>OY757018.1:123365991-123965991 GCA_963580285.1 Lucinisca nassula | reverse complement strand
GATCAGGCTGCTAGTCTGATTAGTGTCTATACTGTTTGCCATTCCATTTGCACATTCTGTTCTCCTTGCAGGATCCTCAAGATTAATATTGGCCCAACCCAGTTGCTGAAAGGGCCTGACAAGTGTTGAAGCGTTTGACCGGGTGGACATGCATGCTTTTGTTGAATTTATTTAGTTGTGACATTTTTAAATGCTGATTTCAACAGTACTGAATTTGATTAAGTCTGACCGCACGGGCATGGCATTTAAGAGTGTCTGAGACCTAGAGTTTAGAAAAATTTGGCCATACCAATGAAGAAGTGTCTTAAGCATGCACACAGTCAACTGCTGCATGACCATTCTTTTTACCAATGACCAGCCATATTGCATGATCATACATGTTGCAACATATATTATAAGTTAAGAAATTTGCAATAATTGAAGGATAGTTTTCCTTATTTCTCCATATAAACCAGTTATGAATACTTGTTAGAACCACCTCGGCAAGGTGGGGGGTATAAGCTGTGTATTAATGTATTGCTGATGTGGCCTTGTGTTTAAAGTTGATGAGTTTCATGGTTTGCAAGAAAAAACATGAAAAATGTGGACGGCCAGATAAAGGGGTGTAAGTCAAAATTTTATTAAAACTAGAGTTGTTGCCCTTTGCTACATGTGCGTATAATCCCTCTCAATAAGTTTTATTTGAATATCTACAAAGGTTTTGACATTATTACGACAAAAAGATGAAAACAAGCTGAAATTCTTTACTTTTTCAAAGGGCTGTAACTCTTGACAATATTGTAGCTAGTGACATAACTTGCCATGAAATTGTGTATTGTTGTTGTGACCTTATTATGTTTAAAGCTTGAAGTTGATGAGTTCGACTGTTTGTTATTAAGAAAAAAAAACATGAAAAATGTGGATGGACAGGGTGATTACTGTAATGTATCCGCAAAAAGTTTGCATGGCCCTAAAAATGAATCTGAAAATGGTGTCTGCAATATTGTGATTGGCAGTGTAAGGATGAACACAATGCCACACCTTGACAACTACCTGTGATATTAGCCAGTCATATATTAATATCAACAACAATAATTTTCAGATTTCAAATAGTGTGAAAAGCCATTGTGATTTGTAATACTGTAACAAAAAGGCTGTGCTCACCAAAAAGAAGTACATACAGTAATTACCCTAAAATTTAAACAATGTGAGAACTGCATTGTCAGCACACAGAAGCCTCTGTGGTGTAGTGGTTACGTTACTCGCCTTGTAAACCAGGGATCGCAGGATCAATTCCAGGCTTCTCCAGACTTTTGGATGAGTCTTTAAACAGAGGTCCCGCCTCCATATGACCTTAGCTGTTAGCGGGACTTAAAACTCGAACACTCACTCGCTTAAATAAGCACACCTATTGGCCCTAAGTCCTACCAGTAAGTATGTTCACAATTTGTTATTTATTTCAACAGCTGGGTTGAGTATATTTTAAACATTTTATTATTATTATTTTTTTTTTTTTTTTGATTTTGGTTTTACGGCCCTTTCAAGATTATTTCACTCATATCGAGCCAATCGTTAATCAGAGGTGGGCGAAAACCGGAGTACCCGGAGAAAAACCACCTGACCTTCCGTTGCAGAACTTGACGTCTCACACGTGGCCCGTTTATTATTATTATTATTTACCCATTTTCTAAAGAAACCCCTCATAACAGATATTGACAAACAGTGTGAGCCCAAATCAGACTGCTCCTATGTTTTGCAACAATGACTTTAAAGTAACCTAGAGACAAGAAAGCATATGTCAGCTTTGGATTCTTGCAAGTGTTGTGGTGAACACACGTATTGTTTTGCGTTTAACGACACTTCAACCCTTGAGGGTCAGTTTGTGTTGTCTCCATGAGGGAGAAATGAGACAGAAGAGATAGAGGAGATGCAAGTGAGGGACAGAGTAGAAAGAAGAAAATGAATGGAAGTTTGGAAACAGAAGAAACAACATTCCACCCTCTACCCTCACCTGCTGCAAGGACAACAGGCCTTGTCCAACTATAAGCCAAATACAGTTGGATGCCCCAGGGACCCAAGATACACGCGACCTTTGCCTCTCTCAACCACCCTGGGTGTACACATGTAAAACTACCAAAATAGTGCACAGATGATCAGATTGATAGCTAATTTCACTTCAGGTAATGAGGTGCATTGTTTACTGGTATTACTGTTCTAAACATGCTGAATAATTATGGTAGTTTCTTTTTCCGTGCTAATTACAATATTAGTAGGGAGGCAGACACACTATAGATTTTAATCACAATTTCCCCCCACAGAGTTAACACTGGTCAAGATTAATAATTTGAAACCGCAAGCAACTATGGATAAAGCCAATGCTCAGGTGTCAAAATAATGATGCTATTTCCAAATGAGCCACGGCCAATGGGCCACGTCAGGCGGAAAACCTGTCTTTGGGGCTTGCACCCAGGTAAAATACAAAAAGGTTCTCAGATACAAAAATGTGGATCATAATATCATTATGCCAGTGTTCGTTATAACATGGTTATGAATATAACACTGTTTCAAGATGGATCCCAAAAATGTATAGATTATATAGAAAAATGACCATAAATGGTCATTTTTCTATATAATCTATACATTTTTGTTTGAATACAACACGGTTGTTTAACTAACACAGTTTCTGCTTTGGACCCCATTAATAGTGTTATAAACTAAAATGATGTTGTGGTGTAGTTGAAAATGTGTCTTATGTTCTATGAGTAGACACCAAAGAGAACAGCCTGCACATCCCTGCAGCAATATCTGGCTCTACTCTGTGCAATGAGTGGATGGTCACCTACCAACAGACACGTTGAATCTGCATGGCCAAAAACATACTTTCCATTGACACAACTCCAAAAATCAAAATCACAGCTAATTTTCAGAGTTCATTAACAAACACCAAGTCATGCCTCTAGGTATGCAGCTTGCAAAAAAACCCCGAAATGAACCTGTACACTGCACAACAAAACTTATTTAACGACTTGTGGGACCAGTGAAGATTCTGAACAGACTGTGCGGAGTTTTCACTGATCGAATGTTGTGCCATCGACACAGTTTCAGGACTATATAGAGGTGTGCAAAGAAATTTGCTATACTGGGTGGCTATGCAGGCTGATTGCAGTCTTTGTAGGTCTTATGGTATGTTCGGTCTTCTGCTGGGCCCAGCATGACATTGTGTAGGCAGTGCTTTGGCTCGACGATTGGAGAACCACCTGCCATCATGTCCACTCCAGTGAAATGATATACCCAATATAAGTCACACACTGACAGTGAACTACACTAATCAGAATGGCACAGTGATACTTTATTAACGCCTAATATGGTGAGAAAAACTACACCTGAAAATGTCGTCTGCTTATGATGTCTGCTGAATTTTTTTCGTAAACTTTTTGAAAAATAATTTTGCATACAGGCAAACTGTGTGTACCCTAATCAGACTGCTCCTAGAGGAGCAGTCTGATTTGGGTGCACACAGTTTGCAAAGTGACTTTTAGTCACCAGCAGACGACAATTGTCGTGACCGACATTTTATGGCTTAACAGTATTTTTTGTGATAGGACTCAAAAATATAAAGACACAAGGTAATCTAGAATGTTTTTTCCCCCCATTTAAACTTTTGATATGGCTTTTTTTTTCATCATAAATATCAAGAAAATCATAACTCAAATTTGGGTGAAAACCATTCTCATTCTGTACCAAAAAAAAAAACAGGACTTGGCAATGGTGGCAAGACCTAACGTTTTCAAGTTAACTTTCTTAACCATTATCTAGGCCATGAAAGCCCATCCAAACTAGAAATGTGTCCAAAGTACACAGATGCCCCCGCTTAGCACATTAATCTTTAAGTGGTGCAAATACCAATCTGTGCGAGTTTCGGCGTTCCACCAATAGTGATCTTGACGTTAAAAGTCGAAATCGCTCGAGATATTGTCATAAGAAACATTTGTGTGAAGTTATTTTGAAATCGGTGAAGAAATGTAAGCGCTAGAGGGGTGACAAAGTTTTTCTAAAAATAGCCACAGTGACCTTGACCTTGAAAGTGGAACTCGCTAGAGTTAATGTCATAAGGAACATTTGTGTGAAGTTATATTGAAATTAGTCAAGAAATGTAAGCGCTAGAGTGAAGACAAAGTTTTTCTAAAAATAGCCACAGTGACCTTGAACTTGAAAGTCAAAATAGCTTGAGATATTGTCATAAGGAACATTTGTATGAAGTTATATTGAAATTGGTGAAGAAATGTAGGCGCTAGAGCAATGACAAAGTTTTTCTAAAAATAGCCACTGTGACCTTGACCTTGAGGTGATGACCTTTAAAGTCGAACTCGCTCAACAAGATATTGTCATAAGGAACATTTGCGTGAACTTATATTGAAATCAGTGAAGAAATGTAGGCGCTAGAGCAATGACAAAGTTTTTCTAAAAATAACCTCTGTGACCTTGACCTTGAGGCCATGACCTTAAAAGTCGAACCTGCACGAGATATTTTTATAAGGAACATTTGTGTGAAGTTTATTGAAATTGGTGGTACAAATACCTTAACCAAAGTCTTAAACATTAAAAATTTTCTAATTCTATGACCTTGACCTTGGGTATGGGTGGGGGTATTGCTGAATAAACCATTGGACCTATATGTATCATCATAGTAAATATAAACCAAATCTATTGTATGGTTATGAAAATATGAGCTCAAGTTCTACCTGGTACAAATACCTTAACCTGGGTCTTAAACATTAAAAATTTCAAGTCCATGACCTTGACCTTGAGGTCATGGGTATGGGTGGGGGAATTGCTGAATAAAACTTCAGTCCTATATCTATCATCATACCGAATATGAACCAAATTCATCACACGGTTTGGAAAATATGAGCTCAAGTGCTACCTGGTACAAATACCTTAACCTGGGTCTTAAACGTTAAAAAATATCAAAGTCCACGACCTTGACCTTGAGGTCTAGGGTATGGGTGGGGGTATTACTGAATAAAACTTTGGACCTATATCTATCACCATACTAAATATAAACCAAATCTATTGTATGGTTTGGAAAATATGAGCTCAAGTTCTACCTTGTACAAAAACCTGAACCTGAGTCTAACAGGATTACGTACGTACGTACGTACACACTTTCGTACGTTCGGAAACCGTACGCACGTACCCACGTACGGAAAACTGAAAAACTCTATGCCCCCGGCATCATACGATGCGGGGGCATAAAAATGGAAAATATTGAAAATCCATGCCCAGCCTATAGGGGCTAGGAGGGACTGAAACTGACCACACACCAGTACTGGTAAGCTGCTCAGAACGTCAAAGCCTGCCAAGGCAAAGTGGTGAGAGTCAGACCTTGGATATAAACCCTATTATTTTGTTTGGGCAGTCAGGGTTTGACATCAACCGAAGACCGATGGACACTGTCTAGTGAAACACTGGTCAGGTCTAGTACTGTCAGTGGCTGGCTGGTCCGAATGGTCCATCTGAAAATCTGCTACCTCAGGTATCAAAATCCTTTACCATTAAATGGGTTTCTGTTTTCAGTTTGTTGCAGTAGTTTCACCACCCATGTAAATAAATGATACCGTAATGATCCTAAGTATTTGGGACAGATACGCCCAAGCAAACAGTGCAGACCCAGATCAGACTGCTCCTGAAGGAGCATTCTGATCAGGGTCTACACTGTTTACCATTTTGTTTGCATCTCTTGGACTCCTTGCTGGATCATGAAACAAATTTTAATTTCTTCGGTCCAGTGCATCCAAAAACTTACTGGACCACCTTGTCCAGTTATTTAAAAAGTTAATGTTGAACCCTGGCGGTGATTTCACCTCCATGTCAGGTACTGAAAAGTCCCACACCATTGGCAGCAATGTCTCCAAAATGACCTAACACTGTTGACAGGGATGTAAAGCCTCAATTCAAATCCAGGTCAGCTGTAAGTGTTTATTTACCATAAAGAATTTTGTCATACACTCATCATTCACTCTAACCCTTATCTTGCTGAATATTCATTTAAGCCACACCCATTTCTGTCTATCAACCAATCAAATTACTTGATGTGATTTATTGCTACAAATTCATACACTAAATGCCAAACAGTGTAGATCCTGATCAGATGGCTTCTTCAGAAGCCATCTGATCTGGATCTACACTGTTTGCAAAAATAGGGGTTGTCATGAACAGCAAGATAGGGGCTAATGAAAGCCAAAGTTAAGTATTGGGACAGGTCTATAGTCCATGGCAAACAGTGCAGACCCAGATCAGATTGTCCTACATTGCTCCTTTAGCGGTCTGATCAGGGTCAACACTGTCATTCGAACTGCACCTTTTTGAGGTGCTGCAATAGCAATGTATCTTGCCTTTGAGGTGCTGCACAAGAAATGTACAGACAGAACTTGAGCACAAAACATTGTGAAGATGCATTTAAGCCCCTGACAAGTTTCACCCCACACACACCTTCCACGCCCATCACTGCTTGGAGAATAGATCGGGCTGCATGGTACTTCCATGCAGTGCTGAAACCCACTGCACAAGTACTGGTAAACCGCTTAGAAGGTCTAAGCCTGCCCAGGAAGTGGGACCATCCATGCATATAGTTTTAATTAACCCTTTTGGTTTCATTGGATGGTAGGGTTGAGATGTCATTTCATTTCAATGTCGGGGGAAAAAGTCCCACAAAATTGGAAGCAATGTCTCCAAAATTACCTATATAGTGAAGGGGAATCCAACGAACCTGTCAAGTAACAAGGCACGCTAATTTAGGACAAAGTTCCAGTAAAAGGGTTGACCAACATGTCATCTTATTGAGACATGGCCATTCATTCTTCAAAGACCAGTACAGTGGCTAGTACCCAATTCCATTAGAAAGCTTATCCATTCTTCTGCATGATTTTATTAACGAGCCCTAATATGCCTTATCTTTGAAACAATGCAGATCCAGATCAGATGGCTTCTGAAGAAGCCATCTGATCTGGATCTACATTGTTTGCCATTCAGATTGTGCATTTGGTGCAATAATTTTCATCAAGTAATCTGATTGGTTGATATTCAGTAGTGGGTGTGGCATATTTAAATATTCAGCAGGTCAAGGATAAGGAAACCCCAAATAGGACACCGACAAACAGTGCAGGCCTTCAAAGTTTGGAAACAAAAGTTCAGCCATTTTCTAATAAATTCTTACCATATCTTAACCGAACACCCCTAAATTTCATAATTAGCCTTGCGTTATGCAAGACTAAGTTCAAAACAATCTGATCAGTACAAAATGCGGTTAATGTATTACTGTCAATATCGTATCAGGTCAGAATGAAAAAAAAAAAAAAAAAAAATCTGCTTTAAATTTCTCTTAATTCTTCCTTCATTCCCAACCACGACCATGCTCAAAGCTTATCATTAATTGATAAAATCAATTTCAAGTCATGTGCGTTCCTACAACTGGTTGCCATAGCAACCAGGTAAAGCTAGACAAAGCTCGCCTTACAAGTTGCTGTCACATCAATACCTCATTGGCTGATTCCCAGGCCCAATTAGCATGTCATCATTATCTCCAATAATGGATGAAAGAACAAGGCACCTGTGCCTGAAAGGAATGAATTCCTTTGTGAGCTGTGGGTCAGCCTCTGATCAGACTGCACTGGCATATACTGTAATGACATCAAGTATTTGGACAGATATGCTTGAGCAAACAATGAAGACCCAGATCAGAGTCTGATCAGGGTCTACACTGTTCATCATTCTGTCGGACTCAATGCTGGATTGTGAAACAAATGTAAACAATTTAGGAGAATTAGGGCAAGTCCTTAGTTTTGGGGATTTTTATGCTACGCTCGGTACTCAACCTGCATAACATTGTCTGATACAACATGGTTGTATGTATAATTCCAATAATGTGCAGATCATGTAGATTTCAAAATGAAAGTGTGTTCATAGAGCTTTACATCCAGCCCACAGCTATGGTCATACAGAGACGCGACCTCAGTTTAAAGACTCATCCGAAAGTCTGTAGAAGCCCGGGTTTGAACGCAGGACCTCTGGTTTATGAGGTGAGTAACTTACCCACTACACCATGGAGGTATTTGCTTTATATAAGTCTTGGAAGATGAACATTCCAATCAGAATGTATCAACATTGTATAAATTCAGTATTATTATAAAAAAAAAAAAAATCAATTTAAAAAGCTTAAATCAATTCTAAAGTCCTGTGCTTCACATTAAATATTTACCATCTTCTCAAAATGAAAATTCAGATGTAGTTTATCCATTCTTATTTTACCCTTTTTGTACCAAATGGAATCTTCCACCTGATATATAGCCAGGAGTCCATTCCAAAATTTAGGGTGTCAGGTTGTGCTTTCTTCAAAAACTATTCGGAAAATAGCTGAGCTTTTTGCAAACAGTGTAGGCCCTGATCAAGCGCCACATTCTGTGGCGTCTGATCTGGGCCTGCACTGTTTGCCAGGGTACACGTTTTGGGGTTTCTGGTTCAAAATGGGTTAAAATATTTGATGTCTCCCTTTCAATGCTCTTATGTTACTGGATAAATGGAAGAACTATTACCACAGTATCTGAAGTATTGGAACATATCTTAAGTATTATTGCCTAAGTAAACAGTGCAGACCCAGATCAGACTGCAGTCTCATCAGGGTCTTACCTGTTTGCTATTCCATCTGCACGTTCTGACCTACTTACCTGTTCATGAAACAAAAATTGTTAAAACTTCAGAAAATTACAGCAAATTCTCAAGGTGTCTGAATTTTTAGGATTTTTTACAGAAAACCATGGAATTCTGTTACTTCCACAGCCTGGCTGGACAGGTTACGTATTCGCCCTAATTACCGCACCGTGCGCTTAGTTTTTTCAAAATCGTGTCAAAAAATCACAGTGAAAAATCTACCTAATTAGCGCACACTCGATGCGAAAATAACAGCTTCTGAGATGATGCATACTGATATTTAATGGGTAGGAAAAGGATACTTAAACATTGCCTTCACTGTTGAAGAAATAACGGTAAGTTTTTATAGATTTACTGTGAGAGCTTCCATGGGGATGTTACTGTAAAGTGTGCGCTTATGCATTTCCTTTTCTAAAATACCTTTGGTGTGCGCTTATAGGAGCATGTGCGGTAATTAGGGCGAATACGGTAGTATGGATTATTATTTTTCTTATTTACCTTAAAAATCCAAAAAATTCGGACACCTTGGGACTCGCTGTAATTCTCCTAAAATTTTAACAAATTTGTTTCAAGATCCAGCAAGGAGTCGAAAAGGTGCTGTCAGAATGGCAGTGTAGACCCTGATCAGACTGCTCCTTCAGGAGCAGTCTGATCTGGGTCTGCACTGTTTGCTCGGGCCTTTTTGTCCCAATACATAGGATCATTATGGTAGCGGCAGATCATTGGGAAAGTGAGAATGACTCAAGCCATAACAACCTACTGAACTGAAAAACACAATGTGTTTTATGTGGGGTATTATGACAGGTGAATGCTTCAGTTCAATACGCCAATAACATTGATTTCCTTGAACAATGAGAGAAGCAATCAGGCAGGAAACCAGACTTTTTCAGGAGAATAGATATACCTTGCTGCCTCCCTGTTTTTCCAACCTGTTGAATAAATCAATGCAGCAGCACACATTTCTGGCCACCAAATTGCTTGAAATCAGGCACTCATTCAAATTCGCAAAAACTGAATGAAACACCGTGTAGATTCTGATCAGATAGCTTCCACAGAACACATTTGATCTGCATCTACACTGTTTGCAAAGTAGGGGTTGTCAAGTTCAGCAGAATCTAGGTTAAATTCACAAATTTGCAAATTGAATTTCAAATTAATGTAGATACTGATCTGATGACTTCATAAGTGTCTGCCATTACTGTATTCTACACAATCACAAACTGTCATGAAACCATGAAGTCTGCTGACAGCCAGCTTTAATACTTTTCAATAGTAAGTACATTTGTATATATTCTTTTCTTCTTTTAACCCTTATCCTGCTGAATATTCAATTTAGCCACACCCATTTCTGACTTTGAACCAATCAGATTATTTGATATGATTGATTCCTACAAACTCAAACTAAATGTCAAACAGTGTAGATCCTGATCAGTTGGCTTCTTCTGATCTGGAACTAAACTGTTTTCAAAGACAGGGATTGTCATGAACAGCAGGATAAGGGTTAAAATTATTTTGTTTCAAGAAATACTAAACTTCTTCCAAACTACAGAAATTAGATATAGATCATTTTGTTCATATTTCATGGAGAGGTCTGGGTGGGTTTGGGTTCTTCCATATCAGTCAAGACTTGAAGAAATTAATTGGGGACCCATGATCTTAACTTAAACAACAGATTAACTGAAGGTTGAAGCACACAACTTGTAAGTCGGAATGTTTAAGTAAGTCACTTTTATTTGCACTTTGTGAATTTTGCAACTCCCATCTTTGGAAAAAATGAAAATGTTTCTCCATCAAGAAATTGAACTGTACCTCTTTTGGTGTAAGTAAATAATTATGGGGGATTTTCTATAAAATCTCTGTGATATGAGACTAATAGATTTGTTTGATTCGAGGTTTAACGTCCCCGTCAACACTGTAAAGGTCATTTTGGAGACGTTGCTTCCAATTTTGTGGGACTTTTACCCGGCATTGAGATGAAATGACATCTCAAGCCCTGTCGCCCAATGAAACCAATAGAGTTTATAAGCATGGACGGACCGACTCGCACCGCCAGGCTTAGATGCTCTAAGTGTTTTACCAGTACTCATGTGCGGGTCGGTTCAGCTCTGCGTTGAAGCATAATGCAGCCCATATATTTCTTCAAGCCCCGATGGGTGGGTGCCGGAGACTAATAGAAGTTGCATCCTTGAATGTAGTGTACAAGCATTCTTTAAGCCATTGCATGGGGAAAATCTCGTTTCAGTGAAAAATGTAAAATACCAAGGCGTTCAGTTTCTGTGTAAGACCTGGAAGCTCCCTCTTCCCCCTGCTTATATAATGCTCTCTCAACCCTCAAGGATAGTATAACAATCTTTCGAAACACCCTGTACCAGTACCACCCCAAAAAACTCCCAAAACCATTCCCTGTATCAGTGCTTGCACTAAATTACACACTAAGGAAGACCTGAAGTCCTAGTACTGAAATCTGGAAGTCTTGACTCTCAACACCTACAGACGCGGCAAAATGTTTATATCACATTTACAAGACTAACAGTTATCTTCATTCTTACTTGTATATGTCGTAGTCCAAATAGGAATTTAGCCAGATGCGGAATCCGGCTAGACCAAATAGGAATTCTTATTTGGCCTAGGCAGAACCGGATCTGGCATAAATAATATTTAGTTTAACCAGATCCGGAATCTGGCTAAACTCTATTTAGTCCAAATAAGAATTCCTATTTGGCTAGGCAGATTCCGGATCTGGCTAAGCTAGACAGACCAAATAGGAATCTTGTTGCTCCATGAATAATGCATGGCTGAATACTTCTTTCCACATTGGTGTTGGGGACTATTGAAAACCCTTAATATGCAGACGTACCTGATGTTATATTTCGGCATATGCACAGCATCTTCCGGCGTAAAAAATGTCCAGAAAGTCTAATAATGCAAGCACTGCATTATCACCCAAAGAAACCACTGTGGTTGGCTTGTGTTTTATTGTGTTGAGGTTTTACACCCCAGTCAACATTAGACAAAGGCTGGTGACAGCCTGTTGTCACCAGCCAGTTCCTAAAGAATTTTAAATTCTACTTTTCTTCTGAGTTCCTTCTTCTAGAAAAAAATCCAATTTTTGGGGGGATAGGCCATTTAGATGTAAGTTTTTTTGGTCACTTCTATACCTGGCTATTTGGGACCATCCAATATTGTTGCTATTTTGGGGGGTGGGGTGGGGGGGGGGGAATGTTAGTGATGCTTAACCCTTTTTGTACCAATGGAATCTTCCTCCTCCTAATATATAGCAGTTCATTTCAAAATTTAGGGGTGTCAGGTTGTGTTTTCATCAAAATCTATTTGGAAAACTAGAGCCAGTGTTTATGAAACACAATGCCCCCAACTGCTTGACCCTAACACTGCTTGTCCCTAACAGTAATTGAGATATCTTGTTTTTATGTGGCTGTAATGCTGAAATTACACAAGAAAAGCTGTAGTTAATCATCTACTCATCATCCCTGACCAGTCTGTGAAGTTTCGGGGAAAAACCTAAAATAGTTTTTTAGATATCTTGCTTACAAACTTAAAACGCGAAAAATTTCAAAGGGCCATAACTCAAGAAAAAAATTTCGGATTTTTTTCAAAAGTTAATCAGTTCATCTACTCATCATCCCCAACCAGCCTGTAAAGTTTCAGGGCAATAGCTCAAACAATTTTTGAGATATCTTGCTTACAAGCTGAAAACACGAAAAAAATCAAAGGGCCATAACTCAAGAAAAAAAAATTGGATTTTTTTCAAAAGTTAATCAGTTCATCTACTCATCATACCCAACCAGTCTGTGAAGTTTTGGGGAAAAACCTCATATAGTTTTTGAGATATCTTGCTTACAAACTTAAAACGCGAAAAATTTCAAAGGGCCATAACTCAAGAAAAAAATATAGGATTTTTTTTCAACAGTTAATCAGTTCATCTACACATCATCCCAAACCAGCTTGTAAAGTTGCAGGGCAATCGCTCAAACAATTATTGAGATATCTTGCTTACAAGCTGAAAACACGAAAAAAATCTAAGGGCCATAACTCAAGAAAAAAAATCGGATTTTTTTCAAAAGTTGATCAGTTCATCTACTCATCATCCCCGACAAGTCTGTGAAGTTTCGGGGAAAAACCTCAAATAGTTTTTTAGATATCTTGCTTACAAACTTAAAACGCGAAAAATTTCAAAGGGCCATAACGCAAGAAAAAAATTTCGGATTTTTTTCAAAAGTTAATCAGTTCATCTACTCATCATCCCCAACCAGCATGTAAAGTTTCAGGGCAATAGCTCAAACAGTTTTTGAGATATCTTGCTTACAAGATTTCATAGTATTTTTTGCAAAGGGGCATAACTCAAACTAGAGCCAGTGTTTATGAAACACAATGCCCCCAACTGCTTGACCCTAACACTGCTTGTCCCTAACAGTAATTGAGATATCTTGTTTTTATGTGGCTGTAATGCTGAAATTACACAAGAAAAGCTGTAGTTAATCATCTACTCATCATCCCTGACCAGTCTGTGAAGTTTCGGGGAAAAACCTAAAATAGTTTTTTAGATATCTTGCTTACAAACTTAAAACGCGAAAAATTTCAAAGGGCCATAACTCAAGAAAAAAATTTCGGATTTTTTTCAAAAGTTAATCAGTTCATCTACTCATCATCCCCAACCAGCCTGTAAAGTTTCAGGGCAATAGCTCAAACAATTTTTGAGATATCTTGCTTACAAGCTGAAAACACGAAAAAAATCAAAGGGCCATAACTCAAGAAAAAAAAAATTGGATTTTTTTCAAAAGTTAATCAGTTCATCTACTCATCATACCCAACCAGTCTGTGAAGTTTTGGGGAAAAACCTCATATAGTTTTTGAGATATCTTGCTTACAAACTTAAAACGCGAAAAATTTCAAAGGGCCATAACTCAAGAAAAAAATATAGGATTTTTTTTCAACAGTTAATCAGTTCATCTACACATCATCCCAAACCAGCTTGTAAAGTTGCAGGGCAATCGCTCAAACAATTATTGAGATATCTTGCTTACAAGCTGAAAACACGAAAAAAATCTAAGGGCCATAACTCAAGAAAAAAAAATCGGATTTTTTTCAAAAGTTGATCAGTTCATCTACTCATCATCCCCGACAAGTCTGTGAAGTTTCGGGGAAAAACCTCAAATAGTTTTTTTAGATATCTTGCTTACAAACTTAAAACGCGAAAAATTTCAAAGGGCCATAACTCAAGAAAAAAATTTCGGATTTTTTTCAAAAGTTAATCAGTTCATCTACTCATCATCCCCAACCAGCATGTAAAGTTTCAGGGCAATAGCTCAAACAGTTTTTGAGATATCTTGCTTACAAGATTTCATAGTATTTTTTGCAAAGGGGCATAACTCAAAAAAGGGGCATAATCCTGACGAGAAAAAAAACACGGGTCAATTATTTTTTCATGAGGAATCCATATATGAAATTTCAAAAACCTAGCACCCATGGTTCTAAAGTTATGCTATGCAGTAAAAAGTGGGACGGACGTAAGGACGGAAGGACGCCAAAAATTTCAAAGGGCCATAACTCAAGAAAAAAATTTCGGATTTTTTTCAAAAGTTAATCAGTTCATCTACTCATCATCCCCAACCAGCCTGTAAAGTTTCAGGGCAATAGCTCAAACAATTTTTGAGATATCTTGCTTACAAGCTGAAAACACGAAAAAAATCAAAGGGCCATAACTCAAGAAAAAAAAAATTGGATTTTTTTCAAAAGTTAATCAGTTCATCTACTCATCATACCCAACCAGTCTGTGAAGTTTTGGGGAAAAACCTCATATAGTTTTTGAGATATCTTGCTTACAAACTTAAAACGCGAAAAATTTCAAAGGGCCATAACTCAAGAAAAAAATATAGGATTTTTTTTCAACAGTTAATCAGTTCATCTACACATCATCCCAAACCAGCTTGTAAAGTTGCAGGGCAATCGCTCAAACAATTATTGAGATATCTTGCTTACAAGCTGAAAACACGAAAAAAATCTAAGGGCCATAACTCAAGAAAAAAAAATCGGATTTTTTTTCAAAAGTTGATCAGTTCATCTACTCATCATCCCCGACAAGTCTGTGAAGTTTCGGGGAAAAACCTCAAATAGTTTTTTTAGATATCTTGCTTACAAACTTAAAACGCGAAAAATTTCAAAGGGCCATAACTCAAGAAAAAAATTTCGGATTTTTTTCAAAAGTTAATCAGTTCATCTACTCATCATCCCCAACCAGCATGTAAAGTTTCAGGGCAATAGCTCAAACAGTTTTTGAGATATCTTGCTTACAAGATTTCATAGTATTTTTTGCAAAGGGGCATAACTCAAAAAAGGGGCATAATCCTGACGAGAAAAAAAACACGGGTCAATTATTTTTTCATGAGGAATCCATATATGAAATTTCAAAAACCTAGCACCCATGGTTCTAAAGTTATGCTATGTAGTAAAAAGTGGGACGGACGTAAGGACGGAAGGACAGACGGACGAACAGGGCAAAACCAATATGCCCCCACAACTTCTTCGAAGTTGGGGGCATAAAAAGGGGCATAATCCTGACGAGAAAAAAAACACGGGTCAATTATTTTTTCATGAGGAATCCATATATGAAATTTCAAAAACCTAGCACCCATGGTTCTAAAGTTATGCTATGCAGTAAAAAGTGGGACGGACGTAAGGACGGAAGGACGGACGGACGAACAGGGCAAAACCAATATGCCAAAACGCGAAAAATTTCAAAGGGCCATATCTCAAGAAAAAAATTTCGGATTTTTTTCAAAAGTTAATCAGTTCATCTACTCATCATCCCCAACCAGCCTGTAAAGTTTCAGGGCAATAGCTCAAACAATTTTTGAGATATCTTGCTTACAAGCTGAAAACACGAAAAAAATCAAAGGGCCATAACTCAAGAAAAAAAAATTGGATTTTTTTCAAAAGTTAATCAGTTCATCTACTCATCATACCCAACCAGTCTGTGAAGTTTTGGGGAAAAACCTCATATAGTTTTTGAGATATCTTGCTTACAAACTTAAAACGCGAAAAATTTCAAAGGGCCATAACTCAAGAAAAAAATTTCGGATTTTTTTTCAACAGTTAATCAGTTCATCTACACATCATCCCAAACCAGCTTGTAAAGTTGCAGGGCAATCGCTCAAACAATTATTGAGATATCTTGCTTACAAGCTGAAAACACGAAAAAAATCTAAGGGCCATAACTCAAGAAAAAAAAAATCGGATTTTTTTCAAAAGTTGATCAGTTCATCTACTCATCATCCCCGACAAGTCTGTGAAGTTTCGGGGAAAAACCTCAAATAGTTTTTTTAGATATCTTGCTTACAAACTTAAAACGCGAAAAATTTCAAAGGGCCATAACTCAAGAAAAAAATTTCGGATTTTTTTCAAAAGTTAATCAGTTCATCTACTCATCATCCCCAACCAGCATGTAAAGTTTCAGGGCAATAGCTCAAACAGTTTTTGAGATATCTTGCTTACAAGATTTCATAGTATTTTTTGCAAAGGGGCATAACTCAAAAAAGGGGCATAATCCTGACGAGAAAAAAAACACGGGTCAATTATTTTTTCATGAGGAATCCATATATGAAATTTCAAAAACCTAGCACCCATGGTTCTAAAGTTATGCTATGCAGTAACAAGAGGGCCATGATGGCCCTGGATCGCTCACCTGATCCATAGTGTAACAAGTGGGCCCCAGAGAGGGCCATTATTGGCCCCAGGGCTTTAATGTACATAATGTTGAGGGAGGTCTTAAAGGTGAAGCTTCATACCAAACATCAACAAAGGCTAAAATTTGAACAATCTTGTCAAAGGTCCACTAGATGAAGCTACACATCAAATATCAAAGACCTGGGCCTAGCGGTTTCAGAGAAGAAGATTTTTAAAGATTTTCCCTATATAAGCCTATGTAAAATCAAAGGGCCCCGGGACAGGGGCATTTTTTGCCCCAGCACTATAGTTTGAACAATCTTGGTAGGGGTCCACTAGATGAAGCTTCATACCAAATATCAAAGTTCTGGGCCTTGTGGTTTCAGAGAAGAAGATTTTTAAAGATTTTCCCTATATAAGCCTATGTAAAACCAAAGGGCCCCGTGGCAGGGGGGGATTTTTTGTCCCAGCACTATAATTTGAACAATCTTGGTAGGGGTCCACTAGACGAAGCTTCATACCAAATATCAAAGTCCTGGGCCTTGTGGTTTCAGAGAAGAAGATTTTTAAAGATTTTCCCTATATAAGCCTATGTAAAATCAAAGGGCCCCGGGACAGGGGCATTTTTTGCCCCAGCACTATAGTTTGAACAATCTTGGTAGGGGTCCACTAGATGAAGCTTCATACCAAATATCAAAGTTCTGGGCCTTGTGGTTTCAGAGAAGAAGATTTTTAAAGATTTTCCCTATATAAGCCTATGTAAAACCAAAGGGCCCCGTGGCAGGGGGGGATTTTTTGTCCCAGCACTATAATTTGAACAATCTTGGTAGGGGTCCACTAGACGAAGCTTCATACCAAATATCAAAGTCCTGGGCCTTGTGGTTTCAGAGAAGAAGATTTTTAAAGATTTTCCCTATATAAGCCTATGTAAAACCAAAGGGCCCCGGGGCAGGGGCATTTTTGGCCCCAGCACTAAAATTGGAACAATCTTGGTAGGGGTCCACTAGATGAAGCTTCATACCAAATATCAAAGTCCTGGGCCTTGTGGTTTTAGAGAAGAAAATTTTTAAAGATTTTCCCTATATAAGCCTATGTAAAACCAAAGGGCCCCGTGGCGGGGGCATTTTTGGCCCCAGCACTATAATTTGAACAATCTTGGTAGGGGTCCACTAGATGAAGCTTCATACCAAATATATAAGACCTGGGCCTTGTGGTTTCAGAGAAGAAGATTTTTAAAAATTTTCCCTATATAAGCCAATGTAAAAGCAAAGGGCCCCGTGGCGGGGGCATTTTTGTCCCAGCACTAAAATTTGAACAATCTTGGTAGGGGTCCACTAGATGAAGCTTCATACCAAATATCAAAGTCCTGGGCCTTGTGGTTTCAGAAAAGAAAATTTTTAAAGATTTTCCCTATATAAGCCCATGAAAAACCAAAGGGCCCCGTGGCGGGGGCATTTTTTGTCCCAGCACTAAAATTTGAACAATCTTGGTAGGGGTCCACTAGATGAAGCTTCATACCAAATATCAAAGACCTGGGCCTTGTGGTTTCAGAGAAGAAGATTTTTTAAGATTTTCCCTATATAAGCCTATGTAAAACCAAAGGGCCCCGGGGCGGGGGCATTTTTGGCCCCAGCACTGTAATTTGAACAATCTTGGTAGGGGTCAACTAGATGAAGCTTCATACCAAATATCAAAGACCTGGGCCTTGTGGTTTCAGAGAAGAAGATTTTTAAAGATTTTCCCTATATAAGCCAATGTAAAACCAAAGGGCCCTGTGGCGGGGGCATTTTTTGTCCCAGCACTATAATTTGAACAATCTTGGTAGGGGTCCACTAGATGAAGCTTCATACCAAATATCAAAGTCCTGGGCCTTGTGGTTTCAGAGTAGAAGATTTTTGAAGATTTTCCCTATATAAGCCTATGTAAAACCAAAGGGCCCTGGGGCGGGGGCATTTTTGGCCCCAGCACTATAATTTGAACAATCTTGGTAGGGGTCCACTAGATGAAGCTTCATACCAAATATCAAAGACCTGGGCCTTGTGGTTTCAGAGAAGAAGATTTTTAAAGATTTTCCCTATATAAGCCAATGTAAAACCAAAGGGCCCCGTGGCGGGGGCATTTTTCGTCCCAGCACTCAAATTTGAACAATCTTGGTAGGGGTCCACTAGATGAAGCTTCATACCAAATATCAAAGTCCTGGGCCTTGTGGTTTCAGAGAAGAAGATTTTTAAAGATTTTCCCTATATAAGCCTATGTAAAACCAAAGGGCCCCCGTGCGGGGGCATTTTTGGCCCCAGCACTATAATTTGAACAATCTTGGTAGGGGTCCACTAGATGAAGCTTCATACCAAATAACAAAGACCTGGGCCTTGTGGTTTCAGAGAAGAAGATTTTTTAAGTTTTTGGTGAAAAAAATCTGTTTTTGGCTCCTGTGACCTAGATGTGCAACGGACCGGAACCATTTGACCCATATTCAAACTTGACCGAGATATTGTCATGATGATCATTCTGAGCAAGTTTAATGATGATTGGACCATAACTGTGCCCTCTAGTGTGTTCACAAGGTTTTTCTATGATTTGACCTACTGACCTACTTTTTGACCCAACATGACCCATATTCAAACTTGACTGAGATATTGTCAGGATGATTATTCTGAGCAAGTTTGATGATGATTGGACCATAACTGTGCCCTCTAGAGTGTTCACAAGGTTTTTCTATGAATTGACCTACTGACCTACTTTTTGACCCGACATGACCCATATTCAAACTTGACCGAGATATTGTCACAATGATCATTCTGAGCAAGTTTGATGATAATTGAACCATAACTGTGCCCTCTAGAGTGTTCACAAGGACTATCTATGGTTTGACCTACTGACCTACTTTTTGACCCTACATGATCCATATTCGAACCTGACCGAGATATTGTCATGATAATTATTCTGAGCAAGTTTGATGATGATTGGACCAAAACTGTGCCCTCTAGAGTGTTCACAAGGTTTTTCTATGATTTGACCTACTGACCTACTTTTTCACCCGACATGACCCATATTCGAACTTGACCGAGATATTGTCATGATGATCATTCTGAGCAAGTTTGATGATGATTGGACCAAAACTGTGGCCTCTAGTTTGTTCACAAGAAAAAGTTTACGCACGACGGACGACGGACGACGCCGGACATCTTACGGTCACAAAAGCTCACCATGACCTTCGGTCAGGTGAGCTAAAAAGTGGGACGGACGTAAGGACGGAAGGACGCCAAAACGCGAAAAATTTCAAAGGGCCATAACTCAAGAAAAAAATTTCGGATTTTTTTCAAAAGTTAATCAGTTCATCTACTCATCATCCCCAACCAGCCTGTAAAGTTTCAGGGCAATAGCTCAAACAATTTTTGAGATATCTTGCTTACAAGCTGAAAACACAAAAAAAATCAAAGGGCCATAACTCAAGAAAAAAAAATTGGATTTTTTTCAAAAGTTAATCAGTTCATCTACTCATCATACCCAACCAGTCTGTGAAGTTTTGGGGAAAAACCTCATATAGTTTTTGAGATATCTTGCTTACAAACTTAAAACGCGAAAAATTTCAAAGGGCCATAACTCAAGAAAAAAATATAGGATTTTTTTTCAACAGTTAATCAGTTCATCTACACATCATCCCAAACCAGCTTGTAAAGTTGCAGGGCAATCGCTCAAACAATTATTGAGATATCTTGCTTACAAGCTGAAAACACGAAAAAAATCTAAGGGCCATAACTCAAGAAAAAAAAATCGGATTTTTTTCAAAAGTTGATCAGTTCATCTACTCATCATCCCCGACAAGTCTGTGAAGTTTCGGGGAAAAACCTAAAATAGTTTTTTTAGATATCTTGCTTACAAACTTAAAACGCGAAAAATTTCAAAGGGCCATAACTCAAGAAAAAAATTTCGGATTTTTTTCAAAAGTTAATCAGTTCATCTACTCATCATCCCCAACCAGCATGTAAAGTTTCAGGGCAATAGCTCAAACAGTTTTTGAGATATCTTGCTTACAAGATTTCATAGTATTTTTTGCAAAGGGGCATAACTCAAAAAAGGGGCATAATCCTGACGAGAAAAAAAACACGGGTCAATTATTTTTTCATGAGGAATCCATATATGAAATTTCAAAAACCTAGCACCCATGGTTCTAAAGTTATGCTATGCAGTAAAAAGTGGGACGGACGTAAGGACGGACGGACGAACAGGGCAAAACCAATATGCCCCCACAACTTCTTCGAAGTTGGGGGCATAACTAGAATTGTTTTCTAAGAAAACAGATGTCCCCCCACCACACTCATTATTTCAGCCCTGTGACCTTGAAAATTAGGTCAAGGTCACCAAAATCTAATCAGTTCTTAAGATCAGCCCACTGATATAATGTACCTTGTTTGAACCAAATCTATCCACTTGTTCTGGAGATAGAGTGCAGACAAGGCAATTTTCAACAGTCTAAGTCCCGTGGTGACCTTGAAAATTAGGTCAAGGTCACCAACATCTAATCAGTTCTTAAGACCAGCCCACTGATATAATGTACCAAGTTTGATCAAAATTCATCCACTGGTTCAGGAGAAAGAGTGCAGACAAGCCAATTTTTAAAAGTCTAACTCCCATTGTGACCTATAAAATTAGGTCAAGGTCACCAAAAGCTAATCAGTTCTTAAGACCATCCCACTGATATAATGTATCAAGTATGAACCAAATCCTTCCATTGGTTCAGGAGTTAAGAGTGCAGACAAGCGTTTTTGGTCTAAAATTTGACAATGGTTTCAGCCATGTGACCTTGAAAATTAGGTCAAGGTCACCAAAATCTAACCAGTACTTTTCCCCCTGCCAATGGTGTATCTGTGTAAGTTTAATCAAAATCCATCCATCCATTCAGGAGATAGAGTGCAGACAAGAGGCAACGCCAACGCCGACAGGATCCACACCAAAACCAATATGTCCCCCCTCCCTTTCGGGTGGGGGGACATAATGACTGATTTTTAGCAAACAGTGGAGGCCCTGATCAGACGCCGCTGAACCGCCGCGTTCAGCAGCGTCTGATCTGGGCCTGCACTGTTTGCCAGGGTACCCGTTTTGGGGCTTCTGGTACTAAATGGGTTAGTAGTTAAATGCTGGCACATTTTTCCATACATTATAATTCAGAAGCTGTTTCATTAATTATATTTCTGTGCAACACTTCAGTGGCATTACAGTAATTACAGAGTTGTACTGTTACAGGGCTTTATCCAGGTATTTTGGGAAAATGCCCCAGGGAAAAAAATAGGAACTGGCTGATGACAACCGGTTGTCACCAGCCTGTGAGGCTGATGACAACCGGTTGTCACCAGCCTGCGAGGCTGCTGACAACCAGCTGATATAAACATGTTTACAATGATTAGGTTTTATTTGACATGATTTTAAAATAGATTTTTAAGTTAGATTTGCTATCCAATCACAAAAGGGAGCTGATTGAGAACAGGTTTAAACCATAAGACATGGAAAAAATACTTGATGTTCTGAAGGATATGGTCTCTGAGTCTGCAACAGTTTACTGTGGTTTTTTCTTGTTTGACAATTATTTCTGAATGGCCTCTTGTGTCAAACAAGGTTTTGTCTGGAAAGTACATATATTTGACAGTCACCATAAAAACAAAAAGTTTGTCAAACTACCAGTATGTGTAGCTATCAGTTTGTCTGGAAAAAAGTATCTAACAAATGTAAGCACTGACAGTGGTGATTGTTTATCTCTGAGTGTAGGCTGACAAAATGTTTCTGAACTTTGACTTAAGACTTTCATTATATCATCTGCAATACTAATGGGTTCAGTCAAATATTTGACCACCCTTGTACTCGAAAAGAAATTCACTGACACCAACATCAGGACCCGGGGGTATGCCCCCCCTCAGAAACCATTCAGATCCCCGCCCCACAACCATATATGATTTGTTTCTTATGACAATTAAGATACAGTCACTGTCACCAAAAGGGCTCCATGGTGGTATGCCTCACCCACTCCAGTTTCAAAGGCATGGAACAATTAGCCTAAAATTTTGCCATAAAGGGTCCACGTTTAAGTTCTGTTAGATGACTTTGGGGATATAAATAACAAGAGGGCCCAGAGGGCCCTGGATCGCTCACCTGAGAATTAGTGTCTCCAGTACATTCTAGGCCCAAGGGCTATAATTTGAACAAACTTGGTAATGGTCCACTAGATGAAGTTTCAGAACAAATATCAAAGACCTGAGCCTTCTGGTTTCAGACAAGAAGATTTTTAAAGGTTTTCCCTATATAAGCCTATGAAAAACCAAAGGGTCCCGGGTGGGGGCATTTTTGGCCCCAGGGCTATAATTTGAACAATCTTGAAAGAGGTCCACTAGATGAAGCTTCACACCAAATACAAAAAGATCTGGGCCTTGTGGATTCAGAGAAGAATATTTTTAAAGATTTTCCATGTATAAGCCTATGTAAAACCAAAGGCCCCAGAGGTGGGGGCATTTTTGGCCCCAGGGCTATAATTTGAACAATCTTGGCAGAGGTCCACTAGTTGAAGCTTCATATCAAATAGCATAGACCAGGGCCTTGTGGTATCAGAGAAGAAGAATTTTAAATATTTTCCCTAATTAAGCCTATGAAAAACCAAAGGGTCCCGGGGTGGGGGCATTTTTGGTCCTAGGGCTATAATTTGAACAATCTTGATAGAGGTCCAATAGATGAAGCTTCACACCAAATATCTAAGACCTTGGCCTTGCAGATTCTGAGAAGAAGATTTTTTAAAGATTTTCCCTATATAAGGCTATGTAAAACCAAAGGCCCCCTGGGCGGGGGCATTTTTGGCCCCAGGGCTATAATTTGAACAATCTTGGTAGAGGCCCACTAGGTGAAGCTTCATACCAAATATCAAAGACCTGATCCTTGTGGTTTCAGAGAAGAAGATTTTTAAAGGTTGTCCTATATAAGCCTATGAAAAACCAAAGAGTCCAAGGGTGGGGCCATTTTCGGCCCCAGGGCTATAATTTGTACAATCTTGAAAGAGGTCCACTAGATGAAGCTTCACACCAAATACACTGTAGAGTCGTTATAACGCTGATGCTTATAACGCGGAAATCGTTATAACGCTGATGGTCTGTGGCTCCCGTTTTTTTTTTACGTTTTTTCCCAGTTTTGAAAGTTTGGTTGAAAATTTTGCCCTTTTTTGCGGAACTCGGCAGTCAAAACATCGTCGGCCATGATACAACGTGTATACTCGCCGATTTACTCAAGCTGTCAACACTTATCAAACTGTGAATATTCGCCTAAGGCATTAAAAATAAGCTGGACAAGGTGTGAAATTAAATTGACACCTGTATATGCTAAATATTTTTCCCGCCAAAACAGAGCAATGCAGACGCTGTTTTCACATGTGCCTCTGCATGCGGTAAATCCGTGGGGCCGTTTGTTGGGGGGGGGGGGGGGGGGGGGGGGGGGGGAATCGTTATAACGCTGTTGGTCTGTCGCGCCATTTTTTTGCTTTTGTCCGCCAGTTTTGAAAATGGTCAATTTTTTTTCCCATTTTGCCGCCGAACTCGGCAGTCAAAATACCATCAGCCAAGGCAATACCTGTATTCTCCCTTATTTACTCAAGTTGTCAACACTATCAAACTGTGAATACTCGCCTATGGCTTATTGATAAGACGGCAATTAACTGTGTGGTAAGGTGTGAAAACTAGGTAATCAAGGTATTTGTACCTGTTTGTCTCAATTAATCCCTTTGTAATTGTCACTTGCACACGCTAAATATTTTTCCCGCCAAAACAGAGCATAGCAGACGTTTTTTTTTTATATTTATTTATTATTCACTAGATAAAAACAAAGAAACGGGAATCAAGCAAGGTACAACAATAAACATTCATAATCCCCATGTTAAACTTGGTTTGCTTACATTAATAGCCCCTCTTTCAAGCTAAACTTTCGGAATTGTCAAGTTGCATTTTACTTCACTATTTAGTGATACCTTCTTGAGAACGGAGGAGGTAAATAAATATGGCGGCCAGAGATACAAAAACGAAAGTACAGTAATAAATAAATTCAGCAATGGTTTGAATGAAAAGCTAAATGACCACTAGAAGTATAGAATCAGATTATTATTTAATCTAGTAACTATATAATTTATAAAATACATGTAGTATGTAATATTCATAATAAACTGGCAGAAACAGTAGCCATGCATGCAGAAAAAGTGGGTGGGGTAACAATATAACGCTATATTTTCGGGATCAATATAGCGCTGGATCACATATAACGCGGTCGACGTCGATGGATCCCGATGACAGCGTTATAACGACGCTACAGTGTATCAAAGATCTGGGCTTTGCGGTTTCAGAGAAGAAGATTTTTAAAGATTTTCCCTGTATAAGCCTATGTAAAACCAAAGGCCCCCGGGGAAGGGTCATTTTTGGCCCGAAGGCTAAAATTTGAACAATATTAGTAAATGTCCACCAGGTAAAGCTTCACACCAAATATTAAAGACCTGGGCCTTGTGGTTTCAGAGAAGAAGATTTTACTAGAATTTGTTTTTCTACAAAAACACAGATGTCTCCCCCGTTTTTGACTGCTAAGTATAACCTTGACATTGGAGGTATTGAGCTGGGTCTTGTGTGCAACACATCATCTAATGAAGATGAACATTTCTGCATAGTAACTTTAAAAATGTTCATAGAAAAATAAAAAAGTTGTTGGCCGTAAACAAAAAAAGCACTTTTTTACCTTTGACCTCTAAGTATGGCCTTGACCTTTGCGGTACAACACATCGTCTCATGATGGTTAACATTTCTGCCAAGTAATTTCATAATCCATCAAAGAATAAGGAAGTTATTGACTGTCCTTTTTTTTACCTTTGACCTCTAGGTATGACCTTGACATTGGAGGTATGGACCTTGGTCTTGCACATGACTCATGGTCCAACTTTCAAGCCTCTAGCTCCAACAGTTTTTGAGATATCTTGCTGACAAGATTTTATTAAAAAAAAATTCAAAGGGCAATAACTCTTGAAAGGGGCATAATCCTGACGAGAAAAAAAAATACGCGTCAGCTTATTTTCCATCAGAAATGCATATATGAAATTTCAAAATTATAGCATACACCGTTCTAAAGTTATGCTATGCATCACTTTTAGCATACATTACAATGGGCACAAATTACCAAAATGACAAAGGGCCATAACTCACAAAGTATTTTTCGGAATTTTGTCATAAGTTAATCAGTTCATCTACTCATCACCAACAATCTATTCACCAACTTTCAAGGCTCTAGCTCCAATAGTTTTTGAGATATCTTGCTGACAAGATTTTATAAAAAAAAAAAATCAAAGGGCAATAACTCTTGAAAGGGGCATAATCCTGACGAGAAAAAAAATACGCGTCAGCTTATTTTTCATGAGGAACCCATATATGAAATTTCAAAACTCTAGCATACACGGTTCTAAAGTTATGCTATGCATCACTTTTAGCATACATTACAATGGGCACAAATTACCAAAATGACAAAGGGCCATAACTCACAAAGTATTTTTTGGAATTTTGTCAAAAGTTAATCAGTTCATCTACTCATCACCACCAATATATTCACCAACTTTCAAGCCTCTAGCTCCAATAGTTTTTGAGATATCTTGCTGACAAGATTTTATTAAAAAAAAATTCAAAGGGCAATAACTCTTGAAAGGGGCATAATCCTGACGAGAAAAAAAATACGCATCAGCTTATTTTCCATCAGAAATGCATATATGAAATTTCAAAATTATAGCATACACCGTTCTAAAGTTATGCTATGCATCACTTTTAGCATAATCCGGACGAGAAAAAAAATATGCGTCAGCTAATTTTCCATGAGGAATCCAAATGCATCACTTTTAGCATACATTACAATGGGCACAAATTACCAAAATGACAAAGGGCCATAACTCACAAAGTATTTTTCGGAATTTTGTCAAAAGTTAATCAGTTCATCTACTCATCACCATCAATATAATCACCAACTTTCAAGGCTCTAGCTCCAATAGTTTTTGAGATATCTTGCTGACAAGATTTTATTAAAAAAAAAAAATTCAAAGGGCAATAAGTCTTGAAGGGGGCATAATCCGGACGAGAAAAAAAATACGCGTCAGCTAATTTTCCATGAGGAATCCATATATGAAATTTCAAAACCCTAGCATACACGGTTCTTTAATTATGCTATGCATCAAAAGCGTAATGGACGGAAGAACGGACGAACGAACCAGAACCAATATGCCCCTCAAACTTTTTCAAAGTTGGGGGCATAATAAGAAAGTTATTGACAGAACACAAAAAAGGCCCTTTTTTTACCTTTAACCTCTATGTATGACCTTGACCTTTCAGGTATTAAACTGGGTCATGCGTGCAACACATCATCTCATGGTGGTTAACATTTCTGCCTAGCAATTTCAAAATCCATCTAAAAATAAGAAAGTTATTGACCAAACACGAAAAAAGGTCCCTTTTTTACCTTTGACCTCTATGTATGACCTTGACATTTTAGGTACCAAACTGAATCATGCATGCAACACATCGTCCCATGATAGTTAACATGTTTGCCAAGTAACTTCAAATTCTATTTAAAAATAGGCAAGTTAATGAAAAACCCGAAAAAAGGCCCCTTTTTTACCTTTGACCTCTAAGTATGACCTTGACCTTTGAGGTACCAACCTGGGTCATGCGCGCAACACATCGCCTTATATTGGTTCACATTTCTGCCATGTGATTTCAAAATCCATCTCAAAATAAGAAAGTTATTGACCAAATACGAAAAAAAGGCCCACTTTTTGACCTTTGACCTCTAAGTATGACCTTGACCTTTGAGGTACCGACCTGCCTCATGTGCATCACACATCGTCTCATGATTGTTAATAATTATGCCAAGTAATTTTAAAATCCATCTCAAAATTAGAAAGTTATTGACCAAATACGAAAAAAAGGCCCCTTTTTTGACCTTTGACCTCTAAGTATGACCTTGACCTTTGAGGAACTGACCTGCCTCATGCGCACCACACATAGTCTTATGGTTGTTAATAATTATGCCAAGTAATTTTAAAATCCATCTCAAAATAAGAAAGTTATTGACCAAATACGAAAAAAAGGCCCCTTTTTTGACCTTTGACCTCTAAGTATGACCTTGACCTTTGAGGTACCGACCTGACTCATGCGCACCACACATCGTCTTATGGTTGTTAATAATTATGCCAAGTAATTTTAAAATCCATCTCAAAATAAGAAAGTTATTGACCAAATACGAAAAAAAAGGCCCCTTTTTTGACCTTTGACCTCTAAGTATGACCTTGACCTTTGAGGTACCGACCTGCCTCATGCGCACCACACATCGTCTTATGGTTGTTAATATTTCTGCCGAGTAATTTTAAAATCCATCAAAAAATAAGAAAGTTATTGACCGGACACGATTTGCCCATACATATATACATACCAACAAACTTCCAAGGGAGATAATTCAAAAAGTATAAATGCGAGAGTTATGGTTCTTGCGCACTGCACGTCGTCTAATGCTGATTAATATTTATACGAAGTTTCGTGACGATAGCTCTAACGGTTTTCAAGTTACAGAGCGGACACGAAAGTGTGACAGACGGACAGACGGACAGACAGACGCCCGGGGGAAAAACAATATGTCTCTCCGAAAAAAATTTTTTCGGGGGAGACATAATAATGATTTTCCCTATATAAGCCTATGTAAAACCATAGGCCCCCGGGACGGGGGCATTTTGGCCGCCAGGGCTATAATTTGTACAATTTTGGTAGAGGTCCACTAGATGAAGCTTCACACCAAATATCAAAGATCTGGGCCTTGGAGTTTCAAAGAAAAAGATTTTTAAAGATTTTCCCTGTATAAGCCTATGTAAAACCAAAGGCCCCTGGGGAGGGAGCATTTTTGGCCCAAAGGCTATAATTTGAATAATCTTAGTAGAGGTCCACCAGGTAAAGCTTCACACCAAATATTAAAGAGGTGGGCCTTTTGGTTTCAGAGAAAAAGATTTTTTAATGATTTTCCCTATATAAGCCTATGTAAAACCATAGGCACCTGGGGTGGGGGCATTTTGGCCCCCAGGGCTATAAATTGAACAATCTTGGAAGAGATCCACTAGATGAAGCTTCACACCAAATATCAAAGATCTGGGCCTTGCCATTTCAGAGAAGAAGATTTTTAAAGATTTTCCTTGTATAAGCCTGTGTAAAACCAAAGGCCCCCAGGGCGGGGGCATTTTTGGCCCCAAGGCTATAATTTGAACAATCTTGGTAGAGGTCCATCAGGTAAAGCTTCACACCAAATATTCAAGACCTGGGCCTTGTGGTTTCAGAGAAGAAGATTTTTTAATGATTTTCCCTGTATAAGACTATGTAAAACCATAGGCCTCCGAGGCGGGGGCATTTTGGCCCCCAGGGCTATAATTTGAACAATCTTGGTAGAGGTCCACTAGATGAAGCTTCACACCAAATATCAAAGATCTGGGCATTGCGGTTTCAGAGAAGAAGATTTTTGAAGTTTTCGTTTAAAAAATCTATTTTTAGCTCCTGTGACCTAGATGTGCAATGGTCCGGAACCATTTGAACAACTTTGAAAGGGGATCACCTAAGGATCATTTCTGTGAAGTTCGGTCAAAATCTGATCAGTGGTTTAGGAGGAGATGTCATTTGAAGAAAAAGTTTACGCACGCACACACGCACATACGACGGACAAAAAGTGATCACAAAAGCTCACCTCGTCACTACGTGACAGGTGAGCTAATAAAATCAAAGCGCCAAAGGCACTGAAATGACAGATTCTATGACAAAATCATAACACTGTGAAAACTTACTGAAAACCTTTCTAAAAAGAGCTTAAAATTTAGAAAGGTAGTTCTGCAAATTCCAATATATGATAGGTTTGCAGATGTCTATAGACCGGTGGTATTATGAAACGCCATTCGATATTTCAAATTTTTGAAAGAAACTATTTACATGTACGTTTTCAAAACCAAACATTAAAATTCGAGTTTTAACAATGCTATTGTCCATAAGTAACAGTTTTTGTCTGGTCGGTTGTGGACACCTCTACCCAAAGATACTCTATGGGAAAGAGATCGGAGGAGAAAGGCTGGCTAGTCCAGTACATGAATTCCACTGGCTTGAAGACATTTTTGAGTAAGAACAGCACTATGAGCCCGCTCGTAATCCTGCTGGATAAGATATCCCGGATTCTGAGCGTAAACAAATAAATGGAACCATGTGAGGCCGAAGCGCTTGATTGAGGTAACGTCTCGCTGTTCAATCCACATCTCAGCTATGATCTTGAATGTTCTTAATGACACTAAGCTGCGTTCGCTAACTACACGCAATAGCTCGCCACACAATTACGCTTATTTCACCCGATATGTCATGCTCTATTACGCCGCCTCGGCATACCTTACACCTATACGTCGAAACACCCGGAAACGACAACCGGTGTGATTCACGCGGAAGTGCGATTTGTCACTGAAGCGCATATGTCAGTCGCTTAGACGCCAATTTACGTATTTCATGCACTAGTGTAAGTTTCCCGTACTGTCTCGATGCATTAACTTTGGTCACGACAGGAACGTCTAGCTCTCAAAAGTGCATCGCATAAGGGCGACGATCAGTGTCAGTGCTTATTAGTCGGTAGTTGAGACCCCTTGTTTATCTACTGGTACAGTGTAGCAGCTGCCGGCGGAAATCTGTTTCGCATATGACGGGGTGTAGGTTGGAGTAATAGGCCTGGGCTGAGATTTAAACTGTTTCATTTATCTCTGAAATTCCAATCGATCTTGACGTATTGACGTCGGTCTTCCGCTACGTCGACGTCCACTAGCGTCTTCTTCATATAGTAAGATGTCGCTCCAATAGACGATAGATCACACACATGTGGCACCCAAAAATCAGAGTCAACGTCATCCGCTTTCCGACCAGCTTCTAACTGTCCAGGGGCACGTTTACGATACTTTAATGAAAAATGTTGCAATAAGCTCTCACTATAACAATTTTCAGTTTCTTTTTTTCTAGGCACGACCTTACATTACACATCAAAAGTTTGATCCTGAACATGTGGTTTCTATCCGCACTGGTGTGAGGTGGTGCACAGGATCGACGTGGCCGGACTGGTAACCAGACGCCACGGTTGATTGATTTAACCTTTTTAGCTTAAGGGCATGGTGCCTAAGCGTGTTGTAATCATGCAATCGTTTGGTTTCAGAATCAAAGCACTGAGAGTGTGGGGTGTAGGTTGGAGTAATAGGCCTGGGCTGAGATTTAAACTGTTTCATTTAACTCTGAAATTCCAAACAAATAGTGAAGATTTTGATAAGAAGACGCATTCGGCAGCGTCTGATCTTGGTCTACACTGTTTGCCAAGCTCACCCTATGATTCCAGGATAACCCTCTTCCGTCTTATGGAATACCCAGATCTCACTGCGGCTATTTTCTACAAGACAAATAGTTATTCTGACAAGTCAGTGATAGTCACGTAGACATTAGCACTGAAGCGCTTTTGTAAGTTTTATCTGTAAATTCTGCACATGAATCAAATGTTGGATCTGGCAAACAATGTAAACTCAGTTCAAAAGCCACACATCACGGTGCTGATCTTGTTCTACACGTTTTTGCATTAGTTACTAACATCTTAAGTTCAAACGAATCAGTCCAAGTCCCCGTTCATGACGAGCCTGCATTTAGAGACAATCGACATGAGTGTTGTCAGTGCTTTGATTTATTCATTGCCTTGGGTTTCTGGAGTGCACTCTTCCATCACTGAAGTTGGGCTCATCCATTCTGCTAAATACATGGCACCTAGAATTATATCACAGGACCTACACTAAGTATCTGTACCATATTTCAGGGTTGAAAGGGATAGCCTTTCTTTTAAATTTCTCCACGCAAGGCAATATACACCTGCGTTGTAACTGACCTAAACTTGACCTCGAAAGTCAGAAAGCAACCCCATTAATATTCTTGTGTATAGCTGACCTGGTCCAACAGCGGGCTGGTCTTTAAGGATTAAATATTGACAGCACTGATAGAAAACAGTGTCAAACTTGAGCAGACTGCTGAGCAGACGCCGCATTGATCTGGGTATACAGTCCGTTCGCCAAACCCGTCGCATAATGCAGCTGATTCATATGAAATGCTGAATCGTCAAGTCGTCTGCTTCAAAATTTTGTATTACGCTTACAGGATAACTAATACGCTTGTACAATTTTGATTACTGCGCCAAACCGGACTACATTTTGTGCGGACTCATATTTCTATGGCGGTCAAAGCCGGAAGAAAAAGCCTGAATTACTTTAAACGCGCAGCACAGCAAGAATAGACAGATAGAATCTGTCATTAAAAAGGATATAAAATTTTGTAAGAAGATTTCAAAGGGTCCCCTTGCCTGGGTCCCCCAGGACATGCACCCAATTCCACATCTTCTTCATAAAAGGGTTAATAATTGTATCTCAGAAACCGTTCAGATCCCTGCCCCATAACCATGTATATTCTTAAAATAAGACATTCAGTAAATACTGGCTGTGGGTTCCCCAGGGGATGCCTCACATCTCCAGTTCAAATAAGGCCACTATAGTGAAACTGTAGATTTTCTTATGCTCCAACATTGCCAGTGAGTCCCAGAGCTCTAGATAAGGTTTTCAGCTAATGAGTATTTCAAATTCCAATGCGGAAAGTTGAAAAGTCAATGAGTAAAGATTTAATGAATGAAACAGTTGAGCCAAAATGCTTTTTGGCCTTTTTCCGAACAGTCAACACCGTAAATATTTTTTCTTACAATCTTTTCACTGTTTTCTACTGCCTGCTCATCCCTAGTTAAGTATCTTAACAATGACGCCGTATTTTCAGCGTAATTCTTCTTGAAACCTCCAGCACGGACGTTTAATTGACCAGGAAAAGCCATGTTGTTTGATTGTTTGCACTGTGGCCCAAGCGCTTACAATTCCAACCAAAAAATCGATAAGCATTTGTAATGAAATGGATTATAGCGTGTTCGATTAGCAAATACTGGAATTCTGGTTACGTCTGATAAAAACCGGGATTGCGTACCGACCGTTTATCAGTACGTTTTCTTACGTTCGGGTTTCATTTCTAATGCGTTTTTTCGCTTAAAAATTTGCGTGAAAACGCATTACGCACGCTTATCTAGGGCTCTGTAGTCCTCATCATTGACATTGAGCTATTTCTGTAACAGTTTTGTTTATTTGAATTCAGGTTTCAAGTCCTCGTCAACACTATTCTGGTGATTGAATTGGAGATGTTTGTTCCTATTTTGTGGGATGAGATGAAAGGACATCTCAAGCCCAGCCATCCAATGAAACCAATGTAGGATTTATATGCATGGTCAGTCCGACTCGCACCACTTTGCCTTGTCAGGCTTAGATCTTCTAAGCAGTTTACCAGTACTCAAGTGCGGTCGGTTTCAGCTCTTTGTGGAAGCATCATGCAGCCCAATCTATTTCTCCAAGCCCAGATGTGCGGGGATCAGATTATTTCTGTACTAGTTTGATGTTTATGTTCTCAGAGAAGTTGCACTTTTGAGTGTGGGCCTCAGAAACAGTTCAGATCTCCACCAAAATCCTTAAGATACCGATCACAACAGTTGTTGTGTGTTTTGACATCTTCTGGTAGCTTTAAAAGTCTTTTTTGTAAACAGTATGACCCCAGATCTGCAGGTGCAGTCTGATCAGAGTTCACACTCTTTGCCTGTATACAAAATATTTTCTAAAATGTTTGCAAGAAGATGCAGCAGACAATATGAACAAATGAAATTTTGGATGCATGTTTTTGTGGCATCTTAAGGGCTAATTCATTTATGTTCATTAATGCTGTTCTTTATGATGAGACACATTCAGTATCCCCTTTAAGTATGCCTCGCTCACACACTCCAGTTCACTGTTGACTGAATGTCTTGGACTCACTGCCAAACGATATACATGTACATTGTTGTTCCTTATTAAAAAGGTAATTTTGGAGACTTTGCTTCCAACATTGTGGGACTTTTACCCGACATTGAGATGAAATGACATCTCAAGCCCTGTCGTCCAATGAAACCAATAGGGTTTATAAGCATGGACGGTCCAACTCACACTGCTTTGCCTGGTCAGGCTTAGATACTCTAAGCGGTTTACCAATACTTGTGTGCGGACGGATTCAGCTCTGCGTGGAAGCATCGTGCAGCCCATTTATGTCTTCAAGCCACAATAGGCGGGGGCCAGATCGCACTGATAGATTGTACCAAGTATGACCATACATGTAATTCATACATTCATTCTGGAGGCAAAGTATTTGAATAATTTCTAGTAAAAAAGACAGTTTTTGGGCAGCCTGCGACCTTGAAAATAAAGACAAGGTCAAAAGACCTAAGTCACTGTTTTGCCAGACTTTAATCATTAAGTTAACGCATTCAGTACCAGAAACCCCAAAACGGGTACCCTGGCAAACAGTGCAGGCCCAGATAAGATGCCGCAGAACGCAGCATCTGATCAGGGCCTACACTGTTTGCAAAACGTTCAGCCATTTTCCTAATCAATTTTGAAGAAAACACAACCTGACACCCCTAAATTTTGAAATGGACTCCTGCTACATGTATATACAAGGAGGAAGATTCCATTTTGTACAAAGGGTTAATGATGCACATACCAGAGCTCTCACTAGGATTTTGAAAACAGGATTCCAGGAATCCTTCCTTGTAAAAAGTTGGATTCCCAGGTAAAATCTTGGGATTCAAAGGTAAAAAAGTTGGATTCCCACATCAAAAGTTGGAGTTCTGATCTTGATTGCGCATAGAACATAGACAAAAATTTCTTATTATCAGGCGACACATCCATATGAATAACTGACGTGTAGATTGTGGGTACTAGTTAGAACGAATGAACTGAGTAGCTTCCCTTTGTTTCAGTCAATGATTAAACCGCACCGAATATTATAGTGTAAGCTGATCGGTAAACGGAGGAAACCTTGTCCTTGTTGCTGCGACTCGATCACAATCGTTACAACCCATTCTAAACTGAAAGTAGCGTGAATATTTGACAAAACACGAGAGGAGGACCGCCAAAACAGCCTACAAAAAGGGCTGAAAATAATTCAGACAATCCTTGAGTTCTTTTCAGATGATCAGGAGCCTTCTCTGTCGCACTTGTTGTGAAAACGCCCCCCCCCCCCCCCCCCCCCGACAGATTTTTGACCCAGTAACTGATTCTGATTGTAACATTGGCTGTAAGGAAACACGATAGGTCTTGAGTCGAAGGGTGGAAGAAGATAAATAGCCATGGACATTATATGATGAAATTGAGAATATGGTTTGGAAAAGGAATAAAAGTTAAAAGAATATTATGAGTTTCACTCCATCTCTTTGAGTTTCACTCCATCTCTTTGACAATAAAGTGAAGCTCATATTCTAATTGCTTTTACATGTATTTCACCCCCAAAACTCTTTGGCCACAATAATCAGCCATTATCCAAGAGAACTGAACCCCAAAAGCTACATTTTTCTGTCAACAAACTGCTCAGAAGAGATTGCGATATGGCATTGTTTTGACACAGATATTGAATATATGTATCTATAAGAAAACAAACAGAACATCTGGCCACAAATCAGTCCATAAAAACATTAGTGTCCAGGCTGCAAAATAATGCTTTTTGGTTTATTTGTCAGTACCCTTTAAAAATTTCTCGTTACTCCTTTTTTCTAAAAAAAAAAAAAAAATATCTAAAGCACTGCTGGCAGCTTTTGCTTGCTACCAGGTTTGAAAGACCCAGCTTTTAATTATGAAATGAAAAAGTGAACTGAATCCACAGTGTGAAAAACAATACAAAACTGAATTATTTCTTAAAAAGACAAAGACAGGCTCAACAGGTTGAGAATGTTCAGAGGACAGCTGCCCGATGGACCTGCAGGCGATGGCAGAACAGAAGTAGTGTTGGTGAAATGCTCAATGAGCTGGAGTGGCCATCGTTGGAGGCCCGTCACGAGCAGTTCTCTTTAACCTTCTTTTATAAGATACACTCTTGATGGCGTCTCTTAATAAATTGTAAAAAGTTTTAAGAACTCATCCAGTGAGTTTTTTTTTGTGTGTGCTAAATTCTAACTGAGGTAATGGCCAAGTATGACCAACTCAGTATATGAAGATAGATAGATAGCTTTAATTTAAATGAAAGAGAATGATAACTACATTACCCCGAGTTCTCACCAAACCTTTGATAATTTTCGGAACTGTTTGAGGGAGATTTGCCAGCGATGAGGGAGACTCCAAAATTTTACTAAAATTTAGCATTACTTGGCCAAAAAATAGCACCAAATCGAGCGCGTCTCCCTTATGATAAGTGTAGAGGTATCAGAGGTGTGTCTACTAGGATGTTGAAAACAGGAGTTCAAGAATCTATCCGGCATCCACGACGACAATTTGGTTTCAAATCATGAAAAGTTGAAATGTGACCAAAAATACTTGGGACATCTGAAGCCTTGCAAGCATGATGGTTTTTCAGCATGACACGTATCTTAGACTGATAGACAGAAATTGGTCTTGATGAATAAATTTATTATGCAGGATATGGCCCTGGGTTAAATGGCAATTTTTTAAACAGAACAATTGGAGAAAAATCAAAATCAAGAAAAATTCAAGCTCCAAAAGCCTGAATTCCTGAAAAATATGAGTTCTGTACTAAGCAGAACTTGGATAAATCGCTGAAATTGCCCCCTCGATTCATCTCCCGTGTTTGATGGTGGACGGGAGGGTGCACACTAATGTCCGGGAATTGTCCGGGAATTCGCCGGGAAATTGGAGGTAGTGGTCTGTTGTCGCTAATATCTCCACTTCGGGTTGTCAGAAATTAATAAAATTAGTATCAAATAAAATTTCAAGCTCCATTCTAAAAGATTATTAAAACATAATTTACTTTTTAAACGTTTTAGGGGTCCATTTATTTAGTTAATTTGTCCGGGAAATTCTCGGATTTTGGACTAGTGGTGCGTTAACCCTAATATCTCGACTTTAGGTATTCAGAAATTAATAAAATTAGTATCAAATAAAAATTTTACCTCAATTTTAAAAGCTAGTTAAAAAATATTTTTCATTCTGAATATTTAATGGGTCCATTTCTGAAGTTAATTTGTCCGGGAAATTCCCGAATGTGTCCTGGATCTTGCGGTAGTTGTGCGTTTTCATAATATCTCGGTTTGTGGTGATCACTTATTGATAACAATTGATATATGTTAAAAATTTAAGTTCAATTCTAAAAAAAATATAAAAAAAAAACTCTTTATACACCTCAATGAGGCGGTCCTAAAGACTACCCACAACCCGGATTGTATCCAGGATGCCGGGGTATTGGTTCGTTTTCCTTAATATATCGACTTGTAAGAACGAAACAAAGACTGCACACCCCTTGTAAATCCTACTTTTCTCTGTGTAAAGTTGGATTTACATGGGTTTCCATTACACAGCTTTCTATGATGTCACACATGTTGCTGTTCACAAGACGGACACTGCCATTGATTTGATGATGAATTCAGACCTAAACATATTCTATAAAACCATATTTTGCACTTACGATTTTCACAGCAAATCATGTTATCAATATACTCAGGCATTTTGCAGAATCACCAGACTGGAATTTTTACGATTTTACAAGTGAATGAATGAAGTCTTTCTACTATTTCAGTCCAGGTACGAAGCACACGCCAACTTATTATAAGTTAAAGCAATTAACACATTTTTAATCTCGTCAGAAAACTAATGACCCGTAAAATCGCTCAAAGTCCGTACACCTAATTCATCGTCAGGAAGAAATGGATGCGCTTAAATTTCGTTGTTTAAGCAAACAGTATAGAACCAGATCAGATGTCGCATTTTGCGGCCGAGATCAGACGCCAAGTTTTGCAGCGTCTGAGCATCATGGTCCGTCAAATCAGTCAAAGTCCGTGCGTCTAATTCATTGCCAGTAAGAAATGGATGCGGTTAAATTTCGTCGTTGATTAAGCAAACAGTGTAGACCGAGATCAGACGTCGCACTCAGCGGCCCAGATCAGACGCGAAGGTTTGCGCAGCTACTGATCATAATGGTCCTTCAAAGTCCGTACACCTAATTCATTGCCAGCAAGGAATGGATGCGGTTAAATTTCCCCGTTGTTTAAGCAAATAGTGTAGACCCAGATCAGGTGTAGCATTTTGCGGCCCAGATCAGACGACACGTTTTGCAGCGTCTGATCATTTGAGTCTACACTGTTTGACTTTGTCCCACAAATGGGACGTTAGGCATATATGGATTAAATATCTGGGTTAAGTATCTGATCTGCCAGTGGATCTACACTATCTGCCAATGTCCCACAAGTGGGACTCAAGGCATATATGGGTTAAACCTTTGATCAAGATCTACACTGTTTGCCAATGGCCCAACAATGGGGTGCTAGGCATATATGTGTTAAACCGTTGACCAAGTTCTACACTGTTTGCCGTAATTAATGATTCTTTGAGATCTTCTATAAATTAGTCATGTTGGGTGCACTCATTAGAACTGCCTCAATGAGGTGTATGAAAAGATTTTTTTTATATTCTTTTAGAACTGAACTTAAAATTTTGATATATATCAATCGTTATCAATAAGTGATCACCACAAACAGTGATACTATGAAAATGCACAACTACCCCAACATCCAGGACACAACCGGGAATTTCCCGGACAAATTAACTTCAGAAATGGACCCCTAAACTATTCAAAAAGAAAAATTTCTTTTAATTTTTGTCTTTTAGAGTGGAGCTAAAAATTTTATTTGATACTAATTTAATTAATTTCTGACCACCCGAAGTTGAGATATTAGGGTTAACGCACCACTAGTCCAAAATCCAGGACAAATCTGAGAATTTCCCGGACAAATTAACTAAATAAATTGACCCCTAAAACGTTTAAAAAGTAAATTATTTTTTAATGATCTTTTAGAATGGAGCTTAAAATTTTATTTGATACTAATTTTATTAATTTCTGACCACCCGAAGTGGAGATATTAGGGATAACGCATCACTACCCCCTAGTGTTGTGAATCGGACAGAAAAATTACAATCGATTATCGGTAAAGTAAAACCGATTGATTATCGATTGTACAATCGGATATCTCATCATTTGCTTCAACAATATATAACGGTAGCAAACGCTTTTCAGAGCCTCCATTTATACTTTCCCACCAAATTACAGAGCGTAATTTGTTGCAGAAAACAGCTCATAGTTAATGAGGCAGTGGGCTCTAGTTTTGCCTGGTGTCCCACAAGGGACTGTTCTTGGTCTCCCGTTATTCTCCCTGTACATTAATGATATTTCCTCTGACATTGATTCAGAGACTTTCGGATGAGTCTTTAAACCGAGGTCCCGTCTCCGTATGACCTTAGCTGTTGGTGGGACGTAAAACTAAAAAAACTCACTCACTCTGACATTGATTCAGAAACAAGTCTGTTCGCAGACGATTGTGTTTGCTACAGGGAAACAAGAAATAAAGAGGACTCAGTGAAACTTCAGAATGACATAGACACATGATGATAAGGATGTTGGGCACGAAAATGGGACATGGAATTTCAGCCCGTTAATGCAGTATTATGCAGATAACTAGGAAGAGACCCAACGAAATTAAGTGAACGGTGATTCCATTAAATACCTTTGTGTGACAATCACACACGATTTGAGATTCATAACACCTAATTAAAGATATATACAGTTATACAAACTTAATTACTTTCACACGTGTGATTAAACATGACATGCAATCAACTCAAAACTGTCAGCTTAGCGAGAAAGAGATCACCGTAAAAGAAAGCAGTTTAATTAACAATTTAATATTCAGGCTATAAAATGAGCCCAAACTTTCATATCCGCCTTTATGGGCAAGACCAATGCGAGTATAAAAGTTTTCTGCAACCAACATCATTGAAAAATCAATTGTCTATGGTTTTTTTCTGTTGGCGATCGGTAAATGACGTCATCGGATTGTAGCAAATATACATGCATTGAATCTTATTGTTTTATTTTAATAGGGCGTTTTTTTCTTCATAAAAAAAATAAATATAAATTGGAACCGATAAAATATGTTCTCAATAACTAAACGGTTGTGTTTTAAGAAATGCGCCTTGTATTATGCACATTTTATTTTTGAAAGTCCTATCTTATTTACCAATAGCAGCGTACCCCATAAAGAGGTCGTTTTTGTTTTTTTTCGCGCCAAGCATGCGCTTTTTCCCGCGAAAAAAAAAAAAAAAAACTAGCGTTCACGAGACAGTAGAAAAGTCTGTTTTAATTTTGCAATCATCCAATTTAAGATGTTGCTAATCGCCGTAAGAGGATTTTCACACTTGTTGATTGAGTTTCATGATTGAGGGATATACCCAAATAAGAGTCATAACTTCACCTTATTTTCACACCTAGTCACACGGAACATTCATTATAGGCCTTTGGTGTCTTTTATGGGTGGAGTAAGTTAATTGTATCAATTCCTGATCTTTGTTTTACTTCTACTTTGCTTATCAGTATGACCGAAGACTTGTGTTTGCAGTGTAATAGTAGAATAGTAGCGTGAATAATACGGTCGGCGTTCATAAACCGTTTCAGTTGACTGAGTTAACTGACACGGTGCGTTGGTTGGACCCGGATTTCCGGGACATAGCGAGGTTGATGTGTATTACAAATCCGATTTATATCGCAAATTGGCAGCAATTACACACTCTAAAACTTACAACGAATTCATTTTGGAAGAATTGATATGGATAAACACACTTAAACATATTCCATATTGACTTCTCGAACGTTATTTATTTATGTTGATATTGAAATGAATACAGAGCTCACATTTGACCACGTCTCTGTTACCGTCAAAAGCGATAAGATCGTACTTTTACACAACGGTATTTATAATCAACGTCAAAGGCACTAATTATGGTCGCTGAAGTGTGGACAGTCAACAGGTGTCACATGCTAAAAACGTGTTTACATAACGGTATTTATAATCAGTGCCAAAGGCAATAATTATGGTCGCTGAAGCGTGGAGAGTCACATGTGTCAGGTGCTAAAACACGTGCCGGGTTAATTTAAAGAGTATGAAAATAATGCCGATAAATAGACTTCAAAGGAAAGAAACCTAATCAAGATGGCATGATGAATTTTTTTCTGCGATAAAAAGAGTGCGCACAGCAGGCTTCATTTACAATCGATAGTGACAAAAGTGCTATCGATTGTCGCCGACGTTGCTCAGAACGATTAGTTTTCGATGTTGAGCGACAATCGGAACAACACTACTACCCCCCCCATTTCCCGGACATTAGTGTTCGCCGGACGGGAGCTAACAATGAACCTTGGTCCAATTCAGAATCAGAATTGAATTGTTACTGGTGACACGTCAAAAGACATTCATACACCATTCTATCTACCTATCTACTAATACTGCGTCGGTCACATCTGACCATTACCACTTCCTGTCCGCGGCGTAGTCAATTTATTGCAGAAATTTCACACTGGAATCCACTATCCCAGAGGCTGGATAACCTGGAATTATCTACTTAGCCAGGCTCACGAGGATGGTGGTATGGTGAAGCGAAAATCCTCCCAGCAAAGAGCTAGTAACTTGCTTCTCATGATAATGGTTCAGATTTCAGAAACTTATTGGATCTGATACCAGCAATTTTTCTGATGCTGAGTATTTTCCAATAAATTTAAATAAATAAAAAAAATAAAAAAAAAAAAGTGTGACCACGAGGCATTGAAAACCAAGGGTTTTCTTCATAAAGGCCCGGACTTTACTGGAAGAGGAAGAAGTCCAATAGAAGAATATCATGAGAAAATTGAAAAAAAATTAGTTTGATGTGATGAAAGTCTCTGGAAAAAAATTACCGAAGAAAATGCTTCCTGCACAAGGTGTTGGATGTCCGATTTGTCCAAAAGATGGCTTCCTGTCCGCGGCGTGGGTAATTTATTGCAGACTGGTTTCACAACTTGGGATCCTTGACATTCTGGGTAAAAGCCAATACTCACTAACTGTCGTACGAACTACCGTAAATCTGGCAGATAATAGAAGTGAAGACAGAATCAGATTTTAAATTTAACTACAGAAAGGTGTAGGGCATTTCAGGGTAATGGGGTTGTGTGGGAAGGTGTTTTTTGCGGGAGGGAGGGGGAATGGGGGCTGTCATTGTCATGTTGTATGGCCGGTAGGTATAAAATACAAAATCAACTTGATTTCGCGAAATCAGCCGGATTTAGCGAAATCAACTTATAAAATAAACATTTTTGAAAACAGGCAAAAAAAAAAATGTTATAGCATATCATCCAGAATGTTATTATACATTTATGAGCCAAGTTTCATGACAAAATTTGAATATTTAGTATGTTTTCGAAAGGAAAATCTATTCTGCCACTTGATTTCGCTGACAATCGCATTCGCGAAATCAACTCATTTTAGCGAAATCAGTGTAAGAAGTAACTTTTTACGAAACTGACTTAAACGTATTTGTGCATATTATTAAGGATGTTGTCATCACGAAAACACACCTATATAATTTTGACCCCTTGAACCCCACTTTTATATAGTAAATCTGGGGTTCACAGGGGTGAAGCTTATTTTTCTTATTCATGCTCAAAAATATAAATGGTGGGTACTCGTTAGAACCGCCTCGGTTCTAACGAGCACCCACAATCCATATTTTGAGCAGAAATAAGAAAAATGTCACGATTTTTCATCTTAAAATTTTCGTTTTTTCGGCGGTAAAGTTTGCAATGTATTTGTATAGGCGTGATTTCGTACGTAATGTAAACATTTAGGAGCCAAGTAAAATGTATCATGACAAAAATCGAATATTTAGTATGTTTTTGAGAGGAAAAGCAACATGAATTCTCTTTGCAGTCACATGTGCGAAATCAACTAATTTTAGCGAAACCAATGTATAACATACATTTTCCCCAAAACTGACTAAAAGTTTTTATGAATAATATTTTATATTATTCATTTATGAGCCAATTAAATTTCATGACAAAATTTGAATATTAGTATGTATTCTGCCACATGATTTCACTTGCAGTCACATGTGCGAAATCAACTCCTTTTAGCGAAATCAATGTGTAATAATTTTTTTTCCCGAAAACCGACTAAAACGCTTTTATACATGTGTATTAAGAATGTTGTTGTACATTTAAGAGCCACGTTTATGAGAAAATATTGATGTCTAGCATGTGTTTCTAAGGAAAATCTATTTTGTGACTTGATTTCACTAAAGCCGAAATTCACACCCATTTTAGCGAAATCAACGTTGAAAAATTAATATTTTCCAAATTTAACATAAAACATAATCTTACCTGTTATCATAATGCTGTTATATATTTATGAGCCAAGTTTCATGAGACAAGTTTGACATTTAGGTATATTTTGTTTATGGGGGCTTCAACTTTTGACTTTAAAATATGTAATAGTGTGAGATTGTATGAAACAGACTTTATCGTAGCACCGCCTACCAGTCACACTTGGTTAGACCGCATATGCATTTGTTGTACCATGTTTCTCTTATTTTCAGTTCTCGTAGTTAATACATAGTAGCAGCACGTTAGTGTTATTGCTGTCTTTGTTCCCCACATTAGTGGTCATACTTGGACTCAAACAAATGAGTATCAACCAGCACATGTTACATGGTGTCAAATAAGTGGGATTTAAAAGGATAATACGTTTGATAAAAACACCATTTATCTTTAAAGTCAAAACCCGGACTTTCAACATGGAACTTGCAGGAATAAACCCACCTAAATTTGATTGGGACGATACGAACCTTCCTGAACAATGGGAGCGGTTCAAGAGACACATAGAGCTGATATTTAATGGGCCGTTAAATGACAAGAGTGAGAAGGAGAAAGTAGCCTACTTATTATTATGGATAGGTGAAAAGGGACGTGACGTCCATGCCACGTGGAAAATAGAGGAGGCTGTCGCGAACACACTGGAGACTTATTACAAACGGTTTAAGGATCACGTTCAACCTAAACTGAACCCTATTTTCGCTAGATATAAATTCAATAACGAAATGCAGAACCAGGACACAATTGATGCGTATGTTACAAGACTACGACTTAGCGCCAGAGACTGTAGTTTTGAAAAAGCAGACGAGATGATAAGAGACCGCATCGTTTTCGGGACAAATTCATCACAAATAAGACAGAAGCTCATCAACGTTGGTGCTGAACTTACGCTTGAAAAAGCCATTCAAATTGCACAATCTTGCACAATCAGACGCGCTTGATAAAATGAAACAGGCCATTACACAGCAACCAATTCTAGCATATTTTGACCCTGCTAAGCCTGTGACACTTGAGTGCGATAGCTCACAATACGGAACGGGTGCTGCATTATTACAGGATGGGCGACCTGTTGCATTTGCCTCAAAAACGCTCAGTAGCACGGAAAAAGGGTATGCGCAAATAGAAAAGGAAATGCTTGCTATTTGTTTTGGATGCACCCATTTTCATCAATACATTTATGGCAGGCCGGTCATCGTGCATACTGACCATCGACCAATCGCAAGTATTATACGCAAACCCCTTTCAGCAACGCCTCCGCGTTTGAGCCGCATGCTTTTGCAATTGCAAAAGTATGATCTTGACGTACGTTTCGTAGGCGGAAAGAATGTTCCAATTAGCGACCTACTGTCCAGACAGCCCTTGCCGGATACACAGGAGATCGCAGGATTAGACCTGCAAGTACACACTGTGATTCGGAGTCTGTTTATTACTGACAAAAGGATAGAAACTGTACGCGACGCAACTTTGCAAGACGCACAGATGCAAATGTTAAAACAAACTACACTTCAAGGATGGCCGGATTCGCGCACTGAATGTCCCAAACAAATCCTGGATTTCTGGAACCATCGCGACGAGCTATCCGCGGCCGATGACCTGATTTTTCGAGGTCAAACCCTGCTAATTCCAAAAGCACTTCGTCAGCACATGATCGAAAGCGTTCATACGGGTCACATGGGAACACAAAAATGCCTACAAAGAGCCAAAGACGTTATGTTCTGGCCAGGCATGGCAAAACAAATTAGTGACTACGTTCTAAGTTGTTCAATTTGTTTGAGCAACAGGAACACCAACCAAAAAGAACCATTAACACCACACGAAATACCAAGTAGACCATGGCAAAAGCTAGGCTCAGATTTATTCTCTTTAGAGGGAAAAGACTATCTTGTCACCGTTGACTATTACAGCAGATTTTTCGAAGTAGATGCACTACGCGACACTCGAAGTAGCACAGTTATCCGGAAGCTGAAAGCCCATTTTTCGCGGCACGGCATTCCTGATGTGTTGCACTCTGATAATGCCATGCAGTATTCGAGCGGGCTCTTCCAGGAGTTCGCAAAAGAATGGGGATTTACCCATTCTACTTCAAGTCCATTAAGACCATGCAGTAACGGCCTTGCAGAAAAAACCGTTGGGATCGTAAAGAACATCTTTATCAAGGCCAAACAGAGTGGAAAAGACCCTTACATTGCCATTCTTGAGTACAGGAATTGCCCTTTAGAATGCGGATATTCACCTAATCAACTTCTGTACTCCAGAAAGACAAAGTCTATTCTGCCCGTTATCGATGCACAATTGAAACCCGCGACCGTTGACTCTGAGCAGGTTTTCTGTAAAATACAACAACAGAAAGAAAAACAGAAGCAATATTACGACCGCTCAGCTAAGCTTTTACCACGCCTGAATGTAAATGAGTACGTGAGAATGCAGATAGGCAAGAAATGGTTTCCCGCGAAAGTAATCAAAATTCATGACAACCACTCTTACATTGTTCAGACAAAGGACGGAGCTACGTACAGGCGTAACAGAACTTTACTGAGCAAAACACCTGAAAAATTCCCGGGGATTACCGACCTTGCATTTGACATTTTACAAAACCCAGAAAATAGCGAAACACATTCCCCTAATGAACCCCTGCCTGAGCAAACAGAAGCTCCGCCTTCCCAGTTTCATCAGCCAACATTTACTCAGACACGATCAGGAAGGGTGGTAAAACCAAACATGCATTACTACGGGGAGGAATGGATAACAAAATAATTAATTTATTTTGACAAGCCTGAACAGCTGTTTGACAATATAAAAACAATATAGTAAACGTAGTAAATTCCAGAGTTTGTGTATCGGAAAATGAACTCAGTGACTTATGAAACATTGTCAATGATTGCGAACATTTTATAAATGCAGTTTGAGTTCTAATTATTTCATAAGACATTTAAAGGAATGCATGCAAATTTGATATTTTTTACATGTACTTCTCATTACATTCGCGTAGTTCAGGCCTTTACATGTATAAGACATACATTTCTTCTCGTTAAAGACAGGGAGGTGTAATAGTGTGAGATTGTATGAAACAGACTTTATCGTAGCACCGCCTACCAGTCACACTTGGTTAGACCGCATATGCATTTGTTGTACCATGTTTCTCTTATTTTCAGTTCTCGTAGTTAATACATAGTAGCAGCACGTTAGTGTTATTGCTGTCTTTGTTCCCCACATTAGTGGTCATACTTGGACTCAAACAAATGAGTATCAACCAGCACATGTTACAAAATAGGCTAATCTAACCGCGAAATCAATTTTCATTTGCGAAATCAAGTCATTGGGTATCCCTGAAACGATGAATATTCCCCAAACCTCGGACCCGTACGGCCCGAGCAAAAACCTAATTTTTTTGGTGTTTATGACGGGTACCCACAATCTATGTAAGAAGCAGAGTTCGGCTCCGCCCATCGGGGCTTGGAGAAGAAGTAGATTGGGTTTCATGATGCTTCCACGCAGAGTTGAAGTCAACCGCACATAAGTACTGGTAAACCGCTTAGAGGGTTTAAGCCAGGCAAAAGTGCGACTTGGACCGTCCACGCAAATAAACCCTACTGGATTCATTGGGCGGCAGGGCTTGAGATGTCATTTCATCTCAATGCCGGATAAAAGTCCTACAAAAATGGAAGCAACGTCTCCAAAATGACCCATATATTGTTGACGGGGACGTTAAACCTCAAACAAACACAGTTACAAACAGGAAGCAGAGTTTAAGGAAAATATCATAAGACAGGTCGTTACATCACCAAAACACGCCTATATAATTTTGATCCCCTCAAATCCCCATTTTTATATAGAAAATCTGGGGTTTAAAGGAGTGTACATTCTTTTTCTAATTTCTGCTCAAAACATAGATTGTGGCTACTGGTTGGGACGGCCTCACTGTTGTGGTTCTAAAGAGTACCCACAATCTATGTTTAGAGCAGAAATGTGAAAAGTATCGAAATTTTTCGTCAGAAATTTTTTATTTTAAGGTGGCAAATGTTCAGTATAATTGAATAGATAGATAGGAGTGAATAAAGAGAGTGTTTGTCATTCACAGGTAATGACGTGCGAAAGTCAGTAAACCCTTGGACCCATCGGTATTGATGGGTCCGAGGTAAACCGCAGTTTGATTAAATTATTGGGCGAGCGTTCGCTAATCTCTTTACCTACGACCTGAAGTACAAACAGAAGTCTTTGTTTGTTTGATTTGAGGTTTATATTCGCCGTCAACACTGTAAAGGTCATTTTGGAGACGTTGCTTCCAATTTTGCGGGACTTTTACCCGACATTGGGATGAAATGACTACTCAAGCCCTGTCGCCTGATGAAACCAATAGGGTTTATAAGCATGGTCGGTCCGACACTCACACCGCTTTGCCTGGACAGGCTTAGACCCTCTAAGTGGTTTACCAGTACTCGTGTGTGGGTCGGATTCAGCTCTGCGTGGAAGCATCGTGCAGCCCATATATTTCTTCAAGCCCCGATGGGGGGGGGGGGGGGGGGGGGGGCGCCAAAAAGAAGTCTTTACAATTTGCTGTGGCTACCTCACGATTCATAGTTACAGTGCTCAGCAAACACAGATCAGCTTGTTCATCCGCACATCGATGATACAAATTAGACTGCGCCGATGCGCAGGCTGATTTGAGTCTTCGCTGTCCCCACCCCACCCCGGGCTAGGCCTACATATAGCTATCGATGTGCCCTGTCCAACATCACTCATAAAACGAAACCGAAAGCAAGAAATAAAGAAAGGTTTGAGACATAAACTTATGGATGATTGACACGTGCCCCAATAAGGACTGAGATTTGAGTAATATGAGTAATATGATAATCGTTCTGTTTGTTACTTTACGGCACGTGCCAATAAAGGTAATAGCGCAAAGTAATTATTGGTCATTTTGCACACCGACATGTGTCAACAATATAAATAACGATCCAGAACTACAATTTATATGTTCATTTTTTCTCAATAAAAAAAGCCTCTCTTATATTATTCTTATTTCATATATTCCATTACAAAGATTGCAGTGCAGGAAGACTCATCTACGGTCATTATCTCCCTTTCGCTGATTCAAGAAGGTCAGTTTCTGGCGAATGAATGTGCTCTGTCAGTGACTGGTTAACCGCTTACGTATAAGTCCGTGAATAGAGTGGATAGGTAAAATGATGATGTTGTTGTTGTTGATGATGATGATGATGATGATGATGATGAACAGATAACAAATATTAGAATAAGTCATTTGATTTCACCAAGTCCTGTTTGATTTCATTTGACTGATCAATTAGCAATATTTTGATATTCGATTTTTATTCCATGATGCATGTTGATAAACATAATAATTTCAGATGAAACTTGGCTCATAAATGTATACCAGCATTTTTAATAATAGCCAATAAGAATTTTAATCGTTTTTTTTTTTCTTTTTGGAAGAAAAAAAAAAAAAAAGATTTTATCCGTTGATTTCGTTAAAAGGAGTTGATTTCGCACATGTGTTATTCAGCGAAATCAAGTGGCAGAACAGATTTTCCTATTAAATATTTATATTTTCTCATGAAATTTTGACCATAAATGTTTCATAATATGCAAAATAAGTTTACGTTTCACAGTTAATCCGTTATGCTAGAGCCTGTTCCAAGTATTAGGACTTTATGGAACGTGGGAAGGTGCTCACTACCAGGTTGTTATGCCAGGGCTATCATAAAACCAAACTGGTATCAACACTAAAGAAGTTCTATTGGAGGCACCATGATCTTGTTGATCCGTACCAAACGGGTATCAACACTAAAGAAGTTCTATTGGAGGCACCATGATCTTGTTGATCCGTACAATGTGGCCATCTCCAGAATTATTTCTGATATGTTTGCCAATGGAAAGCCATAGGAAGACTTCCAAAATCTCGGACACACCCTTCTCGGCATTTACACCTTTTCTTCGTTCGGGTCGATGGGCATGGTGGGCGAAGCTTGCTTACCAAGTAATGCTTAATATCCGCGGACGCCTGATTACACTCTTCTCGAGTCCATGTCTGTTGATCTGAACATTAATATTTGCCATTTTGTCTATGGATTAACGATTTTGGATTAACGCTTTGGTACTACGATCTAAACTACTTTTAGCCAGTTTTGGAAAATATTTATTTTATACATTGATTTCGCTAAAATGAGTTGATTTCGCACATGTGATTTCCAACGAAATCAAGCGGCGTAATGGATTTTCCTGTCAAAAACATACTAAATATTCAAATTTTCTCATGAAACTTATATACGTATATTAACATTCTAGCCTGTTCTTGTAATTGTGTATTTTATAGGTTGATTTCGCTAAATCCGGCTGATTTAGCGAAATCAAGTTGATTTCGTATATTATACCTACCCTTTAGATAAATATGTATAGGCCTATAGCTTAATACTTGTAGAGCGCATAAGTGACCGTACTAACTGGTCCGGATTTTTTGGCATGCTGGTTGTGTCAGTAGCTTTGTAAACTCAGGGTCGTTTGTTCAATACCCGGTAGGGGCACTCGACTGGATTTTTCTCTACAAATTATTCCTCCTCCTACTACAGTGGTACCAGGATGATTACCGTTGGAGACCAGGGTCGGGGCACATGAAGCGAGACAAAAGAAACTGGATATTGATATGGTTACATTAGCACCTAAAGATAAAAAAAGATAAGGAAGCTTTATTTAACGTCGCATATCCGAAACAAATAACATAAGCTCTGTAGAGCTTTTATTGCGACGAGGTATCCTGTAACAAAGTATCCTGTAACAAATACTTACCTGCCTTCATCTCCTAAACGTTTTAACAAACTAGGATGGAAGAATGAAGTAGTACGGCCATAATATGAGTGCATAACTGACCGATCTGGCTGGTCCGGACCTTTTGGCCCGGTGGTTGTGTCAATCGCTTTTTAACCCCAGGTTCGTGGGTTCAATCCCCGGTCAGGGTACTCGACTGGATTTTTCTTTGCTCAGACTGCAGAGGTGCCTGGTGCCAGGATGATTAACGTTGAAGCTCAGGGGCAGGACAAATGCAGGGGTGTCAAAAGAAGTGATCACATGAGTATCTCCTAAACATTTTAAACTAAAGTCTATTTGTAGGGTGGAGGAATGTAGTAATACGACCATAATAAATATGTATATAGAGTGCATAACTGACCGGTCTGGCTGGTCCCGACCTTTTGGCCTGGTGGTTGTGTCACTCGCTTTGTAACCCAGGTTCGTGGGTTCAATCCACGGTCGAGTCACCGACCGGTCTGGCTGGTCCGCACCTTTTGGCCTGGTGGTTGTGTCGCTCGCTTTGTGGCCCCAAGTTCGTGGGTTAGGTCCCCAGCCGGGGCGCTCGACTGGATTTTTATTTTTCTTTACAGATTCTTCTCCTCAGACTGCAGTGCAGTCACAAGTATTGTATGGGCGCTTGCGGATTGCAACTGCCCTTCTATAGCCTGCCGGCTTAAGAGAGAGAGAGAGAGAGAGAGAGAGAGAGAGAGAGAGAGAGAGAGAGAGAGATGCGCGAATCTCTTGTCTTACTTAGTAGTTGGGCAGACTGATCCGGGTGTGTTTGCTCATGTAGTGCCTGGTGCCAGGATGATTACTGTTGGAGCCCAGGGGCGGGCAGATGCAGCGGAGTCAAAAGAAACTGGCTCTTAGCTAAGTTAGTAATTACCCGGATCGGTCTGCTTGATTGCTGGCTGAGGCAGGAGATGCCAGTTAGCCATTAGCTCATGGTAATGTAGTTATAATTAACTAAACAAGTGTTTAATGTGTACAAGTGTGTGTGTGTGTGTGTGTGTGTGTGTGTGTGTGTGTGGTGTGGGATGTGTGCATGTAAAGTGAGGTTCCTTACTGGGACCACTCTTAGGCTGTTCAAGAGTGATCTTTAGGACTACTTTTGAATGGTCCCTTAAATGGTCTTTCAATAGAACACACTGGAGGGGGTGCAAAGAAAATATATGTGCTTTTTAAAGCATGATTTTATGATTTTTCATGGTTCTAGGTGGTCTTAATGGTGGAGCTTCGCTGTATTTGTTTTAAATACATGTATATGTATATGTGTGTGTGATTAATGGACTTATATATATATATATAACACACCTGTTTATTGCTGTTTGTGTCTGATATTCATCATGTTGGGTGAAAGAGGGAGGGTAAGAAAAATAATAATAATAATTCTAAAGTAACCAACATATTAAACTATTATCATATGAGTTAGTAGGTAGACCAGACATTACTTGTGAAAGATTATACTTGTGAGTTATCTCGGCCAGTAGAAGGCTTTGAAATGAAATGAAATGAGTCAGATTGGTATTTTGACCATAAAACGGATAGAATACACTTTCTCTACTTATTTCAGATCATATGGGCCACTAACCATCATTCTTGAGAAAAATGGCGACAGATGCATTTTCTTACAATAAATCAACGAGAGGAAAAAAACAAAATAGATTTTGATGGATAAATTTATAAGTTGGGTCGAAAGAGAGGTGCTAAATAAGTCCTACTGGCTATGTAATCTATCGGGCTGCAGTGGATGGACTTACTCAACTATAACCGGAGGAGCGTGATAGCTCAGTGGTTAGTGCACTTGCCTCTGATGCTAGAGGCCCCTGTTCGATCCCCGGAGGCGGTGACTATTCCGTTGTCCGAACAGGCTCCAATGGCATCATTTGCAGGTATGAATGCCAAAAAGTGCACCGTCCTTCGGATCGGGACGTTAACTGGAGGTCCCCCTGTGCAGGAAGAGTCATCTCCTGTGCAGGTAAAAGATCCCTGCAGTAATTACATGGTTACTGTGTAGGCTTTCAACCCTGCAACCTGGAGTGTATGTAATGTACACCTGCGAATAATGGTCAAATGTGACCGATCGCAGTATAAGTAGAAATAAAGAAAGACCGGACTACCAGTGTAACTGAATCCGGGTCGTTTCGGCCGTGGGTCGTTTCGCCAGAGTAGTTTCGCCTTGATTTTGGGGTGGGTCGATTCGCCCTTTTGAGGTGAGTCGTTTCGCCAGTGGGTCGTTTCGCCCCAATTATATTTTTTGTAAGGATGGGTAAACGGACAGATGGGTTAAAACGGGAAATGGATGGGTAAACGGACGGAGTGGTGCGTGGATAGACAGACGGACGGACGTGCGAGGCGATTATACAAACGGACGGGATAGATAGAAAGATAGATAGATAGATAGATAGATAGATAGATAGATAGATAGATAGATAGATAGAGAGAGAGATAATTGAATGGCTGAATGCTACTTGGGTAGACGGTCGAACGGACGGGATGGAAATAAATAAATCATCATGTTAACAAGTCTATGCAATGAAGACTCCCTATACCCCATTTTACAGCGGGAAGTGGGGTTTCTTTCTTATTTCTGTTCTTAATCATCGACAATAAAGCGGTTCTAGTCCACACTTTATGTGTTGAGCAGAAATGAGAAAAATATCCCCTTTACTCATCTACAAATTGTCATTTTCTCAGCCATATGTGGGCCCGCTTCCCTTTTTCAAACATTTTTTGCCCCGCCCATCGGGGCTTGGAGATATAGATTGGGCTGCATGATGCTTCCACGCAGAGCTGAAACTGACTGCACGAGGGTACTGGTAAACCGCTTAGAAGGCCTTAGTCTGCCCAGGCAAAGTGATGCATGTCACACCGTTCAGTACATATAAGCCTTATTGGTTTAATTGGGCGACAGGGCTATAAATGTCATTTCATCTCAACGTCGGGTAAAATGGCCTGAATATTGGAAGCAAGGCCTCCAAAATAACCTAATTAGTGTTGACGGGGACGTTGAACCTCCATCAAACAAAAATTATCAAATATTTGGTAGCTTAGTTGCCCAAACCTAACGCAGAAGTTGTCAGTAGGTCGCACAGCTGCACCAAACGAGGATATTGCATATTCATACACCAGGACCTGTGATATGGGAAGTTAGCCCCTATAGCTAGCTCTCACCAAAGAGGTAAACTAAGCTACACGATCCTCAGCACCTTCAGATAATTCACCGTTAACAACAACTCGCTGTTTTTGTAGCAAAGGAATGAATCTACCTATTTTAGAGTAGTCAGGCCAATGCCGTAATGATATATGTAGTTTTACTTTTTAGTAGTTCATGAGGGTGTATCAAAAGCTTCTTTTTTTCAAAATCCACCCGCACCCGCCCCCCTCTCTTTGCCCAAGAAGTTTACCAATCGTTTATTTCTGTGATCAGCTGAGTTTCACAACTGTGCTTTTTCCTAAATGCACGTTGTCTGTCAGACTAAGTAGAAGTAAAACAAAGATCAGGAATTGATACAATTAACTTACTCCATCCATAAAAGACACCAAAGGGAAAGAAATACAAACATTAAGCGACCAGACCATAATGGAAACCTAAACAAAGGAAGGCCATAAGGACAGTTACTTTCCCACAAAATGGCCATATGGCCATCCAAAACCAAAAGACACAAGTGATACACACAGTAAGTAACAAACAACAACATAAATAAATCGCCACAGAAGAGCCGCCTTGGAACGGTCAGTGGAAGATTTCCACTGGGGGGCTTAAATCGATTTTACGTGGCCACAATCCTCGCCCTTACTTCCGTCGCGATTTAGACAAATAATTTGTTCAGTCCACATGAAGGCCTCCTAACTCATCAGTGCAACATCTCCGTGAACACAAAAATCAAAGAACCACAGAGGTGAGACAACGGTGAGGACTCGACAGCAAGAAACCACTGAAATGCTGGAGCAAAAGAAAACCAACAGTTAGACTCCGATGAGCCCGACCAGAGACAGAGCATCAGGCACCAACCGACATTATCTCTCTAATTTTCAATAAGCCTTTACGTTGGAGCCGTCATAGAATCTGAGGCCTGACCCGCCGGCGTGCAATTAAAGAGGGAAGCAAAGTTGCCAACCGTGATTGGGTTAACTACCATGCATGCAGTCTGTCGTATAATATCCATGTTGTACCCAATCTTTTTATATCGAAGAATGATTTTACGAAATTGGGTGCTGAAGTCATTGCGGTTATATATTTTTCTGAATTTATATGCCAAGTCACCATAAAATTCGGGTTCCGATAGACCTTGTTGCAGAAGAGATTTAAGTCCAATATTGAATTTTGAAATTAAATCAGAATGGCGTCTATAAAATTTTGAAAAGGCTTTGCGTAGTTTATGGTACCGATAACCCTGATTAAGGAGTTTAGCCGTTAATAATTTATTACGAGTGTTGAAGTCAGTTACATGACTACACACTCTAGCAAATCGAATTAATTGCGAAATATAAACGCCATAGGATGGCGCACGAGGAACATCACCATCCAAAAAAGGAAAATTTATAATCTCAAAATCAAAGTCATCGCGTTTATCATAAATTTTGCACGAAACAAATCCATCTACAATAGATAGATGTAAATCCAAAAACGGGGCCTCGGTATCAGAAGAATTTGCTTTATTTAACTGAAGTTCTAGGGGGTAAATCTGACTGATCAAACCATCAAAATAGGTATTATCAATATTTAATAAATCATCTAAATATCTAGAAGTAGAGCTAAAAGCTTCAATAATTTCAGATTGGTTATCAATGGAAAGCGACAAAATGAAGTCTCTTTCATAACAATACAAGAACAGATCAGCCACAAGAGGTGCGCAATTAGTACCCATCGGAATACCCACAATTTGTCTAAATAACTTAGTACCGAATCTAATATAAATATTGTCAAGTAGAAAGGTGAGGGCATCACACACTTTCTGACATGACCAAAGTGTATAATTCTTATGCTCTTTAGAAGTGAAAAATGCATTTCTGACATTACATGCAAGATAGAGAGAATCTTCTCTGTGAAAAGTCCATTCAATTAAATCATTAAGCTTTTCTTTTATAAGATTATGAGGAAGTGTAGTGTAAAGAGTGGAAAAATCGTAGGTAGACAGACTAGAAGCACGAAAATGTCTAGATTTCAATTTATTTAAAACCTCATTCGAATTTTTTATAGACCAAAACAGATTTCTTCCTGATCTTTCAAAGACTTTATCACAATATTTAATTACATGTGTTTTAATAGCAGTAAGACAGGAAGTTAATAATTTAGAAAGTTCAGTGGTAGTGCAAGAGCTAGAATTTGCAATAAACCGTGCTTTGTAAGGTTTTTTATGAAGTTTTGGTAACCAGTATAGCGTAGGAAGCTTGTCTTGGCCTTCGTTAACACACACAGCAAACTTGGTGGCTGAAAGACAAACATGTTTATCTACTATAGCTCTCTCTTCAGCTAAAGGCTGAAGTTCATAGGCCATAGTACCACCAAGCTCCTGCTTAAGCGTGTTAACATAGTGGAGCCGTCACACAACGACGACGTTGTTAGCGGCCTTGTCTGCAGGGGCCAAAACAAACTTCTTATGAAATTCTTGAATACCTAGTTTAAGATGACGTAAAGACGTCTTGGGCTTAGGAGGTAATAAGTTAGTATTTTGAGAATAGAAAGAAATGCGTTTATTTACTAGTTTTAAAATGCTAAGTTTCCAGTCCTTAAGGGCTTTATGCTCAACATACTCTCGCTTACACCATCGATTACCGAATTCATTCAAGGAAGCAGCGATTTCATCTCTACATTTACTGAAATCAATTTTAGAAGGAAACCGATATTTCGGTCCTTTAGAAATTAAGTCTTAAGTCTCCATATATCTATTTATACTGCAGCAAACCCGTAAAGGGGACTATCGTGCAGGTGCGCAAAGGCGTCGTGAAAGACAAAGTAAAAGGAATAAAAGCGAGACAGTAAGAAGGAAAAGTTCAAAGTTTATGTAAGAGAAGAGAAAAAAATCAGATAAAAACAAGTGTTGTGGATTAAGGCATATGGTGTGACACTGTCCTTACCCCTGTCCTAAGCCAGGTCTTGGAGGACTGGAAGATGATGAGGAAGTTGATTCCACTGTACAATTGCCAAGGGGAAAAGTATTTATAGTAGCTGGCTGTAGTTGGTATCTGGACATAGTGAAGGGGAAGCATATGCCTGGTCAGCCTGGCGTGATTGCTTATACGAGGGGTGATCAATAAATTCGAGAACTTTTGCTATAACTTAATAATGAAAAACGATACTCACGAATACTTTTTAATATTTCTCGACATAGGATCCCTTGACCTTGATACACTTTTGACATCTGTTCATCCACGTGCCGAACGCGTGACGTAAGCCGTGACACCTCCCTAAGCGCCACCGTTATAGCAGCCCCTAGTTCATCTCGCGCCTCATATTTTACTCCACGCAGCTGATCCTTCACATTTGGAAACAGGAAAAAGTCACAGATAGCCAAGTCTGGGCTATACGGTGGAAGCGGTAGAATTTCGATACCCAGTTCCTGTGGGTGGAAGTCACAAGTTGACTCACGTGCACTGGAGCGTTGTCTCGGTGCAAAATGAACACCGACCTTACAAGCTCAGGACGTTTATCTCGAATTGCTCTCTGCAACTGGAATTTAATTAGATGTGCGTAGTATTCACTATTCGCGATTCAACACAATTCCTTTTGTGTCACAGAATATGATGGACATAACTTTACCCACCGACTTGGAAAGTCGGGCTTTTACGGGCGATGGTGACGTTGCATGCTTCCACACGGAACTCTGTTGCTTGCTTTCCGGCTCAAAGAAGTGGAACCATGTTTCCACACATGTTATTATTTTATTCAGGAACCCATCACCTTCCTCTGCATATCGGTTGGGAATATTTCGACAGATCTGTTTCCTTACTCTCTTCTGGTCAGGCTGAAGTAGACGGGGTACCAACCTTGCACAGACGCGGCTTAATTCAAGCTTTTCCGTCCGAATCTCTTGGGCTGTACCATAACTTAAGTTAAAGTCCTCCGCTTCATTTCTAACACTCACTCGCCTGTCTTCCATTACGTATTGTTCAATGGCAGCACAAGTATCCTCTGTAGTACACTTCACAATGCGGCCAGATCGGGCGTCGTCTTTGACCGATGTTCTTCCGTCACTGAAGCGGTGCCACCATTTATGAATACAAGATTTCGAAAATGCTGCTTCTCCGTATACTTTTTGAGATCCTCTTTGATTTCGCTCATAGTCTTCCCTAATTTTACGTAGAATTTAATGATAGTCCTCTGTTCTGCTACAACGTCGTCAGCCATTTCTGAACGGTGAACGTGAAGTATGACGTCGAAAATATGACGTCATTGAAAAACTTGTGACGTCACGAACGTAATACCTTGATGACGTTGTCCGTAACGTATATGTAGGGAGGGGAACAGCAACTAGACTATTTACTATTTTGTCAAATAGTATCAAGCGGGCATCGGATCGCATGTCCTCAAGTGAACGCCACCCCAGTGAGTTTTGCATGCTTGTAACACTAGCATAAGGGAAGTAGTTGCTAACCCATCGTATGGCCCGTCTTTGGGCCATTTCAATTTTATTTATATCGGTCTGTGTGTAATGGCTCCACACAGGGGTTGCACATTCGACTTGGGGGCGAACTTAATAAAAATCAAAAATGATGTAAATTGCTGTATCATCAACAAAGAGTCGGACCTGTGAGTGTATATACTCAGTTAGGTCGTTTATGTAAAGGAGGAATAGTAAGGGACCAACACAGAACCTTAAGTCTGATATGCTGCTTCGCGCATGCCTGTATGTTTTGTTTTGATTTTTCTTTTCAAGGAACCTAGTGTCCTATTTGCTGTTGTTGTAATCCTATCAATGTGAGTATTCCAGCCCAGGTCTTTGCTGATGTGTACGCCTAGATACTTGGCGTGATCAATTGCTTCTACATGCCTGTCCATGTAGCATGTAGATGTGCTGAGCTGGATGCCTGGATTTTGTTATGTGTAAGACTTGACACTTACTTGGATTAAAATCCGTATCCCACAGTGTTTTCCATGTTTGTAAGGTGTTAAAGTCATTTTGAAGTGTGTCAGTGTCATCCTGGTTATTGACTGTGATGTAAATTGCTGTATCATCAACAAAGAGTCGGACCTGTGAGTGTATATACTCAGTTAGGTCGTTTATGTAAAGGAGGAATAGTAAGGGACCAAACACAGAACCTTGTGGGACTTAAGAATTTACTGGGATTTCTGATGAGCATTCGCCCTCCTTTACTACTGTTTGAGAACGCCCAATCAGAAATGCTTTGATCCCGGACAGGGTATTGCCTCTCACACCATGTTGGCGAAGTTTGTGAAGCAGTTTTAAGTGATTTACCCTGTCGAATGCCTTACTAGAGTCTAGTAAAATAAGGTCAGTTTGGCGACCTTGTGATTTGTTTCGTGCAAGCTCCTCAACTAGCTGGATGAGCTGGGTTTCAAAGACCTTCCCTCTCTGAAACCATGTTGGAGGTCATACAGTAGATTGTTACAGTTAAGATGCTTGGACAGGCTAGAAGCTACAATGTGCTCCATCACTTTGCAAATAATGTATGTTAGTGATATGGGGCGATATTTAATGGGATCGCTCTTATCCCCCTTTTTGAAGATGTGGGTAACACATGCTTTGGTCCAGTCATTTGGGGCCTGCCCTGTGCTGAGTGACTTTTGGAATAATATGGCAAAGAAAGGGGCTATTTCAGAACAATAGGTTTTATGAAGTCAGGTCCTGAAGCTTTGCTTGGATTTAGATCGCATAGCAATTTGAAGATGCGATGCCAGGCACCGAAATTGAGATTTCGGACATAAGTGGATATTTACAGGGTAGTGTAGGTGGGATATATAGTTTGCTATTATTCCCATCATCCAGCCTTTTTTGTATGGACTGGGTGGCAAGCTGGCTGAGTGATAGAGGTGATTTTTTGTGAAGGCCTTATGAAATCGCCCGTTTGCTATGTTTGTTTTATCTGGGCCCCGCCAAGCGATTTTGGTACTTATCGCCTATGCGAGCAGCGAAGGTTCAGGCGAGCCTGCGCATCCGCGCAGTCTCGCCAGAACCTTCGCTGCTCGCTCATACAAGCAGTGAATCAAGAGGAACCTTCAGACAGAAAGCCATATCCCTGCCCCCTCTGAATGGCTGGGCATGCGCAGTTAAAATTTGTCAGGACGGAATGCTCGAAGACCCAAATCCGCTTGGCGGGGCTCATCTGAGGGTTGTGTTGCAAGTGATCCCGAGTCAGAAACTCTTATTGGTGCCATTCCTTGGGAGTTGGTGCTCACCCAAGTGAGCCATAATATTTGAGCAAACAATATGTTCAAGCATCTTACATGCCACACATGTCAGTGACACAGGACGATAGTTGCGAGCAAGAGTTCTATCTCATTTTTAGCTCACCGTCACGTAGTGACGAGGTGAGCTTTTGGGATCACTTTTTGTCCGTCGTCCGTCGTGCGTGCGTCCGTGCGTGCGTAAACAATTTCTTCAAACAACATCTCCTCCTAAACCACTGATCGGATTTTGACCAAACTTCACAGGAATGATCCTTAGGTGGTTCCCTTTCAAAGTTGTTCAAATGGTTCCAGTCCGTTGCACATCTAGGTCACAGGAGCCAAAAATAGATTTTTTTCACCGAAAACTTAAAAAATCTTCTTCTCTGAAACCACAAGGCCCAGGTCTTTGATATTTGGTATAAAGCTTCATCTAGTGGACCCCTACCAAGATTGTTCAAATTATAGTGCTGGGGCGAAAAATGCCCCCGCCCCGGGGCCCTTTGGTTTTACATGGGCTTATATAGGGAAATCCTTTAAAAATCTTCTTCTCAGAAACCACAAGGCCCAGGTCTTTGCTACTTGGTATGAAGCTTCATCTAGTGGACCCCTACCAAGATTGTTCAAATTAAAGTGCTGGGGCCAGAAATGCCCCCGCCAAGGGGCCCTTTGGTTTTCCATAGGATTATATAGGGAAAATCTTTAAAAATCTTCTTCTCTGAAACCGCAAGGCCCAGGTCTTTGATATTTGGTATGAAGCTTCATCTAGTGGCCCCCCCCCCCCCCCTACCAAGGTTGTTCAAGTTATAGTGCTGGGGCCAAAAATGCCCCCGCCCCGGGGCCCTTTGGTTTTACATGGGCTTATATTGGGACAATCTGTAAAAATCTTCTTCTCTGAAACCACAAGGCCCAGGTCTTTGCTATTTGGTATGAATCATCATCTAGTGGACCCCTACCAAGATTGTTCAAATTATAGTGCTGGGGCCAAAAATGCCCCCGCCCCGGGGCCCTTTGATTTTACATGGGCTTATATAGGGAAAATTTTTAAAAATCTTCTTCTCTGAAACCACAAGGCCCAGGTCTTTGCTATTTGGTATGAAGCTTCATCTTTTGGACCCCTACCACATTTGTTCAAATTATTGTGCTGGGGCGAAAAATGCCCCCGCCCCAGGGCCCTTTGGTTTTACATAGGCTTATATAGGGAAAATCTTTAAAAATCTTCTTCTCTGAAACCACAAGGCCCAGGTCTTTGATATTTTGTATGAAGCTTCATCTAGTGGACCCCTACCAAAATTGTTCAAATTATAGCACTGGGGCCAAAAATGCCCCCCCCACCCCCGCATCAGGACCCTTTGGTTTTACATAGACTTATATAGGGAAAATCTTTAAAAATCTTCTTCTCTGAAACAGCAAGGCCCAGGTCTTTGATATTTGGTATGAAGCTTCATCTAGTGGACCTCTACCAAGATTGTTCAATTATAGCCATGAGACCAAAAATGCCTGCACCTCAGAGCCCTTTGGTTTTACAGACGTATATAGAGAAAATCTTTAAAAATCTTCTTCTGTGAAACCACAAGGTCTAGGTCTTTGATATTTGATGTGAAATTTCATCTAGTGGACCTCTCTCAACATTATGCACATTATAGCCCTGGGGTTAATAATGGCCCTCAGGGCCCACTTGTTACTCTATGGATCAGGTGAGCGATCCAGGGCCATCATGACCCTCTTGTTTTAAAGAGTGGACAAATGTTTCTTTTGGGATTTCACCGGTATCAAGAGATTGTACACCAAATACAATACCTCATAACCATAGTCCTGACTGTGCTAGATTGAGGTACGCTCGCGCGAGATATTGCCGAATATCTCGAGATATTGCTCAAACGTACTGATCTACGAGATACTGCTCAAACGTATTGATCAATTATAAAAATCGTTTTTGGGTTGTTTCCCTTGTTTTCCAAGCCGGGAAGCGAGTGTCGATCAGCGTCGGTTAGTTTTCTACATTTCTGTCTTCGACCTGTCGTGTCGACCAATTGTCGTGTCGATGAGTTGGTTGTCGGTGAGAAAAAGTTGTCGGTGAAGTGTCGTGTCGGTGAGTTGTCATAGATGTTGTTGTGTTATAGTTGTTCCTGACAGTAACTGGACATCTCGGCTTCGAACAAACTGGTCACCTGACGAATTATGCCCCTACAAACTCGGCCCTAACTATCTCAGCCCCACTATAACATAAACTCGACCGTAACCATCTCAGCCCCCACTATAATATATAATTTGATGAGTCTTCTTATCTTTTTAAATTGACTTCAGACAAAAATATTACACATAAGATTTATAACGCTTAGATTCTTTTTCCATTGTTCAGGATATCGTTTGTAAGCCATCTTAAATAATAGGTAATACGCTTGATTCATCTGCTACAGTTGATTAAATCAACTGTATGACACATTACTTGGGATTCTCTCTCACTCAATAGGTCGCGGGACGTTTCGGTCCTAGGCTGTTTCGGCCCATTTTTTAGGGGGTAGGTCGTTTCAGCCAAATTGGTGGGTCGTGTCGGCTTCATATATATGAACCTTCTGTATCCACAATGTCACCCGGCGTGTTATTTATTTATTTCGCATTTAATAGCTGTTGGTTTTTTAAGTAGTAAATTAAATCAGTACATGTTAATCACCCGTTAATCAATGACCCGTTAATCAATTTTGCTGTAGTTATTTACTACCATGCTTTTTGTGGTGGTTAACTGATGGCCGGTGCATTTACACTTGTGCAAATTCGCATTAAATGCGAGCGCCTTTAATTATTGTGTTGAGATAATATGTTCTATGAAAGGGTTATCCTTTGGAAGCAAGGAATACACCACAGAACTGGAAAATATGAAGTGTACATGTTTCCTGGGCCAGACTAGCTAGTTTCGGCCAATTAGGCCTCATCAGTGACCCTCAAATATTTTCAAAATTCCACAATGGAATCAATGCTCCCAAAGGACAAGAAAATATAAACTACACTATGATGAAGGACAGGGAGACTTTTTACGGCCGCCACACATTAACAGACACCAGCTGCACCCCTTTGACTTCGTCGGCGAATGGCGGTTCTGCTAATGTAAAGACAAAATCCACATAAGTTATAATTGATATATTTATTTTTAAAGGAAGTCTGTCGGAAACCAATGTATATAAGATACCATCCCGTCACTTATCTTTAAAATCGCTCATGTAAGTTAAAAAAAACTCTGATTTCAAAATAGCGTGTGACAAGTTGTCATGTCATTATGTTTGTATGTATTCTTCTAGCGTGTTTCGATATCTAGCAATATACATCACGAAAACTCGTATTTATAACTTTGACCCCCTTAAAACAGAAGTGGAGGCAATGATTAGGAATCGATACAATTAACCCATAGCTCCCATCAGAGACACCAAAGGGAAATAAACACAAACATGAAACAAAAGACCCTTATGGAAACATCAATAGCGGAAAGCCAAAAGGACAGTTGCTTTCCCACAAAATAGCCAATAGGCTATCCAAAATAAAATATTATAAGCGACACAAACACCCAAAGACAAACCATAACAAAAATAAACCGCGACAGAAGAACCGCCTTGGAACGGTCAGCGGAAACGAATTCCACCGGGGGGGGGGGGGGGGGGGGCTTCAATCGATTTTACGTGGCCACAATCATCGCCCTTACTAACGTCGCGATTAAGACAAATACTTTGTTCAGTACGCATGAAGGCCTCCTAACTCATCAGTGCAACATCTCCGTAAACACAAAAATCAAACAACAACAGAGATGAAACAACGGTGAGGACTCGATGGTGTGGCCACAATCCTCGCCCTTACTTCCGTCGCGATTAAAACAAAAAATTTGTTCAGTGCGCATGAAGGCCTCCTAACTCATCAGTGCAACATCTCCGTAAACACAAAAATCAAACAACGGTGAGGACTCGACAGCAAGAAACAACTGAAATGCTGGAGCAAAAGAAAACCAACAGTTACACTCCGATGGTCCCGACCAGAGACAGAGCATCAGGTACCAACCAACATAAGCCTTTATGTTGGAACCGTCATAGAATCTGAGGCTTGACCCACCGGCGTGCAATTAAAGAGGGAAGCAAAGTTAACAACCGTGATTGGGTTAACTACCATGCATGCAGTCTGTCGTATAACAATTATGTTGTAGCCTATCTTTATATATCGAATAATGATTTTACGAACTTGGGTGCTGAAATCATTGCGGTTATATATTTTTCTGAATTAATATACTTAGTCACCATAAAATTTCGGGTTCCGATAGACCTTGTTGCAGAAGAGATTTAAGTCCAACATTGAATTTTGAAATTAAATCAGAATGACGTCTATAAAATTTTGAAAAGGCTTTGCGTAGTTTATGATGCCGATAACCCTGATTAAGAAGTTTAGCCGTTAACAATTTATTACGAGTGTTGAAGTCAGTTACATGACTACACACTCTGGCAAATCGAATTAATAGGGAAATATAAACGCCATAGGATGGCGCACGAGGAATATCCAAAAAAGGAAAATTTACAATCTCGAAATCAAAATCATCGCGTTTATCATAAACTTTGCAGATACAAACCCATCTACAATAGGTAGATGTAAATCCAAAAACGGGGCCTCGGTATCAGAAGAATTTGCTTCATTTAATTGAATTTCTGGGGGGGGGGGGGGGTAAATTTGACTGATCAAACCATCGAAATAGGGATTATCAATATTTTATAAATCATCCAAATATATAGAAGTGGAGCTAAAAGCTTCAATGATTTCAGACTGGTTTTCAGCAGGAAGGGACATCATGAAGTCTCTCTCATAACAAAACAAAAACAGAACAGCCACAAGTGGTGCGCAATTAGTACCCATCGGAATACCCACAACTTGTCTAAATAACTTAGTACCAAATCTTATGTAAATATTATTGTCAAGTAGAAAGGTGAGAGCTTCACACACATTATGACATAACCGTAATGTAAAATTTTTATGCTTTTCAGAAGTGAAAATAGCATTTCTTACATTACATACAAGATAGAGGGAGTCTTCCCTATGAAATGTCCATTCATTTAAATCATTAAGTTTTTCTTTTATAAGATTATGAGGAAGTGTAGTGTAAAGGGTGGAAAAATCATAAGCAGACAGACTTAAAGCACGAAAAGCCTGGATTTCAATTTATTTAAAACTTCGTTAGAATATTTTATAGACCAAAATAGATTTCTACCCACTTTTATACAGTAAAACTGGGTTTACAGGTTCTTTTTGATTTTGCTCAAACGTATAGAGTATGGGTTATAACGAGTTCCCACAATCTATGTTTTGAGCAGAAATATGAAAAATATCAGAATCTTTTATCTGAAAATATTCATGTTTTGGTAGTAAAATTTTCCAGAATATTTGAATATGCGTAGTTTCGTAATGAGTATTTGTTAATCCGTTTTTCATTTTTATTTTGTTAATCTTGACGCACAGCACGTATGCTATTCACTTGAATGTCTTGATACAAACTCCACAACAAACCCCATTGATTTAAGGAGAAGATCGAGGGGTATATAGGAATACAAATTACTTGTCTGAGTTCTGTCTTAGTTTGCAGAATTCTTGTCTTAGTTCTGCCTCGAAACATAGTTTGTTGATACTTACTGGAAACATGATTATGAACATGAATTTAAAATTCCTATCATAACCATGGCTAACGGGACAGGGTGATGCAGTAATATTCCAATTATATATAATAATTTATATTTAATAGGTACTCTGCTGAAAAAAATATTAAACACTATCTGGCCGAAACGAACCAAGACCGAAACGACGAAACGAAATAGGCCGAAATGACCCAAAATAGAAGTGGAGGCAATGATCAGGAATCGATACAGTTAACCCACAGCTCCTATCAGAGATATGCTCCGACTGTAAGTATGTTCATTGCTATCATTGCTGTTATGGTAAACACATCTAATTACATGTACCGTGTTATAACTATCTGCTTGTTTAACGTGCCTTCCATTCGAAATCTACTCTCGTTACAGATATTGAATAGTTGATTAAGACGTTCACGATTCTCTCAAAAAAAGAAAAACATGGTGGTTAGATTGATTTTCAGTTCAAAGTATACTTCAATGGGATTGCAATACAGTATTTAAGGGACCGAGTTGGTTGGCTACGGACCGACTGAAAAACAAACAAACAAGAAAAAAAAAATGGTTTAAGTTCCAAAGTACAGTAAAAATGTTTACTCAGTAACTCACTTTTCAAATGAAATTAAGTAACCATAAATAGCGTGTTACAAGTTGTCATGCCATTATGTATGTATGTATTCGTCTAGCGTTATTCGATATCTAGCAGTATACATCACGAAAACTCGTATTTATAACTTTGACCCCCCTTAAAATAGAAGTGGAGGCAATGATTAGTAAACGATACAATTAACCCACAACTCCAATCAGAGACACCAAAGGGAAAGGAACACAAACATGAAACAAAAGACCCTAATGGAAACATCAATAGCGGAAAGCCAAAAGGACAGTTGCTTTCCCACAAAATGGCTAACAGGCTATCCAAAATAAAATAATATAAGGGACACAAACACCCAAAGACAAACCATAACAAAAATAAACCGCGACAGAAGAACCGCCTTGGAACGGTCAGCGGCAACGAATTCCATTGGGGGGGGGGGTGGGGGGGGGGCTTCAATCGATTTTACGTGGCCACAATCCTCACCCCTTACGATGAAAACAAATAATTTGTTTAGTGCGCATGAAGGCCTCCTAACTCATCAGTGTAAACACAAAAATCAAACAACCACAGAGATGAAACAACGGTGAGGACTCGACAGCAAGAAACCACTGAAATGCTGGAGCAAAAGAAAACCAACAGTTACACCCCGATGGGCCCGACCAGAGACAGAATATCAGGTACCAACCAACATAAGCCTTAAACGTTGGAACCGTCATAAAATCTGAGGCCTGACCCACCGGCGTGCAATTAAAGAGGGAAGCAAAGTTGACAACCGTGATTGGGTTAACTACCATGCATGCAGTATGTCGTATAACAATTATGTTGTACCCTATCTTTTTAAATCGAAGAATGATTTTACGAAATTGGGTGCTAGAATCATTGCGTTTATATATTTTTCTGAATTTATATACTTAGTCACCATAAAATTCGGGTTCCGATAGACCTTGTTGCAGAAGAGATTTAAGTCCAACATTGAATTTTGAAATTAAATCAGAATGACGTCTATAAAATTTTGAAAAGGCGTTGCGTAGTTTATGATACCGATAACCCTGATTAAGAAGTTTAGCCGTTAACAATTTATTACGAGTGTTGAAGTCAGTTACATGACTACACACTCTGGCAAATCGAATTAATTGGGAAATATAAACGGCATAGGATGGCGCACGAGGAACATCACCATCAAAAAAGGAAAATTTACAATCTCGAAATAAAAAATCATCACGTTTATCATAAACTTTGCAAAAACAAACCTATCTTCAATAGGTAGATGTAAATCCAAAAACGGGACCTCGCTAACAGAATAATTGACTTTATTTAACTAAAGTAATGGGGGGGGGGGGGGGGTAAATTTAACTGATCAAACCATCGAAATAGGGATTATCAATATTTTATCAATCATCCAAATATCTAGAAGTGGAGCTAAAACTTCAATGATTTCAGACTGGTTTTCAGCAGGAAGGGTCATCATGAAGTCTCTCTAATAATAAAACAAAAACAGAACAGCCACAAGTGGTGCGCAATTAGTACCCATCGGAATACCCACAACTTGTCTAAATAACTTAGTACCAAATCTTATGTAAATATTGTCAAGTAGAAAGGTGAGAGCTTCACACACATTATGACATAACCGTAATGTAAAATTTTTATGCTTTTCAGAAGTGAAAATAGCATTTCTTACATCACATACAAGATAGAGGGAGTCTTCCCTATGAAATGTCCATTCATTTAAATCATTAAGTTTTTCTTTTATAAGGTTATGAGGAAGTGTAGTGTAAAGGGTGGAAAATCATAAGTAGACAGACTTGAAGCACGAAAACGCCTGGATTTCAATTTATTTAAAACTTCGTTAGAATTTTTTATAGACCAAAATAGATTTCTACCCACTTTTATACAGTGAAACTGGGTTTACAGGTTCTTTTTGATTTTGCTCAAACGTATAGAGTATGGGTTCTAACGAGTTCCCACAATCTATGTTTGGAGCAGAAATATGAAAAATATCAGAATCTTTTATCTGAAAATATTCATGTTTTGGTGGTAAAATTTTCCAGAATATTTGAATATGCGTAGTTTCGTAATGAGTATTTGTTAATCCGTTTTTCATTTTTATTTTGTTAATCTAGACGCACAGCACGTATGCAATTCACTTGAATGTCTTGATACAAACTCCACAACAAACCCCATTTGAAATAAGGAGAAGATCGAGGGGTATGTATGAATACAAATTACTTGTCTTAGTTCTGTCTTAGTTTGCAGAATTCTTGTCTTAGTTCTGCCTCGAAACATAATTTGTTGATACTTACTGGAAACATGATTATGAACATGAATTTAAAATTCCTATCATAACCATGGCTAACGGGACAGGGTGATGCAGTAATATTCCAATTATAAAAAATAATTTATATTTAATAGGCACTCTGCTGAAAAAAATATTCTATGAAACAGAATCTGGCCGAAACGAACCGAGACCGAAACGACGAAACGAAATAGGCCGAAATGACCCAAAATAGAAGTGGAATCAGGAATCGATACCATTAACCCACAGCTCCTATCAGAGATATGCTCCGGCTCTAAGTATGTTCATTGCTATCATTGCTGTTATGGTAAACACATCTAAATACATGTACCGTGTTATAACTATTTGCTTGTTTAACTTGCCTTCTATTCGAAATCCACTCCCTTTACAGATATTTAATAGTTGATTAAGACGTTCACGATTCTCTCTCTAAAAAAAAAAAAAAAAAAAAACATTGGGGTTATTTTGGTTTTCAATTCAAAGTATAGTTCAATGGGATTGCAATACAGTATTTAAGGAACAGAGTTGGTTGGTTGGTTTAAGTTCCAAAGTACAGTAAAAATGTATACTCAGTAACTCACTTTTCAAATGAAACTTCCTCGTGTGGCATCATATGGCGTTTATATTTCGCAGTTAATTCGATTTGCCAGAGTGTCTAGTCATGTAACTGATTTCAACACTTGTAATAAATAATTATTGCTAACTGCTAAACTTATTAATCAGGGTTATCGGTATCATAAACTACGCAAGGCCTTTTCAAAATTTTATAGACGTCATTCCGATTTAATTTCAATATTCAATGTTAGATTTAAATCTCTTCTGCAACAAGGTCTATCGGAACTCGAATTTTATGGTGACTTACTTTGTAAATTCAGAAAAATATATAAATGCAATGACTTTGGACCCAATTTCGTAAAATCATTCTTCGATATAAAAAGATAGGGTACCGTACAACATAAATGTTATACGACGGTCTGCATGTATGGTAGTTAACCCAGTCACGGTTGACAAATTTGCTTCCCTCTTTAATTGCACGCCGGTGGGTCAGGCCTCAGATTTTATGACGGTTCCAGCGTACAGACTTACTGAGAATTAGAGAGTATCTAATTTTATGTAATGTTGGTTGGTGCCTGATGCTCTTTCTCTGGTCTGGCCCATCGGAGTCTAATTGTTAGTCTTCTTTTGCTCCAGCATTTATGTGGTTTCTTGCTGTCGAGTCCCCACCGTTGTTTCATCTCTGTGGTTGTTTGATTTTTCGTGTTCACGGAGATGTTGCAGTGATGTGTTAGGAGCCATTCATGCGGACTGAAAAATTATATTGTCTAAATCGCGACGCAAATAAGGGCGAGGATTTAGGCCATATAAAATCGATTTAAGCCCCCCCCCCCCTCACACACACACACACACACACACCCAAGTGGAATTCGTTTCACTGACCGTTCCAAAACAGAGAAGAAGGCAATGATCAGGAATCGATACAATTAACCCACAGCTCCCATCAGAGACACCAAAGGGAAAGAATCACAAACATTAAACAACAGAACAACGGAAAGCCAAAAGGACAGTTACTTTCCCTCAGAATGATCAAATGGCTATCCAAAACAAAATAATATCAAAGCACTGAGAGTACTGGTGGGTCGATTGTCTCTGGGTGTAGTTAGGAAAAATGGGCCTGAGCGTGGACTGTTTCGTTTAACCCTTAAACTCCTTTACTGAAAGCAAACCGTGTAGACCCTGATCAGACACTGCGTTTTTCGGTGCCTGATCCTTAAATCCCTATACTCTTAAGCAAGCAGTGAAGACCCTGATCAGACGCCGCGTTCTGCGGCGTCTGATCTGGGTCTACACTGTTTGCCTAGCCCAACCCATGATTCCAGCCCAGATTTTACAGTTAACCTTTTAAGTAAACACGCTGACCTCACTGCGATAAAATTCTATAAATAATCTGCGTGGATTCCTACAAATCAGTGATAGTCACGTGGACTCCAGCACTAATAGAGTAAACAATCCGATCCAAATGCAAAGAACTAGGTCACGGATGCATTCCTCGCTTAAAAACGCTGACTAAGACTTCATTCTTACCTGGCCGTACAGCTCGAGAAGAAGACTGCAAAGGGAAAACAAGTTCATAAAGAACGAACCATTTCTTCAAGGATTTATATTAAATACTTACGATAGTATTGCTGATAATCTCTGAAAACAAATATGGCGTATGGAAGAGAGCTCAGCGTTGTATATATCACGTGATCGGCGTTTGTGTATATCACGTGAGAGCCTTTTCGCGCGCTTTTGATTGATTGGTCAATAATGGTCATGTGGTTATCTCCGCGTTGGTCACGTGGACATTTGCAAGAATCGACTTTCTACCGTATGGTACATTTGGGTCGATTGATAAACAATCGACCCAATAAGCGACACAAACACTCAAAGACAAACCATAACAAAAATAAACCGCGACAGAAGAACCGCCTTGGAACTGACAGTGAAATGAACTCCACTGATGGGGGTGGGGTGGGTCTTAAATCGATTTTACGTGACCACAGTCCTCGCCCTTACTGCGTCTATGCCCTCCGTATGGTTGAAGGTGGGCTTTCATACTGCCAATTAAAAATAAAAAATGAGTTCCTTTTAGAGCAATGAAAACATTCATAAGAAAGAAGAAGGGTCATACTACGTAGTTTCGGCTAATAAAGCCAAAGCCTCATCAGTGACCCTGTAATGATCCGGCAAGTTGCAGAGCGTTCGTACACTAAGATTGCTCGATTGGTTGAAAGGCACAACGCTACGGGGTATGTAGACAATAGACAATGTCCTGGACGTGAACGTGTAGTACACGTCAGTAGGACCGTTACATTGTTTTGGGTCATTTACGCGACCGATTCAGGACGTCTATGGAAACTGGCCAGGTGACAGTGGGAACCCATTACCAACGCGTAAATCCCTTAACTGTACGGCGGCGTCGCTAGGAATGCGGTATTTCTAGGCATAAGACGTATAAAGGGACCGTTACATTGTTTTGGGTCATTTACGCAACCGATTCAGGACGTCTATGGAAACTGGCCAGGTGACAGTGGGAACCCATTACCAACGCGTAAATCCCTTAACTGTACGGCGGCGTCGCTAGGAATGCGGTATTTCTAGGCATAAGACGAATAAAGGGAACGTTTTGACGGCGGAACGTCGCTTTAATTGGTATCGACAGCGTATTCGATGAACACAACAGCGCTGGCGTGGTGAACTGTTCACGGATGGGTCCCGTGTTTGATAGGCGGCGTAAAGTATGGCGTCGACGTGGGGAGCGATTTCAAGACTGTTGTGTTAAACAGGTGTCACGTTGGGTGGTGGTAGCGTAATGGTGTGGGGAGGGATCTTATGACGCCACAAAACCAAACTCATCGTTGTTGAGGGCAATTTGACGGCACGTGGGTACATGTACATCGATGAAAGCTTAGAGCCTGAGGTGGTACCGTTTTACGCAATAATGGTGACGTTACGCTTTTCCAACAGGACAATGCGCGTGCTCATTCTGCGACGCTAACCATGGGCTTTTTCAATCAAAATGGTGTGCAAGTTCTTCCTTTGCCTGCGTTTTCGCCGGATTTAAACCCAATTGAGCACCTTTAGGACCAGCTCGGAAAATGTGTGTACAGCCGACGTCATCCGCCAATCAAACGTCAGCAGCTTGTCATGGCGCTACAGGAAGAATGGGACAGCATCACACAAGACCAGATGCAGCATTTATTCCGGAGCATGTGGCGTCAATGCCAAGCAACACTTGATGCTAATTGTGGGCATACCCGGTATTAAGATATGTGATTTTGATTTTTCGGGTGTGTGGACTTATTGTGAAAATGTGAATGTATCATGCATTGCGCATAATTTTTGCAGATTTTAATTACACAAACTGAAGGCATCAGGGGACAGTTTCGCATTTGAGGGTGGACGTTTTTCAAAATATTATAGAAGGAGGGTCAATAATGGCATGGTTGCTCATAGAAATTGTGATATGTGGATATTTTTTGCCAATGTGAGCTTATTTGCTGAGTATCTGTACTTTTATGAAATGGAATACGAAACTAAAACCCCGGCTGTCTGGATGCTGTGCAAGTTCAAGGTGCAGCGGCATATCTGAATTCACGAAGGTAACTTTGGCACTAAAAAGTGGCTGTTTTTCAAAGAGGATTCCTGAAAAAGTTTACTGGTTATGGTATACTTTTCTGTCTGTTTCTTTGCATGTGACTGAGTGTACATGACATTTCAACAGGTGCCAAGTACTGGTGTTTTGGGAGTAAATTCACAGGATCTGTCAAAGTGAGGTGGAGTCATGATTTTTTGTATGTAAAAATTAGTGGGTGGGGTAAGTGAAATGCTGCTGCTGTCAGCCTATGCAAACAGAGAAGTGTTTCTTTGATTTTCTGTTTTGATTTCATGCATGTGTGGAGCAATTTAAAACCAAAACAGAAGTTATCGCTTTCTCCAGGAGTTGTCGATAACGATTCAAAAACTTGGTGTGACACGGACAAAAAAGTGCTGCGATTAACTGTCCCCTGATGCCTGAAGGTCTTAACTCCATCGTTAAAATTCAATCCACGTTAAAATTACTGAAATTACTCTACCGAGCTGGAAATGAATGGTTTCGTATAAAATATTGCTCATATGAGCCCCGCCAAGCGAATTTGTGTCTTCGAGCATTCCGTCATGACAAACTTTAACTGCGCATGCCCAGCCATTCAGAGGGGCCAGGGATATGGCTTTCTGTCTGAAGGTTCCTCTTGATTCACTGCTTGTATGAGCGAGCAGCGAAGGTTCTGGCGAGACTGCGCGGATGCGCAGGCTCGCCTGAACCTTCGCTGCTCACAAAGGCGATAAGTACCATAATCGCTTGACGGGGCCCATATGAGACATGATTTTGGTAGATAATGAAACTGAAATTAACCCGAATAATGAATTCATGGAGTTGGTTTTTGTGTTGAAAAAACCTCTAAAATGGAGTTAGGCTCTTTGTGTAATTTGTTTAAACCTGTTTATTTTGAATTTCTACAGCAATTCTAGCAAAAATTCTATGGTCAAAGGGAGCTAATACGATGAGGAATTGGGTTTTCTGCATGGTTAATGGTTAACTCGATTTTGCCCCAAAGTGGACATAGGTCCCTTGTTTCACTGGCCCCTTCGATTACCCACATCCTTTGTCTTGGAGCAGAGATAAAGAAAATAATGTGAACCCCCGTAAATCCTATTTGACTCTATTAAAAGTGGGGTATAGAGGGGTGTTCATTTCACGGACTTCTTTATATGAGCCCCGCCAAGCGAATTTGTGTCTTCGAGCATTCCGTCATGACAAATTTTAACTGCGCATGCCCAGCCATTCAGAGGGGCCAGGGATATGGTTTTCTGTCTGAAGGTTCCTCTTGATTCACTGCTTGTATGAGAAAGCAGCGAAGGTTCTGGCGAGACTGCGCGGATGTGCAGGCTCGCCTGAACCTTCGCTGCTCGCATAGGCGATAAGTACCAAAATCGCTTGACGGGGCCCATATTATGTCTACATATTTTTCTTCTGGTATATTTGTATTACCCTATAGAGAGTGATTGTATGATGGCGTTATTATTTTTTTTTTCATTCTTAGGAATTTATTTTAGAGATACACCTGTATTTACTCATACTAGCTAAAAGTACATGTAAGTATACCGAACAGAACAGAACAGAATCTTCAATTTACTCAGGTATACTAAGATATATGAGAATAAGACAAAATGCTGTTACAATTACACGGGCATGGTATCACAGAACATTTACACAGATATATACACATATATATGGGGGTAGGAAGTTTGGCGCTATATAAAGTTGGCTTGTACTGGTAGTTTGGGTCAAAATAAATAAGCAAATAAATAAATAAATGACGACTGTAAATCTAGGACAACATTATTGCCACGAAGCGGTTGTTATTCATTCTTTCATTCATTAACTGATTCTCCTATCGTGAGCAAAGAACACGCGAAGAAAAAGGTCGAGGTTGTCATGGTTCCATTTCCGCTGAGATGACGAAAGCGAAACGTCAGGGGAAAAGGACACGAGTCTTAAGTCATTTCATTTATATATTCTTGACATTAGAATACAATGATTTCCGTCATGTCTTGTAGAAAATTATCATAATTTTCTTTTATAAAACATACACGTACATGTAGCCTGCGGGTGCCCATCAGAAAGGACTCAACGATATATATCGAACAAACATCCATATTCCATAGTTTAATGAAAACAAACAGAATACAATGAAAACACATGACAATATAGAGGATCTTACATGAGTGTTCATGTATTATTGAATTTATTAAACGAGTTGAGGAAAATGGATAAAATGCGAGGCTCTGCCGAGCATTTTACATTTAAAACGCATTTTATTCACGATTTTTACATAAATGTAATACCACATTTGAGCCCCGCCAAGCGAATTTGTGTCTTCGAGCATTCCGTCATGACAAATTTTAACTGCGCATGCCCAGCCATTCAGAGGGGCCAGGGATATGGCTTTCTGTCTGAAGGTTCCTCTTAATTCACTGCTTGTATGAGCGAGCAGCAAAGGTTCTGGCGGGACTGCGCGGATGCGCAGGCTCGCCTGAACCTTCGCTGCTCGCATAGGCGATAAGTACCAAAATCGCTTGACGGGGCCCATTTATCTATGTGAAGTGGGGCACACAGGAATGTGTTCACTGAAGCGGTTTATTAACATTATTGTCGAGGAAATAGTCTAGACAAACACAATAAGGAACATGTATTGAAATATATGCTTATTGCATCGATGAAAGGTGCTTAAAAGCGCAAGAGTGTTGTTACGGGTGTAATAAAAATGTTACAAACGAAGATTATAAAAATACTTTATTTAACTCCACCTAAGTTACACACCCTATGAAATGATCATAAAATCGATTGTAGTGAATAACTAAAACAACTTTATCTTGCTTTGATAATATATTAATATTACACTCCTGAAAGGGTAATAGTGAAAAATGTTACCCCGAGGAATATGAATACCAATCGAGCCGCAGCTTAGGGTGACAGTTTTCACTATCGCCCCCACAGGAATGCAATATTTGTTTTAGTAAACCGAACAAAATCAATAATTAAGGTAAGGTATGTTTTAATGAAAAATAAAAGACAGCTGACATGCGACTTCTGACGTCATGACGTTATAAACTATCGTATAACATCGGTTTTCTACTTAGTGGGAACGGGAACACCTTCAGGGGAGGAAACTCCTGCAAAAGTATTTTTGTCTCCCATGTCAATAGCGGTCAACTCTTAAAGGAAAGAATTTGCTCCTGATGAGCAAATTCTTTCCTTTAAGAGTTTATCCCTCTTCCCATGGGATAAGGCTTATAGAAAAGCGAACCGGAAGTTCCGAAAGTTGCCCCCCCCCCCCCCCCCACTTTGAAAAATTGCGAAAAAATCTGCTAGGTGTTCCCATTCCCCGTAACAGAAATTCAGAAAGTCAAACGTCTAAAACCCTAAAGTCTGAGTATGCGTTTTCTTAATTTAATCAAAAGAAGCATTTTGGTACCCAAATTTCTCGACTTTGTTACAATTTTTGGTTAAGTCACTTTTTCTCCAGCGCACCCATTTACGCGCATGCGATAGTCGAAATTATCGCAGGGTGATAGTAAAAAAAAATATCACCCTCAAGCATGTCCAGGCAAAGCGGTGAGAGTCGGCCCGTCCATGCTTATAAACCCTATTGCTTTGATTGGGCGGCAGAGCTTGAGATGTCATTTCATCTCAATGTCGGGTAAAAGTCCCATAAAATTTGAAGCAACTTCTCCAAAATGACCTTTACAGTGTTGACGGGGACGTTAAACCTCAAATCAAACAAATCAAGCCAATGGGAGTTTTGTATGGGAAAGTCACGTGATGTTTAATAACAAAATGCATTGTTGATTTGAATTAAGGTTTTACGTCCCCTTCAACACTATTTAGGTCATTTTGGAGACATTGCTTCCAATTTTGTGGGACTTTAAACAGACAATGAAATGAAATTACATCTCAAGCCCTGCTCATCCAAACAAACCAAAAAGGTTTATATGTAGTAACGGTCCGACTCGCACCGCTTTGCCTCTAATTGGTTTACCAGTACTCATGTGCGGTTGGTATCAGCTCTGCGTGGAAGCCCAATCTATTTTTCTAAGCCCGGATGGGCGGGAACCCATAACAAAAGATATATCCTAGATGATATTATAACAACATTAGCTTATACCTTTCAATTTTTATGATATCTTTAATTGTTGCTTGACCAAAATTGCTCAAACCATATATATTACCTACCATTTCATTTGTACAAAATGGATCAGATGAACGAACCAGGGCCGTCATGACCCTCTTGCTTATTAGTTAAAATCTAAATTCTAAAACATTAGTGGGCTAATAATTGTGTTTACTAGACAAGAATATTTGCCGAAATTCTGACATTTTTCTTCTGTTTTAGCGAAAAAAAAATCCCATTTGAGAACCAACAATTCCTATACTACTTACACGCTTGCCAGTTTCCCCCTTTTGGAGACACTATGTTCATATGGGTTAAAGTGAGTGAGTGAGTTTTAGTTTTACGTCCCACCAACAGCTAAGGTCATACGGAGACGGGACCTCGGTTTAAAGACTCATCCGAAAGTCTGGAGAAGCCCGGGATCGATCCTGCGATCCCTGGTTTACAAGGCGAGTAGCGTAACCACTGCACCACGGAGGCTTCTACATATGGGTTAAATGTTCGATCTTTAGGCCTAGACGTATGCAAAAAATACTACAGTTTTTCAACGCACCAGGGACCAGTTGTTCAAAACTAACGATGTCGTTAGTTTGTTTGATTTGAGGTTTAACGTCCCCGTCAACACTGTAAAAGATCATTTTTGGAGATGTTGATTCCAATTTTATGGGACTTTTACCCGACATTGAGATGAAATGACATCTCAAGCCCTTCCGCTTAATGAAACCGATAGGGTTTATAAGCATGGACAGGCCGACTCGCACCGCTTTGCCTGGGCAGGCTTAGATCCCCTAAGTGGTTTACCAGTACTCGTGCGCGGGTCTGTTTCAGCTCTGCGTGGAAGCATCATGCAGCCCATCTATTTCTTCAAGCCCCGATGGGCGGTGGCCTCGATGTCGTTAGTTAACGAATCGTTAATATGACAAATTTATGAATATTTTTGCTGAAAAATATGAGTAGCTTTTGCATTTGCAAAAGCTAATCACATTTTTGCAGCAAAAATACCATTGTATTACATATTGTACTTGCTAGAACAGTTAACATTTTGTCCCCTAACGAGCTTGTTAAGCAAACGATGCTTTGAAGAACTGATCCCAGAAAGACAAACACTAACTACAAATAGAACTGTTTTCAAAGAAAACAGATGTATCTATGGGAGCTTGAAGTGCCACAATATCCAAAATCAAAAGAGACACTACGCCATTTCTTTGAAATTGCTTCAGAGTCTTTATCTTTGGGCATTTATAATATGTTTGAGGGATCAAACTTCAAGCGCATGTGATGTATCCTCTACCAAAAACACCCTCAGTCCCACACCAACTTTGAAATGAAAGTCACTGAAACATAGTCAACGCGCAAGCATTGTCAGCTCACACTTGCCACGGTACATCGGTGTCAGTCTTTACCCCTGAGATGTCCGGAAATCAGTCTAGCTCTCCGTATTTCTCCGATATTTTCCGGTAACTACGTATTTCAAGTATTAGCTTTTACATCAGTTTAGAAACGCATAGCGTACATTCTTCACCATTTTCTGACAGCTGTTCTTCTTTAATAGAATGGCGTAGAAAATAATTAATGCTCACCAGGTAATGAGTTAGACGCGCATGCGACTGAGCTAATGGATCTGCGGTTAAAAGGGCTTTTTTCATTTTGTTTGTTTGATTTGAGGTTTTACGTCCCCGTCATCACTGTAAAGGTCATTTGGGAGACGTTGCTTCCAATTTTGTTGGACTTTTACCCGACATTGAGATGAAATGACATCTCAAGCCTTGCCGCCAAATGAAACCAATAGGGTTTATTAGCATAGACGGTCCGCCTCGCACCGTGGTTCCTGGACAGGCTTAGATCCTCTAAGCGGTTTACCAGTACTATTGTGCGGGCCGGATTCAGCTCTGCGTGGAAGCATCATGCAGCTTATATATTTCTTCAAGCCCCTATGGGCGGGGGCCAGGGCTTTTTTTTCATGTCGAAGAAATAAAGTCACCTGAATCTATTCATGCACAGACATGGTTATGTATGTGCTCAGGCGCTTGAAGTCTTGTCCAACAAACGAATTGAAAATGTCCAAATATAAAAAACTATGAAGCACTTTCAAAGAAATGGCTTATTGTCATATTATAAACTACTTATGGACAGAAGTTCAAGCTCCTATGCATACATCTTTTTTATTTATTTATTATTTTTTTTGAAAATAATTATTTTGTAGATTCAAACTCCGGACTCCCAGAATATACAAAGGGCGTAGTTCAACCAAAATATAAAACAGCGGCGAAGGCAGCAGAATCAAAGCACTGACAATACTGGTGATTCGACTGCATTACGGAACACGCCTATACAAATACATTGTAAACTTTACCGCCGAAAAAAGAAAAACATAAAATGAAAAATTGTGATATTTTTCTTATTTATGCATAAAATGTAGATAGTGGGTACTCGTTAGAACCGCCTCATCGAACGAGTACCCACAATCTATATTTTAGAGCAGAAATAAGAAAAATAAGGTACATCCCTGTTAATTCCAGTTTTACAATATAAAAGTGGGGTTCAAGGGGGTCAAAATTACATAGACGTGTTTTCGTGATGGTTTCTGAATCTAGGCTGGGAAAATAGCCCTGAACTGAGACTTAGAATGTTTCATTTAAACCTTCTGATGTCAGAGCACTGCTATAAATAACCGTTACCTGAATTTTGTACATGATCAGCAATGGCCACGTGGACAAGAGTAGGCGGGAAGCTTGCGTAGTTAGTAACTTTGGGTCGATTGATAAACAAACAAACTAAAATATGAGAAAGCAAATGCGGAAACAACTTCTTTCTCCTACTCAGTGACAAGAATTTGACTCTGAATGGAGCAAATTGCACGGCCCCAATAGTGGGCGATAAGGCCAATTTTGGATAGTGCTCTACAATCAAGCCGACATTTTATCGGTTTTGAAAAAAACATCCAGTTGTTGATCAGTTCTAAATTCTTTAAAAAAATCTCTGTTTTTTATTGGTCGGAGGCAAAGGTGACGTGTATCTTGCGTCACTGGGGTGACAAAATGATATTGGCTTACAGCTGGACAAGGCCTACTGTCCTTGCAGCAGATAAGGGTACAGGCCGTGCTGGTTCTTTCCCGTACGTTACGTAAAAGGAAAGAAAGCTTCATGCAGTAGAATCTCGGTAATTATAACTCTAATCTAATACTTGATCAGCTAAAGCGACTTTGAAGTCCAAAAGTAAGAAAACCTTTTAGACCATGAAAATTCATCACGAAAACACGCCTATATAATTTTGACCCCCTTGAACCCCACTTTTATATTGTAAAACTGGGGTTTCGGGGTTTCGGGGGGGGGGGGGGGTATACCTTATTTGTCTTATTTCTGCTCTAAAATATAGATTGTGGGTACTCGTTAGAACCGCCTCGATGAGGCGGTTCTAACGAGTGCCCACAATTTATATTTGGAACAGAAATTAGAAAAACATCATAATTTTTCATATTATTTTCATAACAATAAAATTTTCATTTTTTTCGGCGATAAAGGTGGCAATGTATTCGTATAGGCGTTTTTGCGTAATGTTGTTCCAGATAGGGGTAGTTCGAGCCACCGTTGGTTAATCATAGCATCAGGCCAAAAGGGTATGGATTTTAATGAGTACACACAACATACATTTTCAAGATGAAATCAGCAAATTCTCCCTACATTAATTAATACCCAGTTACGGGATTTTTTCCTGGTGACTCAAGAGCAGTGGTAAAATGGACATCGGTGTTAGAACCATAAAGTTTCGTTGAATACACACACTCGAGAGAAAAAAAAAACAGCAACAGCACAAGGTATCTATTCTAAAAGTAATTGGGCTTGAAAAAAAAAAAAAAAAAAAAAACTAAGCTGAAAAAGTGAAAAAATGTTGATGAAAGATAAACAGAGGATACCCCTAAATCCATTTGCATATCTGCAGACCATGACAAAACTACTGCAAAGTTTAAAAAAAAAGATCGGTAAAAAATGTAAGAGGAGTTGCGCTCACAGGGTATCTATTCTGCTAGTAACTGGACCTGGAAAAATGTTGTGAGAGTGAAAAAAGTTGATAGAAAATAAAGCCTGAAGCGGAATAATCCCACTATACAGACTATGACAGAAAGACTTGCAATATTTCAAAAGGGCAGGCAAAAACTGTAAGAGGATTTGCGCTAACAAGGTATCTATTGGACCGGAAAAAATCAACAAAAACAAAAAGCCCACTAAAAACAACACAACAACAACAACAACAACAAAAACCTAAGTTCAAAAAGTGGTAAAAGTTGATAATTAATGAACGGAGGATAACCCCAAAGCCATATGCACATCTGCAGACCATGACAGAAATACCTGCAAAGTTTAAAAAAGTCGGTAAAAACTGTAAGAGAAGTTGCGCTCACAAGGTATCTATTGGATCTGAAAAAATAATAATAAATAAACGGAAGATCAAGGTCTTCACTGTTTGTTTGAAATGCTTTCACGAAACAATCTTAGTCTCCATTCAGGACCAATTTCGGCCTCGCCCATGGCGGGGTTCGGAGAAACAGATTGGGCTGTATAATGCTTCCACACAGAGTTGAAACCGACCGTACACGGATTCTGGTAAACCGCTTAGAAGTTCTAAGCCTGTCCAGGCAAAGTGGTGCGAATCGACCCGTCTATTGGTTTCATTGGACGGCAGGGATTGAGATGTCATTTCAACTCAGTGCCGGATAAAAGTCCCACAAAATTGGAAACAGCTTCTCAGAAATTGCCTAAATAGTGCTGACAGGGCTGTCATTTGATCTCAATGTCGGGTAAAAGTACCATAAAAAATTGGATGCAACGTCTCCAAAACGGCCTAAACAGTGTTGACGGGGCCATTAAACAAACAAACGGCCCCCGCTTATCGGGGCTTGAAGAAATAAATGGGTTGCATGATGCTTTCACACAAAGCTGAAACGGAACGCACACGAACGTAAACCGTTTGGAGGATCTAAGCCGGCCCGAGTCGGACCGTCCATGCTTATAAAGCCTATTGGTTTCATTGGGCGGCAGGGCTTGTGATGTCATTTCATCTCAATGTCGGGTAAAAGTTCCACAGAATTGGAAGCAACGTCTCCAAAATGACCTCTACAGTGCTGTCAGGGACGTTAAACCTCAAATCAAACAAGCCTTGAATGCGACAGCAAAGAAACTTAGATACTGTTTTATCAAAGTAGCCTCCCTTGGACTATATTCTTCACAACACAACTAAACAGTTGCCCAGATCCAGGGCCTACACTTACGGCTAAATGTTAAGCCATTTCCCAAATAAATTTTGAAGAAAACGCAACCTGACACCCCTAAATTTTGAAATGGACTCCTGCTATATGTAAGGAGAAAGATTCCATTTGGTACAAAAAGGGTTAAACCGTGTTGTAATGTTATCACAAAATCGTTGAATGCCTGAGGGGGAGACGACAACAATGCACTTAAATAATGTTTTGTTATAGTAGTCTCCCTTATACCATAAGATACAAACGTCACATTCACACCAGACGATATTTTTATAACGTCTTCCTCGACAAGCCTTGTGATGCCGGACAGTGGCCCTCGGGATGGATTTTTCCATCACCCCTCACACCCATATTAGATTCTTATATTCTTGCACACCAGACAAGGAAATCCACGATTTTACCCTGGGATAGAAATTTATGTTCTGACCCTAGTATTCCGACCCTAAATCGACTATAATCGCGTGTTTGGTAAGTGCACTGGTTGATTACAACCTCATGCGCGGCGGCGTCATGTGTGACATCACTAAACATTCCTGTTGTGTCATCACAAAATGGCGGACGTCGCTAACCGAAGTGACAGCAGCATTAAAAATTCCCAATAGAAATGGAAGGTATGCAAGAAAAAGAATCCAATATGGGTGTGAGGGGTGGATAGAAAAATCCGTCCCTCCGGATCACTGTCCGGCATCACTTGGCAAGCCTCGTGATGCCGGACAGTGTCCCTCGGGACGGATTTTTCAATCCACCCCTCACACCCATATAAGATTCTTATATTCTACGGTCATTCTGTATTCCGCTGATTGAAAAAACGGCAGTCGGCAATTTCCGGCGAAAGAATGTGCACTAGTTAACCGCTTATGTATAAGCCTGCCCAGGAAAAGTGTTGTAAGGTAAACTGACCGGCTCGATATGACCTAAATAGTGTAGAATGGACCATTAACATATTTTGTACCGGAAACCCGAGTCGGCAAACAGTGCATGCCCAGATCAGATGCCGCAGAAGGCGGCGGCGTCTGATCAGGACCTCCGCTGTTTGCAAAAAAAAAAGTTCAGTCATTTTCCAGTTAAAGTTTGACACCCCTAAATTTTAAAACTGACACCTGCTTTATATAAGAAGGAAGATTTTATTTGGTTTGTTTGAATTGAGGTTTAACGTCCACGTCAACACTGTATAGGTCATTTTGGAGACGTTGCTTCCAATTTTGTGGGACTTTTACCCGCCATTGAGATGAAATGACATCTCAAGCCCAATCGCCCAATGACGCTAATAGGGTTTATAAGCATGGACGGGCCGACTCGCACCGGGCCGCTTTACCTGGACAGGCTGAGATTCTCTAAGCGGTGTACCAGTACTCGTGTGTGGTCGGTTTCAGCTCTGCGTGGAAGCATCATGTAGCCCATTTATTTCTTCAAGCCCCAACGGGCGGGGACCTTTATTTGGTATAAAAAGGGCTAAACTCCAAAGAAACAATCTTTTGTATAGCCTATCCAAAGTATGAACTATAGAGATTGAAAATCTAATAAGGGTTTATCCATAGTATGAATTTTATAGGATCTATTGTGTAGGTCCGTGTTACAGGTCCTCGGTCTGCTGTATTGACCATCGGACGATTGTTAACCCTTGTCCTGCTGAGCCCGGATATGTCTCATCTTTCAAACAAATGAAGATCCAGATCTGGTCAGGATCTTCATTGTTTGTCATTCACTTTCTGAATTTGTTGCAATAATTTGCATCAAGTAATCTGATTGGTTGATAATCAGTAGTGGGTGTAACATATATGCTTGTTTGTTTGTATTGGAGTTTAACGGCCCAGTCAACACTATTTAGGTAATTTTTGAGCCGGTCAGTTTACCTATCCACACTTTCCTGGGCAGGCTTATACGTAAGCTGTTAAACAGTACAGTGCACATTCTTTCGCCAGAAACTGACAACTGCCCTTCTTAAAATCAGCGGAAGGGAGAGAATGACCGTAGAAAAGATTTCATGATCAATCTCCACGAAAGAATGTTGCCGATCCCGGCGGGAGTCGAACCCGCGTCCTCCTGATCACCAGTCAGACGCGCATCCGACTGAGCTACCGAGGCCGGCAGGTGCATGTAACATATATAAATATTCAGCAGGTCAAGGGGTAATGTTTGTGACTTCCATGTTTGTTTTAGGATACAACAAGCCCTCCCGAAATGGGATATACTGGTATTCTCAAAGAAAAAAATTTGTTCCTCAGAAGTGAGAATAGACCCGAATAAACGAGGTAGTCTAATATTTTTGAATGGTTTGCATTACCTGAAGGCGCAGTTACGAGGGCAGGTCAATAAGTAACCAGTCTATCCCATTTCCAATTGGCATAGACAACCAAGATTTCCATGCCTTGTTTCAATACATGTTTTAGGCACGATGGCAAAAATTGCACCCCTATCGTGTCATTCACCTATAAGACATTGAACGTCAAACATGGCTAGCGATCCAGAAGCAAGCTTTTCGTCAATAGTTGAGTACCGTGCTGTAATTCGGTACTTGTACAGGCCAGGAAATACATTATGAGTCGACCATTGCTTATGGGTCTTCTGCACCATCGTATGCACACGTTAAATTCTGGGTGAGGATACAAACGCGGTAGAACATCTTTAGAAGACGAAACAGGTCTGGACGCCCATCAGATGCCACCGATGGAGAAATGTGTAACAAAGTACGATATCTGGTGTACTCTGATAGGCGAATTAAGGTGAAAGAAATAGCAAATGCATTACACATTTCACATGGCAGAGTTTCAACAATTTTACATGATCCCTTGGGTATGCGCAAGTTAACAGCCCGTTCGGTCCCAAAATCCCTTAGCGACGAGCAAATGGCAACCAGAGCATCAGTTCGCAGCGCATTGTTGAAGTGGTTTAAGTCAAAGGAAGATTATATACTTTCACGTGTGGTGACTGTAGATGAGACCTGGGTCCATTATTATGAGTCAGAGAATAAAACTCAAAGTTGCCAGTGAGCAGGGCCAGGGTCTCTGAGGCCAAAGAAGTTCAAAACGCAACCCTCTGCTAGCAAGGTGATGGCAACTGTATTTGGGAACGCACAAGACACGGACACTACAAAAGTCCACACTTGCAAAATTGAAATGGATGCTGTTAGGCGGAATGGGTACGAGCTAATACCGCACCCCGCCTATTCTCCGGACTTAGCTCCTCACGGTGTAGGACCGGAAATGGTCAGTATTTGGGATTGAATGTGACCCGCGCTTCTGTATACGGTTTGTCACTTGCAGGATTAAATAAGACCGACACGTTATGTACAATTTGTTTTTATTAGCTCACCTGTCATGTAGTGACAAGGTGAGCTTTTGTGATTACATTTCGTCCGTCGTCCGTGCATGCGTACGTGCGTAAACACTTTCTTGTCCGCACGATAGCATCTTCATTTATGATTTGATTTTAATCAGACTTACTTGAGGGTCACTGATGGGGCCTTAGTGACCAAACTAGCTAGTCTGGTCCAGAAAACATCTACACTTCATATTTTTCAGTTCTGTGTTGTATTCCTTGCTTCCATAGGACAACCCTATTATAGAACTTATTTAACGTCACTACAGCTGGTGTCTGGGAATGTGTGGCGGTCGTAAAAAGTCTCCCTGCCCTACATCGTAGTGTAGTTTATATTTTCTTTGTCCTTTGGGATCATTGATTCCAATTATAGAATTTCGAAAATACTTGAGGGTCACTGATGAGGCCTAAGTGGCCGAAACTAGCTAGTCTGGCCCAGAAAACATGTACACTTCATATTTTTCAGTTCTGTGTTGTATTCCTTGCTTCCATAGGATAACCCTATTATAGAACTTATTGCACACAACTTGTACCACCGTGAGATCTGGGTTCCTTTCTTGAACCAGCCATATCCCATCATGTGTTACGGCCCCATGAAAGGGCAAAATTGCCTATTTTGGTCTTGTCTGCATGATAGCTGCAGTTTTGGTCCAATCGTCATCAAACTTGCTCAGAATGATCATCTTGACAATATCTCGGTCAAGTTCGAATATGGATTATGTCGGGTCAAAAGGTAGGTCAGTAGGTCAAGTCATGGAAAAACCTTGTGAACACTCTAGAGGCCACGGATTTGGTCCGATTGTCATCAACCTTGCTCATAATGATCGTCTTGACAATATCTGGGTCAAGTTTGAATATGGGTCATGTCGGGTCACAAAGTAGGTCAGTAGGTCAAATCAAAGAAATACTGTGTGAATACACTAGAGGCCACAGTTTTAGTCCAATAATCATCAAACTTGCTCAGAATGATTATCTTGACAATATCTCGGTCAGATTTGAATATGGGTCATGTCGGGTCAAAAGGTAGGTCAGTAGGTCAAATCATAGAAAAAACCTTCTAAACACACTAGAGGCTACAGTTTTGGTCCGATCATCATCAATCTTGCCCAGAATGATCATCTTGACAATATCTCAGTCAAGTTCGAATATGGATGTTGTCGGGTCAAAAATAGGTCAGTAGGTCAAATCATATAAAAACTTTCTGAACACACTAGAGAATCTTGCTCAGAGAGAAACTAGAGGCCACAGTTTTGGTCCGATCATCATCAATCTTGCGCAGAATGATCATCTTGACAATATCTCAGTCAAGTTCGAATATGGGTGTTGTAGGGTCAAAAATAGGTCAGTAGGTCAAATCATAGAAAAACCTTCTGAACACACTAGAGAATCTTGCTCAGAGAGAAACTTGCTCAGAATGATCATCTTGATAATATCTTGGTCACATTCGATTATGGGTCATGTCGGGTCACAAAGTAGGTCAGTAGGTCAAATCATAGAAACACCTTGTGAATACACTGTAGGCCACAGTTTTGGTCCAATCATCATCAAATTTGCCCAGAATGATCATCTTGACATTGTCTCGGTCAAGTTCTAATATGGGTCATGTTGGGTCAAAAATAGGTCAGGAGGTCAAATCATAGAAAAACCTTCTGAACACACTAGAGGCGACAGGCTTGGTCCGATCATCATCAAACTTGATCAGAATGATAGTCTTGACAATATCTCGGTCAAGTTCGATTATGGGTCATGTCGGGTCACAAAGTAGGTCAGTAGGTCAAAAAGAAAGTTTGAATACGGGTCATGCCTGGTCAAAAAGTAGGTCAGTAGGTCAAATCATAGAAAAACCTTAACACACTAGAGGCCACAGTTTTGGTCCGATCATCATCAAACTTGCCCAGAATGATCATCTTGACAATATCTCAGTCAAGTTCGAATATGGGTCATGTCGGGTCAAAATGTAGGTCAGTAGGTCAAATCACAGAAAAAACCCTCTGAACGCACTAGAGGCCACAGTTTTGGTCCGATCATCATCAAACTTGCTCAAAATGATCATTTAATGTCATGTCTGGTCATTAAGTAGGTCAGTAGGTCAGATTGTTGAAAAACCTTGTGAATACACTAGAGCCCCAGTTTTGGTCCGATCATCATCAAACTTGCTCAGAATGATCATCTTGACAATATCTGGGTCAAGTTTGAATATAGGTAAAGTCGAGTCAAAAAGTAGGTCAGCAGGTCAAATCATAGAAAAGCGTTTTGAACACTCTAAGAGGCTACAGTTTTAGTCAAATCATCATAAAACTTGCTCAGAATGATCATCTGGACAATATATCAGTTACGTTCGAATATGGGTCATGTCAAATCAAAAAGTAGATCAGTAGGTTATTTTGTCATAATTTTTGAACCGTTTGAGATAGAGCCTTCATATTTGGCATGTAGGTTCATTGTGACAAGGGCTTCCCACTCATATAAAGATTTGACCTCTGACCTTGACCTGTGACCTACTTTATCATAATTTTTGAACCATATTTGACTGAGCCTTCATATTTCGCATGTATGTTCCTTGTGACAAGGTTTTCTCAACCATTCAAAACTTTTGGCCCATGACCATGACATTTGACGTACTTTGTCATAATTTTTTAAGCATTTGAGATACAGCCTTCATATTTTGCGTGTAGGTTCCTTGCGACAAGGGCTTCCTATTCATAAAATGATATGTGACCTTTACCTTGACATTTGACTTTTTTATTATAACCTTTGAACCATTTGAGATAGTGCCTTCATATTTGGCATGCATGTTCCTTGTGAAAAGGTCTTCCCACCCATACAAAAATTTGTCTTATGACCTTGACCTTTGTCCTACTTTGTCACAATTTTGAAGCATTTGAGATAGGGCCTTCAGATTTGGCATGTAGTTTCCTTGTGACAAGCGCTTCCTATTAATACAAAACTGATTTGTGACTTTGACCTTGACATGTGACCTACTTTATCATAACTTTTGAACTATTTGAGATGGAGTCTTCATATTTAGCATGTATGTTTCTTGTTGCAAGGACTTTCAACCCATACAAAAAATTTTGACCTGTGACCTTGACCTTTGACCTTCTTTCTCATAACTTTTGAACCATTTAAGATAGAGCCTTCATATTTGGCATGTAGGTACCTTTTGACATGGGCTTCCCACCCATGCAAAATTTTTGACCTGTGACCGCTCATTGCTCATATTTGGTAAAAACCCTTAAAAAATCTTCTTCTCAGGAACCGAATTGCCAATGACCTTGAAACTTGGTATACAGCATCGGGGACTTGGCTGCCCTTCCAAGTTTTTTAAATGATGAACTTCGGCTGACCTTGACCTGCTTTACGGCAAGGTCAAATTTGGTCACTCAGACATTTGGCAAAACAGTGGATTTTTTTTAATGCATGGTAGCTTGTGGCGTCAGAAATGATATTTGCAATCAGCTGAATCCAAGTTTATCAATTCCAAAGATCAAGGTCATTTACAGACCTTTATCCTGAAGTATTTTATGCCCCCGTTGGAGAGTATATAGTTTTTGCACTGTCCCTTTGTTTGGGGGTTTGAAAGTCTGGAGAAGTCCGGGATCGATCCTGCTACCCCTGGTTTACAAGGCAAGTAGCAAGACCACTTCACCATGAAGGCTTCTAAACTTCATTGGAATGTTGTGTAGGTGACCCTCTAGGAAAATAGTACAAACGATTAACAAATGGTCAAAAGAGCTAAAAATAGAAAAAAAATTGCTTCAAATGCGAACTCCTTCTAAACCCTTGGGCCAGTTGGATTTAAAACTCATTCCACTCCAATGATCAAGCTGGCTGCCAGAGCTAAAAATAAAAACAAAATCTTCAAACGACAATTCTTCCTGTACCCTTGGGCCAATTTCATTCAAACTTCGAAGAAATGTTGCTTAGATGACCCTCTACCAAAAAGGCTAAAACGATCCCGCTCCGATGAAAAAAAATGGCCACCGGAGCTGACAATAGAAAAATATTGTAAATTTGATTCAAACGTGAACTCCTCCTAAACCCTAAGGCCAATTTGATTCAAACTTCACAGGAATGTTGCCTAGGTTATTCCCTACCAAATTAGCTAAAATCACTCTGCTGATGTACAAGATGGCCACCAGAGCTAAAAATAGAATGTACTCGAGACAATGACGCACAGGTGAGCGAACCAGGGCCCAGAGGGCCCTGTTTTTATTTATTTTGAGGGTTATAATGAAACCTTAATATCTTACAAATTGTCTGTTGTGTGTGGATTGGATAAGAGGCTTTGTTTGTTTGATTTGAGGTTTAACGTTCCCGTCAACACTGTATAGGTCATTTTGGAGACCTTGCTTCCAATTTTGTGGGACTTTTGAGATGAAATGACATCTCAAGCCCTGTCGCCCAATGAAACCAATAGGGTTTATAAGCATGGACGGGCCGACTCGCACTGCTTTGCCTGGGCAGGCTTAGATACAATAGGCGGTTCTTGTGTGCTGTCGGTTTCAGCTCTGCGTGGAAACATCACGCAGCCCATCTATTTCTTCCAGCCCCGATGGGCGGGGGCCGAGGATAAGAAGCACGTAGGTTGGTTGTCAGGTTTCTTATGAGCTATTGGAATGTTTTAATCATTTAAACTTGCTTAAATACAAATTATTTGGTCTCAAAACGGCGACTCTGTTTTAGATTCTCCGAATTAAAATGTTATTTTCCAAGCAGCAAAAGGAATAAAATTTATATTTCTGTGAAAACATGCCGTGGTTTTGTAACATACTCGACTCAAATCTACTTTGTCCAGCGTTTAAAATGTCGTTACTTGAATAAATAAACCTACCGTCACTTGTATTGTCGTTGTACAGTGATCTGAGATCTACACAGTCGGTTTTTTTTACAGTGACCTGAAAGGTCTCTGCATTTTTTGTGAAGAATTAAAAGGGAAGTTTTACTTAAAATGCACCGAAAGGTACACCGTTTCGACTTTGAAGAGATATTAAAATTCCACCTTTAGAAGACGTGTTCGGCAGTCGTCTTCTCAAATCGTGGGACCAGTTGCAAATATTAAATTCCGAGACAATCAAGATTTCCATACATGTTTCTAAACATATTTTAGGCATGAGGGCAAAAATTACACCCTTATCGTGTCATTCACTCATAAGTTATTGAACGTCAAACATGGCTAGCGATGCAGATGCAAGCTTTTCGTCAATAGTTGAGTACCGTGCTGTAATTCGGTACTTGTATTTGAAACGGAAAGCAGGTCAGGACATATACTCAGAGGCAATAAAAAATATATACAGTTTTTGACTTCGAAAACCGGATCTTGTATTGCTGTCTGTAATGAAATATGCCTATGCCCGTTTTTCCCAAACGTCTAAGTTTGTAAAACTCCAATTCTTTTCCTTTGCAGTCATCCATGATGGAGTTATTGCCCTTAATTGAAAATCAATATTTCCAATAAAATCTCGTGTTGTACATGGCATTCAAATCTATGCACACCGCAAAAGTCATGTACGAATGTTCATCGATAAGACCACAAAATTACTTTGCCATTAAACCCAAATGCAAATGGAATTTCTGCCTGTTCCGGATTATCTCCCTTTCAATTAAAATCATAGTGAATTAAATGAGTATTTTTCTCAAATCTTGTATGAGATATTCATTTGAAACTTTCGCATAATTATTGTTTTGCTCAGCATCTTTATGCTTACTCCATAGCAAACACTCTAAATTTGCTCAATGAAAAGTTAATCCCTAATAAAAATCCCATAGAAACATAAAGCATTTAACCAAAGGAAGAACGTAAAAGGCGAAAATGCCATTCTCTTGGACAAAAGATGTTGCACTTTACCTTGTGTTTAATTTCAATATGCGACATAATCTTACAATTCCGTTGCCCTTCTTTGAATCCGTTGCATGAAAAATCACTAATTGAATAATCCTTATTCGAAACACATGTTTAAAGTTTAAAGGGAAGCTACTCAAGACAAAATATTGGATCAGATCCCCTGCCCATTTCAAGTGACGCAGTTTCATTATCTTTTAATCAATCTTAACTCTTATCTTGCTGTTCACGACAACCCCTATCTTTGCAAACAGTGTAGATCCAGATCAGATGGCTTCTTTCAAAGAAGCCATCTGATCAGGATCTACAGTTTTAAATTCAGTTTATGAATTTGTTGGAATAAATTACATCAAGTAATCTGATAGGTTCCAAGTCAGAGGTGGGTGTGGCTAAAATGAATATTCAGCAAGAGAAGGGTTAACGGAAAATGCTGCAAACTATGGGTGGTTTTCTTATTTATGGTGCCGCACCATAAATTCTGGTTTGGGGAATTCAAACGCGGTAGAACGTCTTTAGAAGACGAAACCTGGCCCCGAGGTTATAAATCTTTTTCCATGCTCAACTCACTTGAGCATGAAATTTGTCCAGCTCACACATTTTAAAATGCCAACAATCGTTGGCATTTTAAAATTTGTGAGCAGGACAAATAACATTCTCTGCTATCTGAGAAAGGAAAATCGCTCAACTTCTTAGTAGTTCATTTTTTATGATCATCACAAGTTTCATGCTCAGCTGAGTTGAGCATGAAAACAGTTTTATAACCTCGGTGCCAGGTCTGGACGCCCATCAGATGCTACCGATGAAGACATGTGCAACAAAGTACGAGATCTGGTGTATTCCGACTGGCGAATTAAGGTGGAAGAAATAGTGAATGCATTAAACATTCTACATGGTAGCGTTTCAACAATGTTACATGACCCCTTGGGTATGCGCAAGCTAACAGCCCGTTGGGTCCCAAAATCCCTTAGCCACGAGAAAATGGCAACCAGGGCATCTGTATGCAGCTCATTGTTGAAGCGGTTTAGGTCAAAGGAAAATGATTTTCTTTCACGTCTGTGTTGACTGTAGATAAGACCTGGGTGCATTATTATGAGCCAGAGAATAAAACTCAAAGTCGCCAGTGGGTAGGGCCGGGGTCTCCGAGGCCAAAGAAGTTCAAAATGCAACCTTCTGCTGGCAAGGTTATGGCAACTGTAGTTTACGACGCACAAAGCGTTATTATGGTGGACTTCTTAGCAAAGAAAAGTACAATAACAGACGCTTGTTATGCAAATTCGCTCGACCATCATGAAAACACGCCTATATAAATTTGACCCCCTTGAACCCCACTTTTATACAGTAAAACTGGGGTTTAAGGGGGTTAACATTTTTTTCTTATTTCTGCTCAAAAACATAGATTGTTGGTACTCGATAGAACCGCCTCGTCGAGGCGGTTCTATCGAGTCCCCACAATCTATGTTTTGAGCAGAAATAAGAAAAATATCACAATTTTTTCATCTTAAAATTTCTAATTTTTGGCCAAAAAATGGCAATGTATTTGTATAGGTGTGTTTTCTTAATGACCAACTGAGAACTGCGATCCGTAAAAAAACGCCGAGGTAAACTCTCCAAAGGGCTTCTGCTCCAAGAGGACACTACAAGAGTCAACTCGTAAAATTGCAATGGATGCTGTTGGGCGGAATTGGTACGAGCTTATACAGCACCCCGCCTATTCTCCGGGACTTTAGCTCCTCACAGTGTGGGACCGGAAATGTACAGTATTTGGGATTGAATGTGACCTGCGATTCTGTACAGTGAAGGTTTGTCACTTGCAGGATTAAATGTGGCTGACACGGTATGTAAAATTTATATTTATTTACAGTGACCTGAGGGTTATGGTAAAATAGAAGTAGAGGCAATGATCAGGAATCGATACAAACAACCCACAGCTCCCATCAGAGACACCAAAGGGAAAGAAATACAAACATGAAACAACATACCCTAATGGAAACATCAATAGCGGAAAGCCAAAAGGACAGTTACTTTCCCACAAAACCGCCATATCTTCCTATTGTGTGTGGATTGTATAAGAAACACGTATGCTGGTTGTCAGGTTTCTTATGAGCTATTGGATTGTCTTAATCATTTAAACTTGCTTAAATACAAATTATTTTGTCTCAAAACGGCGACTCTGTTTTTTTTGGAACATACTAGACTCTAATCTTCTTTTTCCAGCGTTTAAAATGTCGTTACTTGAATAAATAAACCTACCGTCACTTGTATTGTCGTTGTACAGTGATCTGAGATCTACACAGTCGGTTTTGTATAGTGACCTGAAAGAATTAAAAGGGAAGTTTTACATAAAATGCACCGAAAGGTACACCGTTTCGACTTGGAAGAGATATTAAAATTCCACATTTAGAAGACGTGTTCGGAAGTCATCTTCTCAAATGCTGGGACCAGTTGCAAATATTTAATTCTTTATTGCATGGGTCCCTAATGAGAATCATCTCTATGGTTAAGCGTATTTGAAAGGCTTTTTTAAAGGTCAAGTCCGTTTTCATGGGGAACTTATTGTGATAAGATTCAATCCAAGTTAAATGTGCACCTAAGGTTGAATATTTCGGTGCCCTAACCACAGCCTTGTTGCGAATGGGGTGGGGTGTGTGGAAAGGGTTGAGTTTAGCAAGTCTTTGATTCAACTTCAAGGCTTTTTTGTTGGGGGCAGGGGGCGAGGTCTGCTGACAACCGGCTGGCACCAGACGTTTTGTTCTAGTGACAGCCGGCTGTCACCAGATCTGAAAGTCTGCTGACTGCCAGCAATAATATTTGTTAATTAGTAAGTACATTTATTTATCTTTTCCACTTTAATATCATTCTTTTTCATCAGATACTATACTATTTCCAGAACCGAAAATGGAAGTTGAAAAAGATATTTTAAGATATATATATAATTTCGTTAACACTTCATGGGGAGGTGTGAGTGGGTTGGGTTTCTATATCGGTCCAAACCAAATGGAATAAACTGGCGATCAACGATCTTTTAACTGATTAACTAAAGGTTGAGGCATAACATGGTGTAGTCGCATACAATCCCAAACACTGTATATTTCCAGTCCTTCACTGTGGCTCCTAGTGACTGTTTCCTATTTCCAAACTTGAAAAAGGATATCCGTGTATGCCATTTCCGGTCCAATGAAGAAGTCGCGGCGGTAGTTGATGAGTGGGTCGGAGACAAGGACCCTGGCTTCATCTGTTCTGGGCTGATGGCACTGGGAGTGTATCATTCTAGAGGGCAATTACATCGAAAAGTAGAGATCGACCCACCCAGAAATGGGCCCTGTCAAGCGATTGCCTATGCGAGCAGCGAAGGTTCAGGCGAGCCTGCGCATCCGCGCAGTATCGCCAGAACCTTCGCTGCTCGCCCATACAAGCAGTGAATCAAGAGGAACCTTCAGACAGAAAGCCATATCCCTGGCCCCTCTGAATGGCTGGGCATGCGCAGTTAAAATTTGTCATGACGGAATGCTCGAAGACACAAATTCGCTTGGCGGGGCTCAAATAAATTAGGCTGTTTTTTATTGACTCGCCCTCGTATTCTCCTTAACCCATTTTGTACCAAATGGAATATTTCACCTTATATATAGCACAAGTTCATTTCAAAATTAAGGAGTATCAGGTTGTGTTTTCTTCAAAATTTATTTTAAAAAAATGGCTGAACTTTTTTGCAGTGTATGCCCTCATCAGACGCCGCGTTATGGGGCCTGATCTGGGCCTATACTGTTTGCCAATTGCCCTTTTTTGGGGTTTCTGGTAAAAACTGGTTAAAGAACAGAATATTCGTCGAAAAAAATAAAATAATAAAATAAATAAAAGTTCCCTTAAAACAAAATATGGTTTAAATTGAAGCAAAAACGTATGTGTTGACTTAATGAATTACGACCCCCGCCCATCGGGGCTTGAAGAAATAGATCGGCTGCATGATGCTACCACGCAGAGCTGAAACCGACGCACACACGAGTACTTGCAAACCGCTTAGAGGATCAAAGCCTGCCCAGGCAAAGCGGTGCGAGTCGGAGCGTCCATGCTCATAAACCCTAGTGGTTTCATTGGGCGGCAGGGCTTGAGATGTAATTTCATCTCAATGTCGGGTAAAAGTCCCACGGAATTGGAAGAAACGTCTCAAAAATGACCTCTACAGTGTTGACGGGGACGTTAAACCTCACATCAAACAAACAAAACAAACAAAGACTTAATGAATTATGATTTAATGATTTATTAGAAAACGCTTTAATAAATAAATAAATAAATAAATAAACAAAAGTTCCCTTAAAACAAAGCATGGTTAATAAATAAATAAATAAATATATACGAAGAAAGAAATAAATCAATCCCTTATAAGCAAATGAATACAGTTAATGTTTTAAATTGAAATATGAACATATTGACTGGATGAATGAGATTATATTGGAACAAATAATTTTATGACCGGTAACATTTTGAAGGAGAATTGTAAAAAGTGTAAGCTGCGTGCACAGCGGAAGAGGGCGGAATAGTCATACTACAAGCCAGTCGTTATGCATGTAACAATTACAATTCACGATAGGCTCCTCCGATCTTGCAGAGTAAACATCACAAGATTTTTGATAAGACCCGTCAACCTTGTGGGTCATTTTGTGTCGTCTTCCTGAGAAAGGGAGAAAAGAGATAGATAAGACAGAAGAAGAGATGAAAGACAAGGAACCCGAGAAAGGAAATTGAATAAAAGTGAAGAAACAGTAGAAATGAAAATACCGTAAAATTCCTTTGTTAAGACCACCTTTGGGACTGCTCAAAAGTGGTCTTTAAGACCACTTTTGAACAGTCCCAAAGGTGGTCTATGACCAGAGGTCACTATGGGCAGAAATCACAAAGAAATATTAAGTGAAGCCTTCAAAATAAGCTTTTTATTGCAGAAATAGCGGAATAATATAGGGCTGGCTATTCGGTCCTGTAAAGATAATCGATTATCAGTCCTGTCATTGCGATCGATAATCGATTAGTAATCGTTAAGTTTTTGCCATAATTTTACCTGTCTGGCTTTCTGTCAGAGCATGACTCTTACCATATGTTTCACTTTACCATATGTATATTTGAACAGACAGGACTGGGCAAAAAGTGTAGACCCAGATGAGACGCCGCAGAATGTGGCGTCTCATCAGGGTCTGCACTGTTTGCCACTCATCCAGCTATTTTAGGCATAACTTTGAGTAATAAATTGTACCTATCAAGTAATCGATTAAAAGCAAATCAGAAATGATATTCATTTTTGTGGAATTTATCGATCGTGAAGTTTGTCGGCGATAGATTATTTATAGACGGTGCCGAGTACAAACCACCGACATCTATGGAAGCTTAGCGGGGTCGTGAAGAGCAATCGCTTCGGATTTTGTCTTGGAACATCAATGGACTGAGACGAAAGATTCCAGATAGCGATCTCCTGACGTTCCTGTCAGACTATGATTTATTTTTTCTTAGCGAAACCTGGCTATCGGGTAATGACACAACAAACTATGATATTGATGGCTATATATGTGAACACATTTATGGAACTAAACGTCGAAATACAACCAGAGGTCGGTACAGCGGAGGTATTGCATTATATTACAGAACAGAATTAAAACAGTTTATCAAAATCGTACAGAAAGAACAGTGCGGAATAATGTGGGTGAAAATTTCAAGCGAGTTATTCCCATTTGACCAGGATGTATTTCTATGTCATGTGTACGTACCACCTACTTCCTCAAAAAGTCTATCCTCTTCTAACACGGACCTTTATGAACTTTTAGAATCACATATATATTACAAAATATAACGACTTAGGGAAAATCTATGTTACGGGGGACACTAACTCTAGAACAGCTGACAGCTTAGACTATTTTGAATTTGATAAATACCTTGATCAAAACTTGATATTTATGAACTCTTGTGATATTCCTGTAAGAGTTAACCAAGATCGCATTCTAGATTATAAGGGCCGATATCTTTTAGACCTATGCCAGTCTACTGGGTTACTCATAGCAAACGGTCGTTTATTTAATGATCAAAATAAGGGTAAATATACTTTTTGTTCACACCAAGGTCGAAGTACAGTAGACTATGTATTGTTAAATCTCTCAGATTTTAAAACGCTGTCACATTTTGATGTCTTAGATTTTAATGAACATTCGGATCACGCACCTGTCTTATTTAGTATAATTTTACAATGCGAATATACACGTGAACAAGAAAATTATTATAGCGAAATAGGTCGGAAAATTGTCTGGGACAAAAATAAAGTTCACAGTTTTCAGCAATCCTTAACGAATAACATTGACAATATCCAACAGTTTACGTCCGACGTCAGCACAGAGCCGATCGATGATGTTGTAAAATCATTTTCTCAATTTCTACATGATAAAGCGTTTGATGTCTTTGGTAGAACTTACAGCTATAAAACTGCAACACGACCAAAAAAGACAAACAAAAAGTGGTTTGATACTTCATGCCATGATGGGTCTCGGGTCGTTTCGCCCGTGTTGGCTTTTACACTGTTTGGCGCTTCCGTTTCTCCGGGTGCCGTTTTGGGTCAATTTTAACCTTAATTGAGCGTTTCTGACTAAACTACTCAGCAGAAATTTACAAGATTACCTTCTGAAAGTGCATATCTATGATATTGGGTATTCCCTTGTGTTTTCTTTAAGATATTTTCATTTTTTGTGTGGTAAGTCCCAGCCAATCCCATGAGCCATTGTTCCAAGATGGCCACCGTACTTCCTGTTTTCATGTCATAAGTTTTCGCGACCTACTATAAACTAGCTTTTTGGCCAAATTCCATCTGGAATTGATGTGCTAGTGCATAGTTGGACCTTAGATCAGAAATTGTAACTATATTTTGCTATATTGACATAGCTAGTCATGAAGCAGTGGTTGTTTACAATTCTCTTCAGTGCAGCCCTTGTGGCCATGAAGATTCGCGTCGGTTTTGAAGAGACGGACTCTTACCTCGGCAGTTTTCACCTGTTTCCAGTGAAATTGGGTTACAGTGGTAAGTCTTACTGTGATTTGCAGATAGATGAAGGCCTGCCACATTTGATGGGAACATGTTTGTTTAATAATATGAAGAAATTTAAGGACTTTCAGAAGACTTCCCAGAGATTGGCATATTTGTACATTTTCTTTATTATCATTAGTAATTCTTGGGACACAGAACTCAATCCCGGTCCTACATCCCTTTCTTCCTCACATTTCCCATGTGGCGTTTGCGAGGTTGCGGTTGGCTGGGATGACCGGGCTATAGTCTGTGATTCATGTAACAAATGGTACCACATTGACTGCCAGGGAATGGATTCCAGAATGTACTCTATTTACAATCAGCCTCTGGATAGAAGTTTGGCATGGGAATGCCTGAACTGTGGCATGCCAAACTTCTCAACTTCTTTGTTTGATACATTAGGCCTGATTGAGACGAGCAATCGTTTTGACTCCCTGTCAATCCCTGACAGTCCAATCCCAACTGACTTAGGCACACCAACCGCTCATTCTTCTCCTGTTGGAGTGCAGCATCAAAGACCTAAAACAGGCAAAAAGTCTGTTTTAAATCACCCACTTCGGATCCTGATTATGAATTGTCAATCGATCAAGAACAAGAAACCTGAACTTCAGACAATTGTTGATACAGCGAAACCGGACATTATCTTGGGTTGTGAATCCTGGTTGTCTCCGGACATAGCCAGCTCGGAAATTTTTCCTGATGGATATGATGCCATTAGGAAGGACCGGGTTGGAGATGCCCATGGGGGCGTATTTGTATGTTTCAAGAGGGATTTGATTTGTACTGAGGTGACAGAACTTGAGACTGATTGTGAACTTGTTTGGGTCAAACTTCAAATTATGGGCTGTAAAACTTTGTACCTGGGCTCCTTCTACCGGCCCCCAGATATTTCTGATCCGGACTACTTGGATCAACTAAATAGTTCTCTAAAACGAATCATGTCTTGCAAAAATGCCCATGTCCTTCTTGGAGGTGACTTCAATTGTGGGGACATTGATTGGAATAAGCTTTATGTACCTTTGGGCATGCCCAAAAGACAGGTACAGACCAATTTGATTGAGATTGTCCAGGAGCACTGCCTCTCCCAGGTTGTCGATATCCCTACAAGACAAGAACGGACCCTAGATATCCTTCTTACTAACAATCCAACAAGAGTTAAGGGAATGCCACCTATTGGTCGAGCAGACCATGATATAGTGCTGGTAGAGTATGACATAAAAGCTAAAAGGGTCGTTCAGTCTCCTCGTAAGGTTTACCTCTATAAACGGGCTGATATGCAGGGTCTGAAAGACCACATGCTTGCTTTTGCAGACCGTTTTATGTCGCAGGACTTTGCTCACGTTGATGTTAATGAGATGTGGATTGAATTTAAGACGGTCTTACTCAGTGCGGTAAACAAGTTTATCCCGTCTAAGATGACGAAATGTAAACTTGGATACCCATGGATAGATGCCCGCATTAGGGCATTAATTAGAAAAAGGGAAAAACTATACCACAAGGCCCGCAGGGCAGATAATGATGCCCTGAAGAGTCGCTACAGGAGACTCAGAGCCTTCGTTCAAAAGGAAATCAGAGATGCATATTGGAGATATGTCTCCAATATCTTCAATCCCCTGGATACAGATACTGCTATAGAAGACTGTAACCAAAACGATCGGCTAAAAAAATTTTGGTCCTTTATGAAAAACTTGAAGAAGGATTCCACGGGTGTAGCTTGTCTAAGAGAAAATGGAATCTTGAAAACTGGTGCCAAAGACAAAGCTGATATACTCAACAGACAGTTTGAGTCTGTGTACACCCGGGAACAAGTAGGTGCCCCTCCATCAAAAGGACCAAGCCCCTATCCAGACATAGATGACCTATTCATTGACCCAAATGGGGTCAAAAAACTACTAGACCGTCTTAACCCCCACAAATCCTCAGGTCCTGATGACCTCAGCGCCCGTGTGTTAAAAGAATGCAGCGCAGAAATTGCTCCAGTCCTTGCCTGCATCTTCAATCAGTCCCTGGCCCAGGGTAAGGTCCCAGATGATTGGCTTCAAGCCAATGTGGCACCCATTTACAAGAAAGGGGAAAAGTATGACCCTGCCAATTATAGGCCTGTATCACTGACTTGTATTTGCTGTAAGTCTCTGGAGCACATCATCGTGGGCAAAATCATGCAACATCTTTCAGAGCACAAGATCCTTGTCGAATCCCAACATGGATTAAGAAGCGGTAGGTCATGTGAGACCCAGCTTGTCCAGTTCATCCACGACCTACAGGAAAACCTGGACGGGGCCCATAATAGGGGTCACAAACAAACAGACCTAATTATTATGGACTTCGCTAAGGCTTTCGATAAAGTCCCCCACAGAAGACTTCTGTATAAACTGGAGTACTATGGTATCCGAAATGATACCCTCCAGTGGATTTCTGCTTGGCTATCCGGACGAACACAAAGAGTTGTACTTGACGGTGTTTGCTCTGACCCCGCCCCGGTGCTGTCTGGTGTCCCACAAGGTTCCGTGCTGGGACCGATATTGTTTTTGATTTTTATTAACGACCTGCCAGACAACATCAACTCTACAATCCGCCTTTTCGCTGACGATTGTGTACTGTATAGAAATATAAGAGGGTCTGATGACCTACAGATACTTCAAGATGATTTGGAAAAGTTGGCTACCTGGGAAGAGGCATGGCTCATGAAATTTAATGTCGCCAAATGTCACTCTATGAGAGTGACAAGGCACCCTCCACATAAACAGATGGTCCATGGTTATACATTACATAACCAGGTTTTAGAGAACGTTTCTTCTGCTAAATACTTAGGAGTTCAAATCACTGATGACCTCGAGTGGGGTCAACACATTAATGAGATAACTAGTAAGGCTACTAAGACACTCGGTTTCCTTCGTAGAAATTTGGCCTTCGCACCGAGGGAAACCAAGGATGCTGCATACAAAACTTTAGTCCGCCCCAAGCTTGAATATGCAGCTCCAGTTTGGATGCCCTATCATCAAAAGGAGACTGATAGAATAGAAAAAGTTCAGAGGACTGCTGCTCGCTGGACCTGCAGACGTTGGCGCAACCAAAGCCACGTTGGAGAGATGCTTGAAGAACTCCAGTGGCCGACTCTGCAGGAAAGGCGAGAGCAGGCTTCGCTGACTCTATTCTATAAAATCCACAATAATTTAGCCATTATAGATAAGAGTAGGTACCTATCTGAAGCTGGTGGAGGATGTAGGAGAACCAGGTCCCATCCCTTTCAGTATCACCGTCCTAATGCTTATACGGATGGTTTTAAGAGTTCTTTTTTCCCCAGGACAATTGCAACTTGGAATGGCCTTACAATCGAAGCTGTCTCTTCTGAGACAGTTGATGGGTTTAAGGCCAAAATATAATATCCTAGGGTTGGGCAGGGGATAGGCATGGATTCCTTCCCCTGATGGCTTCTTGTAAATAGTTTTAATCTGCTGGTGGCTGTGTCACAAAGCTCTTTTTGGGGGTGGGGATTGAAAACATTTGTGCCACACCCCAAACCTGTTATCATGGTCAGAATTGACCGAAAACAGTATCGGGAGAAAGAAAAAAAGAGTCGTTTCGCCCATGAGTCGTTTCGCCCGTGGGTCGTTTCGCCCGTGGGTCGTTTCGCCCGTGGGTCGTTTCGCCCTGGGTCGTTTCGCCCTGGGTCGTTTCGCCCGTGGGTCGTTTCGCCCTGATTAGGTGGGTCGTTTCGCCCTTATTTTTTCAAGCTCCATTGATTGAGGTTATGTTTGTTTTTGGTATGTAAAGGGATTGATGGGGGTATTGGGAGTTCCGGAAAACATGGTTTTGCCCTCGTTTGGTACAGCTGGACGACCTACTGACGCCTTCTACTTCAGGTTTGAGCAACTGCGCTACCACCTTTTTGAGAAAGATATTCGAGCTCACATAAGGTTAACAAGTCTTTGGAAGAAAATGGGATTTATGGCTGTTAAAATTACTGTTTATATTTAAAAATGTGACATATTTTTCTTTCTGCTCAAAACAGATTATGGATTAGAACCGTCTAATTGTCTATGTTCTAGAATCAGAAATAAGAGAAATAAAGTATATGCGAAAACCCATTTTTCACTGTATAAAGTTGGGTTTAGAGGGGACGTTATTGCATAGACTTGCTAACATGATGTTTTATTTACTTATCAGTTGTTCTTTCTGCAAAAATAGTGGCGTGATACAACTGGTTACATTATTTAGTTAATTGTGTTGACGGGGTCGTTAAACCACAATTCCAACAAACAAAATATTTTTAAACAGTGGTGTCTGAATAAAAGTTTACAAAAATGTCACTTAAAGAGTACTCATCAATATTACACATTAAGTGCTATGTGTAAAAAGTTGGTTTAACTTTTATACAGACTCTACTGTAGCTCAACCTGGGTAGGAATAGAAACATAACTTTTTTTACTTTCTTTTCATTTTTCCCCATGATTTTATGCATAACAAAACACATTTTACATTATAAATATATAACAAAGCAAACGATGAAACCATAGCATCACATGAACAAGTCCGTGGAATGAACACCCCCTAAACCCCACCTTATATGAAGAAAGCTGGGGTTTACTGGGGTATACATTATTTTCGTTATTTCTGCTACAAGACAAGGGTTGTGGGTACTCGTTAGAACCGCCTCAACCTACGTTTGCAGTATAGATAAGAAAAAACACCACAGATTTTCATAATAAAAGTAGTCATTTTAGAGATGTGAAAACCTGCACTATGTCGCATGACTGTGTTATCGTACTGGTCTGTTGAATAGTTTGCACCACGAAAACGTGCTTATTCAAATACTCGAAAATTCTACCACCAAATAAAAAAATAAAATTGTTCTGATTAAAGATTCTTATATTTTTCATATTTCTGCTCAGGTGCTCGTTAGAAACGCCTCGGCGAAGCGGTTCTAACGATCACCAACGGTCTGTGTATTTTAGAGAGGAAATATGAAAAATAATGTGTTGCATATTCGTTGTTTGTTTTGTGGGTAGTACCCATAGTCTGCTATTTCTGCTCCAGGCGTGGAATGTGGGTGGTCGTTAGAACCGCCTCCGCGAAGCGATTCTAACGAGTACCCATATGATATATATACTTAACACATTTTGACACTGTTGTTTGGATTTGTGAAGATCACATTCATTCATTAATTTCCGTTTGTCCCGCTTCCAAAACTCACCATTCATTCATTCATTCATTCATTCATTAACTTATCTGTCTCAGTATATTCAAAATGCCGTCCGTTCATCCGTACGTCCGTCCATCTACCAACGCACAACTCCATTCACCCAATTTTTCACTTATTTATTCATCCATGTGTCCATTTACTAATCCATTCCGTTTGTCACTCCCTTAAAATATAATTGGGGCGAAACGACCCACGGGCGAAACGACTCACGGGCGAAACGACTCACCAGGTAAGGGCGAAACGACCCACCCCCAAAATCTTGGCGAAACGACTCAGGGCGAAACGACCCGGCGAAACGACCCACGGGCGAAACGACCCGGAACCCCATGATGCACAACGTGTGTTCAAAACGGCGCGAAATACATTTAATCGCATTAGAAACGAAAACACTCGTATAAACTACGTAAGGGCACGAACGAAGTATAATAGGGTCAAGATAAAAGCTCAGCAAAATTTTCGTAGACGTTAAGGTAATCGATTAAATGATATGGCGAAATCTGAACCTCGTAAGTTCTGGAAAAATATTAAATCATCGTATAAAAAAGTGAATGCGCAAGCGGACACACTCACGACCGAAGACCTACATGATCATTTCAAATCTTTGTTTGGCGAGCAATACACAGATGATGGGAATACCGAAATAATTTTCGACCAGAACGTGAATCACGAGGAGCTAGATCCAGAATTTACTTCAGAAGAACTACATTCGGCAATATTTAGTCAAAATAATAATAAAAGTCCTGGCATTGACAACATTCCAAGCGAAATTTTAAAAGCGTCATTTGATACTGTATCTCCGTTTTTATTGAGTCTATATAATAAGATTTACAACACGGGAGCATACCCGCGCTCCTGGGGAGACGGAATTATTACCCCAATCTTCAAAAAAAGGGAATGCAAATGAAGCCCAAAATTACCGCGGTATAACCCTTATTAATGTTATAGCAAAAATTTACTCACAGCTGTTGCTAAATCGATTAACTAAATGGTCAGTTAAATATGAGAAAATGCAGAGCAACAATTCGGATTTCAGAAAGGCAAGTCAGTGGTCGATTGTGTGTTTCTTCTTCACTCTATTATTTCAAATGTCCTGAATGCTGGAGAGAAACTTTACTGTGCGTTCATTGATTATGAAAAATGTTTTGACAAAATTGACAGAAATTATCTATGGCAGAAACTATTGTTAGAAAACGTCAGCTGCAAATTTGTAAAGGCAATAAAGGCTATATACACTACCGTAAAACTATGTATAAAATATAAATCAACATATTCGCAGTTTTTTACTTCTTATATCGGCCTCAAACAGGGGGACCCGAGTTTCCCATTACTGTTTATGCTGTTTGTCAATGACATTATCGATAACATCAATTCAGATCTAAATGGCATTTTTACAATTAACGAATTGAAATTGTTTTTGATCCTTTTTGCTGATGATCAGGTCCTTTTTGCAAAATCTCCACACACACTACAGTCAATGTTGAAAGATATAGAAAACTATTGTGAAAGATGGGGGTTAAAAATAAATACCTCTAAAACCAAAGTAATGATTTTTGAAAAAGGAAGGCGAACTCATTATGACTTTTTTGTTTATGATACTCCAATAGAAGTGGTCGATTCATTTAAATATTTGGGAATTACGCTGTTCAAAAATGGAAATTGGTATCGAAGTCAAAAAACCATAGCGCAACATGCTTCGTATGCTCTCTACAACCTTTTCACCGTCTTTAAAGATGTAGAACTACCTGCTTCTCAAAGATGCAAACTGTTTGATTCGTTAGTGGGTTCAGTCTTAAATTTTGGGGCAGAGGTTTGGGGTATGCATGAAGCGTCAGAAATTGAAGGGATTCATACAAAGTTTTTACGACGTTTGCTTGGAGTTAAGAAATCTACTAATTTGTCGGCACTTTATGGAGAAACAGGGCGCGTACCACTGTCAATTTATCGTAAAGTTATCATGATCAAATATTGGACCAAAATTATTTCACAAGATGATTCTTCCCTACTAAAACAAGTGTATGTCATGCTTAAGAATGACGCGGAAAATAACCGAAATTATAATGGAAAAAACTGGGCATCTCAAATAAAATCAATCTTGCAACAACACGGTTTTGAGTTTGTTTGGAATAATCAGTCTGAAAATGATATTCCTTTTACAGCAATTCGACAAAGAATATTCGACATGTATTTTCAAAAATGGTATTCAGAAATTAATAATTCGGACCGACTCCAGTCGTATTGTATTTTTAAACACAACTTTGAAATGGAAAAATATTTAGGCTTCATAACAGAAAATAAATATAAAACTGCATTAGCCCGCTTCAGAACTTCATCACATAATTTGTTTATTGAAACCGGAAGGTATGATAATACTCCACGTCAAAACAGACTCTGTAAATCATGTAATATGAATCAAATTGAAGACGAGTATCATATTTTACTTGTTTGCCCAAGCTACCGCGCTCTTAGAACTAAATTTTTCAAACCGTACTTTTGCAATTGGCCTACCATCAACCAGTTCGAAAATCTTCTTTCATCAAAATCGAAAAACGTAATTTGTAACTTATCAAAGTTTATATATTTTGCAAATAAACAACGAATTACATAAATGTACTTGAATGAAGCTGAGTACGCAGATATAAATATTTCAGCATGAATTTATTTCCGATGAAGTGTGATCCACCGTTAGATTGGTTCCCTTGTCGTAAATGTCTCCGCTAGGTGGCTACAACATAACGATTGGTAGCTAGCAGAAGCCATTACGTCTATTTATAGCATAAGCACTGACGCGGTATTGGAAATACCCGAGTTCAACAAGGTTAACTGCTGAGTCAGTCCTACCTGAAGAAACAAAAAGATCGATACTTAGAATACTGAAATAAGTTATAATAATTTATTTTACATAGACTAGTGACATTCTTATCATTATCTTGAAATATGCATCTTTTTAACACTCGCAGATACAATATACAATGAGTAATACACAGCCAGCTGGCCCACTTCTGCAGTATTTTAAATTAACAGACGCGCTCTTGTAGGCATGCGCAGTGGTAAGAGTAGGATTCTCTACCTCAAATCAATTTACTCGCTACCTATCGTTATGTGCGTACCGAAGGGGAGGTAATAACGAAGGGGAACCAATCTAATCCACCGTATGTGTGTATGTTCTTTTTATTTTTCGTAAACCAGCTCTTGTGAAAAAATGTTCCAACTGCTGTTTTCACTGTACTATATGTATGTGTTTGGCTATAAACATTGTATGATGTTTTATGCTAATAAACTATTCGTATTCGTATTCGATTAATCGATTACATGATTAATGTCTCAGCCTTAGCGGAATTTCACTGTATTCACCCTCTATCCTTACCTGCAACAAGGACAACAGACCTTGCCCAACTGTAAGCCAATATTAGTTGGTCGCCCCGGTGACATAATAATCTATCCCCCACCGCAGCCATATTAAAACTAGAGCCCTCAGAATTAGACTAGCTACAAGAATATGAATTATACTTGCACAAAGATGTATGGTTGAAATTAAAGAAAGAAAAAAAATAGACTGGGGCCAGTCTAAGATATGCTAATAAACAGAGAATATCTTACTAGTGCAAACGAGCTTACAAGAGGAATGTAGAAGTTGAATGTAATGTCTTACCGCTAAATCTCAGAAGAGAAGAGATGATACTAAAATATTGGGCAAGGTCAATTCCACATGGTAACAAATTACCACTGAATGAACTTTTTGGACACTCTGTCTACGAAACTGAATTAAAGCGAGTAAAGAAAAAGATACCTTATGTCATTGCTGTGGAAGATCTTAAAAAAGAATACAATATACCAGATATTCAAATACAAGAACCAATATATAGAAGTAAATTCGCTCTCAGGTCAATCAAACCAAAAGCTACACTGTCAGGCGAAATTAATAAAAAGACAGATAATATTAAGGCTGTCGAATGCAAGGCTAAAATACACATTCGAGAAAAGTACAATTCTGTATTGCAAATTTATTCAGATGGAAGTAAAGATGAAGAAAATTCTCTCACAGGATGTGCTTTTACTATACCAGAGTTAAGGATTACGAAACAATATAAATTAAATGGGAATCTTACTGTCTTCACTGCAGAATTAATTGCAATAAGGGAAGCCCTTAAATGGGTCGAAGAGAACCAACCACAAAAGTCAGTAATACTGACAGACTCCTTAAGTGCGATACAGACTCTTACTTCTGGAACATGTAATTCTAGACCAGATATCCTCCTAGAAATTGAATACCTTATTGATAAAATTATCAATAAAAATCTCAATATTATATTGGAATGGTGCCCATCACATTGCAATATTGAGGGCAATGAATTAGCGGATAAGGCAGCTAAGTTAGGGTCTAAAACAGGCAAACCGCTAGATATAAAGCTCAGCAAAAATGAAGTATATTCAATTATTAAACGTAAAGTAAGGAAGAAATGGGCATCACAATGGGCACAATATGGGCATGGTCAGCGTTGGGAACTTGACAGCACGCTTCCAACGAAGATCACCCAGTACTCAAATAGTAGGCAAATGGATAGAACATATACCCGATTAAGGCTAGGGCACAATGGACTTAAAGCAAATAACCAATATCATAATGAGATGGACCCTCTATGTCCTCATTGTGGGGATATAGAGGACACAGCTCATTATTTTCTCCACTGTTCCCAACATAATGAACACAGGAAAATGCTTTATGAAACCATCAACAGTATACAGGGGTTAGCAGATACTAATTTAAGTGTAAAACTGCTACTGAATCCAAACAAAAAATATTCATTTGAAATAAGGGAAGCAGTTTTTACATACATTAAAAATACAAACTACCAATCTATTATCTAAACCAAGAAGCAGGGATGATAGAGGATAAAACTTACTGATTTTGATTGGTTACTGACCTCCCCCGCTTTCAGCGGGGCGAGCTTGAATCGCGTACCTCTATCATCATAAAAGTGGGAAAACCTTAATTTTACCATATTCATTATATCAATACCAAGATGCAGGGATGATAGTGGACAAAACTTCCTTATTTCGATTGGTTACTGACCTCCCCCGCTTTCAGCGGGGCGAGCTTGAATCGCGTACCACTATCATCATAAAATTGGGAAAACAAATCAAAAGGAACCTTAATTTTACTATATTCATTATATCTATACCTAGATGCAAGGATGTTAGTGGGCTAAACTTTCTACTTTCGATTGGTTACTGACCCCCCCCCCCCCCCCGCTTTCCAGTGGGGCGAGCTTGAATCGTGTACCACTTTCATCGTAAAAATGGGAAAGTAAATCAATAGAATAGGGCATTTAGGAATTAAAAATATAACTTGCTTAATTCAAGGGTATATGAAGCTGTAGTACGGTGAAATAATGAAGAGAGGGGCAATCACTGAAACCTGCAGGCCAATCCTCTAAATAATCAGTAGCTGTATATATGTACACAAACATCCATATTTGATGTCATTGAATGAATCTCTATACCGGTATGTGTCTGTTTGATGGTCAATGCGGCTAGTATGATTGCTTAACCCTTGTCCTGCTGAGACCGGATATGCCTTGTCTTTCAAACAATGTAGATCCAGATCAGATGGCTTCTGAAGAAGTCATCTGATCAGGATCTACACTGTCTGGCATACAGTTTATGAAATTGTAGCAATAAATTACATCAAGTAATTTGATTGGCTGATAATCAGTAGTGGTTGAGGTATGTTTAAATATTCAGCAGTACAAGGGTTAATTGGTGTGAAAGCTAAAACTTTCCAACTTTTTTGTATGTGAGTGTGTTTGTTTTGTTTATTTTTTGGCTTTTTTTTCTTCTGTTTATTTCTCTTCTTCTCGTGGAAACCAGGGACCATTTAGCAACAGAGTATTAAAAGCAATTAAGCTATTAACAGTTCTGACACACACCAGAGGGAATCAATCATGTTTCTATAATTACCTATCCAAACTTTATACATCCCTTTGTGTTTTAAGATCTATTATTTGAAAATTTCAATAAATTAATTAATCAGCCACTTGCATAAGCAGCTTGTTTGTCAGCTATGTTTACAAACCAATTTAGGATCTTTTGTCCAACCAAACATATTAACCATCTGTCTACAGATGATATTAATAACAATTGGTATAATCAGCCTAACTTCACACATGTCTGAATACAAAAGAAAAAATCTTCAAAGGATCAACAGTTTTCACATCAAGTGTTACAGCTGACCAAAGACAACACCTTTATACATGAGTAATGATATTGTTTGCTAGTTTGTTTGATAAGAATTTGGTCCCTGGTTCCAAAATTACATCAAACTATTTTTGCCACATGTTTGGTCTTTTGTTTTTAAGTATCTATTGTATTAACAAATGTTTACCCTCAGCAATGTCCACAAAAAAAAAAAAAAAATCTTGGAAAAAAAACACGTCAAAGCTGGATTTGAAGAAGAAGAAGATAGCAAATTAAGGGTCTCTTCTTTCCCTTTCCATATAATCTTCTCTTCAGATCTCTCCTCTGACACTGTACATAAAACCTGTCTTGTCTTTGTATAATCTTCACCTTCCTTTTCAACATGTAAATAGTATGTTAAGAATCAACTTGATCATGTAAAACTGTTAACTTCCATGAAAAACTATGTTCTCGTACGGTTTTCATTCTGATTATAATAATCATATTTTAAGCCTGTCTTTTCTTAGTATAATCTTCACCATCCTTTTCAGCATGTAAATAGTATGTCTTTATCATTATTATTATGATTGTTATCTTTTACTATTACTATTATCATTATCATAACCATTATTATCTTATATGTTGTCTCAGTGTTGAAAGCAAGACTTGCGACCAGTCTTCTTCCTCTGAACTTTAAGCCGTGTGTGTTCCTGCATGGAAACCTGCATAGGCATGCTCCATTTGCAGCCTTAGTCAAATGGCCAATATCAAGCGGCAAAAAGAAAGAGCACTATTGAATCACTTATCGCTCATGAGCAAAGTATAGAAATCACGATTTGCAGTCGTATTGGCACTGATTTCTACACATTTTCGGCTCATTTTTCGATCAGCCTTTTAAATTCCAAAAAAACAGGCAGTGCTTCATTTTTCTATGGTCGGGCACCGGCAGCTCAACGCTATTATTTACTCTTGTTGGACAAACTGCCACGATTTGCAGCCCAGAAGCACTTAACATAGGAGGGATTATGTCCACCTTGTAAAAAGTAGTAGGAGGGATTATGTCCTAGTTGCAAAAAACATGGGAGGGATTTTGTCCACCTATACAAAACTGAGCGGGAGGGATTTTGTCCGGGGGGGATTTTGTCCGGCTACCGTCTTGTTGTGGAGCTATGGAGTTCTGTCCGCTTGACCATGGCAGACATAAAAAGCCTTAACCTAAACGAACGAACGAACGAATAGTGCAAACGAGCTTACAAGAGGAATGTTAAAGAACATTTACAATAGAAAATGTATGGTTTTAACTCTCTGTTTTCTCAATGTGATGTACATGGTCTCGTCGTTTATGGCTTCAGTATGCCCAAACTTTGAAGATTTTAATGTGGCATATTGGTTTTGTCCTGCCCACCCATTTAAATTACTTAACCCATTTCAGACTGGAAATCCCTAAGCGGGTACCGTGGCAAACAGTGCAGGCCCAGATCAGACGCCGCAGACACCCCTTAATTTTGAAATGGACTCCTGCTATTTTTAGGGAGGAAGATTCCATTTGGTCTTAAATGGGTTAATATCATACTTCAGTTTCTCAGATATGATTTGATATATAACATACAGTGAAACTTCAATAACTTGATCACGGATACCTCGTTTATCACGGTTATAGAGAATACCAGGTTCATGTTATTTGATATCAAGTTTATCAGGCAAGGCTCGAGAACGCATGTAGAATCGCCCGGCAAGCCTCGCGATAATAAATGCGTTCTCGAAGCCGAGCCTGATAAACTTGATATCAAATGACACGAATCAGGTATTCTGTTTATTAGTTAATCCCCTTGTACACTCTTACAGGTTTTGCCAATTTTCCAGTAGTACAGTTCATAGAAGTGGAATGTCACGTTGACCTGATAAAGCTCAATTGTCCTGAGATAGCACATCTTTATCAGGTCAAGATGTTACAATGCAATTAATATAGGGGGTAACTGATAAAATTCGAATTCGTCCTGGAGTCTCTAGAGTATTCCTCCAATAGTTCCATATATCCATATTTATTAATACCATTTATGAACTTTTTCCGATTTCGTTTTGAAAAGGTCGGCCCCCGACCATCGGGGCTGGAAGAAATAGATGGGCTGGATGATGCTTTCAGGCCGAGCTGAAACCGACGGCACACAAGTACTGGTAAACCGCTTAGAGGATCTAAGCCTGCCAAGGCAAAGCGATGCGAGTCGGACCGTCCATGCTAATAAACCTTATTGGTTTCAATGGGCATAAGGGCTTGAGATGTCATTTCATCTCAATGTCGGGTAAAAGTCCCACAATATTGGAAGCAACGTCTCCAAAATGACCTATACAGTGTTGACGCAGACGTTAAACCTCAAATCAAACAAACGAACAGAATATTGAAATGGTATATGTATGTTGTGTGTACTCATTAGAATCGCCTCCTTTATTCTACAGAAGATCAAAAAGATATTCCCATTACACCCCAAGGCCTGACGTTATGAATCACCTTCAGTAGTTCGAGATTCCGCTATCTCGAACAATTTTTCAAGGTCCCAGAAGTATTCGAGTTATTGAAGTTCGACTGTAAATGGATTATTGAGTACAGTCGAACTTCAATGGCTCGAACACCTTTGGGACATCGAAAATCTGTTCGAGACAGGGGTAGTTCGAGCCACTGAGATTACTGTCAGGAGGCATAACTAGATACTTTTAGACATCTTTTCGGTGTTCTATAATGAAAATGTATGCTGTGTGTACTCATTAGAATCGCCTCATCGAGGCGATTCTAATGAGTACACACAGCATACATTTGCAAGATAAAAGACTAAATTCTCCTTAATTATCCCCCACTATATCTTATGTAGAGAATTTCGCTAGGGGCTCAAGAATGGGTTCGACACATCCATGGTAAACGAGCCATCGGTGTTCGAGCCATCGAAGTTCTACTGTAATGGCCACTGCTCCAAGGTGTAGCCTTTCATGAACAGCAGCTGCGATGAAGTGGAAAAGTGAAATAAAGCTCTAATGAAGATTGGTTCTAACTGCTGATTTAACCCATATATGACAATGGAATCTTCCATCTTATAAATTTGGAGTTGTCCATTTTCAATTATAGGGGTGTCAGATTTGTTTTGTTTAATGCAAGTTGTACAAAAATGTATGTTCTTTGAGCAAACAGTGTAGACCCAGATCAGACGCCGCGTTATGCGGCGTCTGATCTGGGTCTACACTGTTTGCCAACGTCCCAAAAAAGGGCCACTAGGCATATATGGGTTAATGAAATAGTTTTCGCAATGCTTTGAAAAGCTGTTTTAAGTCGTCTAGAGATTGTATTAGGCCTTTCGCATTGATCTAATTTTGATGCATTAGGCAATTCGCATTGATCTAATTTTGATGCATTGCAAAATGGATCTAATGACCAGTGTGTTCGGTATGCAAGACCGCAGTCTAATCCTAACTGTCCGCTTTAAGACGTGTTGGCTGGCTAGCTATCCCTTGAGCGTCGGGGCGATTATGACCAGACTGTTGATCTGAGTAGACACTGTTTAGATACTTTCCATACCATGTGTGGTTGATGGATGGTCTGTGGATAACGATGAGCCACGTTACAGCAGAATATTTTGTCCGACCCGCCGCGCGCGAAATGAAACTTATTGCATTTGATGTGATTGGCAACTCGAAGGAGCATGTAAAACGAGCGGTTGGAATAAGATTCCTAAATACATGCATTGGTAGACCAAGTTCGTATCGGCATTATTCACCTCATACGAACACAGAAGCTTCTGGCGTGCCTGGGCCAATGCGCAGACTCGCCATAACCTTTGTTGTTGCAAGTGCGGTAGGTCAGATTAATTATTTTAATGTCATTGTCTCAGGCAAGTCACGCGATTTGCTTAGCGCAGTATTAAAGGCGCAAAGATTAATAAATCAAATTTTAATTAGTCAATCTGCCTTTGAATGCACATTTCCCACTGGCTGCAGGGTATGGCATTAGTTTTGCTGAGGATTATAATAAAATACCAATTTATAGATTCAGCATGATTAAGCGCTTTCATGGAGAGGATTACGCTAGTAAGCATTGCATTAATCTCAGGTTTGTATTAAATGTTTTCTTTTCTTGTTTTGTGTTTCATTTTTATGTTTATATACAGCGAAATCCACATTTATATGTACAATGAAATTCCGCTATTATATGTACAGTATAATGTACAGCGAAATTCCACTATTATGTGTAAAGCGAAATTCCGCTATTATATGTACAGTAACGGGCCTCCGTGGCCTAGTGGATAAGAGCGCTGACTCTTAGTCATTAGGTCTCTCACCGCCGTAGGTTCGAGCCTCGCTCGGGCCACGTGTGAGACGCCAAGTTCTGCAACGGAAGGTCAGGTGGTTTTTCTCCTGCACTGTTTGCCAGGGTACCCGTTTAGGGGTTTCCAGTCTGAAATGGGGCTATTGATGACCCTTCTAAATCCCATTTTATATAGGCAAAACTGTTGTCTATAGGGTTGTTCATTATTTTTTCTTATTTCTGCTCCAAGGCATGGGCTGTAGGTACTCATTAGACCCACCTCAATGCGATCAGCGAAGACTTAGATCAAACCGTGTGGATGCACAGGCTGATCTGAGTCTTCGTTGGTCGCACAAGTTGGCCTCCGCGCATTGGGGTTTGGATAAATAAATAGGTCTGCATGGTGTTTCCACGCAGAGCTGAAACCGACCGCACACGAGTACTGGGTCGTACTTGATTCGCCGTCTTCTGGGTCTTCCGGGATATCCAGAAGGCTCCCGATAAATCAATTGACTTTGAGCGGGGACATATAGAGCGACTTCGCCTGGAACTCAGGTAGCTACATTAAACTAACCAAAAATATGTTTGTTTGTTTGTTTGTTTGATTTGAGGTTTAACGTCCCCGTCAAAACAGTATAGGTCATTTTGGAGACGTTGCTTCCAATTTTGTGGGACTTTTACCCGACATTGAGATGAAATGACATCTCAAGCCCTGTCGTCCAATGAAACCAACAGGGTTTATATGCATGGACGGTCCGCCTCGCACCGCGGTTCCTGGACAGGCTCAGATCCTCTAGCCGAACACCTACGGTAGCTACAAAAGTGACGTCATCGGTCTTCCATTCTGGGGTTGAGTTGCTATGGTACTGAAGAGAATTCAATATGGCGGTCGTGGCTGAAACGCATGACCTGCGAATGTACATGTCACAAATGTTTCTTCAAGGTGTTTTGAAATGAGAAACATTACTCTTTTTATGTTCCGATGATAACAGAATGTATAAATATGAATGGGAGTAAATACTGGGGTTTAGTCACTATTTCTGTTTTTAGGGCAGGTCTCGTTCTTAGCCGGAAATGTCGTTTTCATGGTAACTAAATAACTGTCAAAAAGCTGCAAAAAGGCTTTTTGTTGATAAATATATGATGCTTTTGTTTAAACGAAGGTCCAATGACCTACTTATAGTTATGCCCTCATGGCAGTCTACTAAAGTAGCAGCCGTAGGTGTTCCTCTGATAATGCTGGTACGCGTGTCATTGGTAGCTACCCGAGTACCTACTTTAGTTCGAATCGAAGTCGACCCTAAATATAATTACGCATTGGACTTATATATTTGCAAAACATGCCTGCGAAGTAATTTGGGCCGAAACAGTTTATAGTGAATAACGCAATTATAAAAGCTGATGGTTTATTTTAAAATCGAGAAAATTGCAGATGTATATCTTTTTTGATGATTCCCTTTGTGCATTTGAATTTAATGTGTCGAGATTGTTCTCAACATTGTCAAAATTTAATGCATTTAGCGACTCTTCTGTTCATGCCCGCCATATTGAATCACGTGATCCTCCCATTCACCCCTCCTTTTTAAAAGCAGATTTGGAAGAGCATTCCGAACAATCTTCGGCGCCACTTGATTTAAAATTCTCCACTTCAGAAGATTCTTGAGGTCGAATCAAGCACGACCCTGGTAAACCGCTTAGAGGATCTATGCCTGCCCAGGCAAGCGTGCGAGTCGGACCGTTCATGCTTATAAACCCTTTTGATTTCATTGGGCGGCACGGATCGAGATGTCATTTCATCTCAATGTCGGGTAAAAGTACCACAGAATTGGAAGCAACGTCTCCAAAATGACCTATACGGTGTTGACGGGAGTTGCACGACCCGCAGAAAAAGCGACCGACAAAGTCGGTTGATTTTCTAGAGTGCCCTAAAATCACCGTGTCAATCTGTCAGTCTGTCAGTCTGTCATTCTGTCAGTCTGTCTGTCCGTCTGTAACCCGTTTGTGAAAATTGGTGATAGTGACTAAACCGCTTGGAATATTTAAACAATTTTTGGCATACTGATAGATATCAATGAGATCTAACCAATGAACTTGCGAAATATTACATTCCATTAAGTATAGCTTCGCCGAGGCGTTCGCCGAGGCGAAAAATGTGAAAATTTTCGAACTGCTTCTCCTCGGAAACCGTCGGGCCGATTGAAGTCAAATTTCATATGGAGCCTCTATGGGATGGGGGAAACCAAAATTTGCTCATGGGGTCCAGGTCACATGACCAAAATGGCTGCCAAGCCATATATGGTCTGTCTGTCCGTCCGTAACCCGTTTGTGAAAATTGGTGATAGTGACTTAACCGCTTGGAATATTTAAACAATTTTTGGCATACTGATAGATATCAATGAGATCTAACCAATGAACTTGCGAAATATTACATTGAATTTAGAATAGCCTCGCCGAGGCGAAAAATGTGAAAATTTTCGAACTGCTTCTCCTCGGAAACCGTTGGGCCGATTGAAGTCAAATTTCATGTGGAGCCTCGATGGGATGGGGGAAACCCAAATTTGCTCATGGGGTCCAGGTCACATGACCAAAATGGCCGCCAAGCCATATATGGTAAAACCCTTCAAAAATAGTCTTCTCCAGAACCACTGGGCAGATTTCCACGAAACTTGATAAATAGCATCTGGGACGTAGGCCCATCATCAATTGCTAAAATGGTGACCCTGGGTTGACCTTGACCTTCTTAGTGCCTAGGTCAAATTTTGACACATATGCTTTTGTATTGGAAAAGTGAGAATGCATTTTATCCTGCAAGCGATTCAGAATACAGTACTAAAGTATAAAATATATTTTTGCTCCTTACGATAAGGCGCATTTATTGGGGGGAACCGTTTTAGGTCCAGGTCACATGGCCAAAGTGGCCGCCATACCCATATATGGTAACACTCATAAAGCTAAAAGCATCCGGCGGGTCGTGCACTTCAGCTGAAGCACTGGTTAAACCTCAAATCAATAAACATTAAAGAGTTAACCTTTAACCTGCTGAATATTCAATTAAGCCACACCCATTTCTGACTTTGAACCAATCAGATAACTTGGTGCAATTTATTTTAACAAATTCATAAACTGAATGTCAAACATTGTAGATCCTGATCAGATGGCTTCTTCAGAAGCCATCTGATCTGGATCTACACTGTTTGCAAAGATAGGGCTTGTCGCCTACAGCAGGCTAAAGGTTAACTAGAAGACTGTTATTCATTTCCTTTAGAACCCGAAACCCCCATATTGATAGAAGCTCCCGACTGTCTAGTGGCAAGTAGACAGACCAAGATTAGAACTTGTTTCGGAGATGCACGAGAGAAGACCAATACAATGATAAAATTAATAATAATAATTGTAATAATAATAATAATAATATCAGAACAGGAAACCACGAAAGATTCATCTATCTTTGTTGATGGAAATTATTAACGCGTATCCTGTACAGCAAGTTTGAAGCTATGCCGAAAAGGAAAGCCGTGCTAAATATTTAAAATGCCAACAACTTTTGGGTGATCGAACATGTACATTTCGCAACGCTTTATAGCATCCCTCATTATACCCCCCCCCCCCCCCCCCCACACACACACACACAAAATGAATAAATAATAATAATAATAAAAATCATTCAAAGCACTTAAGTACTCGTCATTACGGATTACAGGAATGAGTGATGTGTGGAATACAAATTTTTGAACAGTTCCAAAGGTGGTCTCTGACCAGATGACACTGTGTGCAGAAAACACAAAGAAAGAATAAATGAAACTTTCTAAATAAGCTTTTTAAAGCAGAAGTAGTCTCAATTTTCGGTGGACTTGATAGCGGAATTTTAGTGTACTGTGCAGTCAAGGTCCCTGTTGTTGTGCAACCACTGAGGATCCCAAACTGACCTGTTCTCTCAACAATCGTTCAAAACCTCGAGATGGTTGTTTGTCTGTTAATGTTTGGATGATTATTGTGTGTTCATTATGCGATAACAACTTTTATAGAGATCTTGGGCATACCTTGGGAAGCCGTCTCTCAACGACCTTCGACGAACTCTCAGCGATCTCCGCCGCGGTCCATTACGATAACACACCCGTGCGACATAGTGTATTTTTTCACATCTCCAAAATGGCTACTTTTCGGATGAAAATCAATGATATTTTTCTTATTTGTACTGCAAACATAGGTTGTGGGTGCTCGTTAGAACCGCCTCATTGAGGCGGTTCTAACGAGTACCCACAACCTATGTCTTGGAGTGAAAATAAGAAAAATAATGTTTACCCCCGTAAACCCCAGTTTTCTCTATACAAAGTGGGGTGTAAGGGGGTGTTCATTTCACGGACTTGTTCACGTGATGTTTCAGTGAACTCTATTGGTCTTTCATCGGGCGCTCAACGGTCCCTCAAAGATCTCTCAGCCACACCTACCTCTGAGACGAAAACACAAGTGGCGCTGAAACTATGATCGCTGATATTTTTCATCGTTTCAATGCTCCTTGGCTTCTCCGTAATGTTCGTTGAAAGATTCCCCAACTTTGGCGACCGTTGAGAACCGAGTAAAAACTCGGAGGAGTACACTGCGATTTCCTGGCGATTGCCGGGTGTTCACTGACGGATCGTTGCAAGATCTGGCCATTTTTTTTTCAGGAACTAGTTGCCTTAATCTTGACCGGCTGTTCCTCGATGTCTTCAAGGACAAGGAGTTTGTGGTGAGGCCTCGATGTCATGGCAACCGGCCAGTGGAAGTATCGTTAGATGTCGCCCTCAGACAGATAATTGAACTGGTAAGAAATCGGCGTTTTAGGGCACTTTTAACCCTTATAGCCCGTCCTTTGTCATTGGGACTATAACATTCTATCTTTAATCTCTTCTCAAATGAGCATGCAGTTTGCACTGCTAATAAATCTTATAATGTCATTCTTGTATAAATGTTATAAAATGTTAAATATCTCAACCCCTACCTTTGCAAACAGTGTGGATCCAGATCAGAAGAAGCCATCTGATCAGGATCTATACCGTCATGCAGTTTGTAAATTGAACGAGTACATTATATCAAGTAATTTGATTGGTTGATTATCAAAGATGGGCGTGGCTTAATAAATCTAGCCAGCAGGATAAGGGTAAATAATTATTGTGGGACGCTGACATGAGCATGGCAAAACAATACTTGGTTTGCATTTTGATATTAAAGACGAATAAATAGTGAACAGAGTTTTATAACCTCGAGCCGAGGCCCAAGGTTATAAGGCTTTGTTCATGCTCAACTCGTTAAGGGCGCAAAATTTCATTACTAAAAATTTTTAAATTCTAAAATATGGCGACTATTCATGCTTTTATCGGATAGAGTCATCTGTTCATGGATATTAAAGTGGCAAGTGAGACAGGACAGATGACATGCTCATTAAAGACGAATAAATAGTGAACAGAGTTTTATAACCTCGAGCCGAGGCCCAAGGTTATAAGGCTTTGTTCATGCTCAACTCGTTAAGGGCGCAAAATGTCATTACTAAGAATTTTTAAATTCTAAAATATGGCGACTGTTCATGCTTTTATCGGATAGAGTCATCTGTTCATGGATATTAAAGTGGCAAGTGATACAGGACAGATGACATGCTCAACTTAAATTAGCATGTTCTTTTATACAGTGAAACTTCGATGGCTCGAACCCCGATGGCTCGTTTACCATGGCTGAGTCGAACCCATTCTTTAGCCCCTAGCGAAAGCCTCTACATGAAAAATAGTGGTGGATAATTAAGGAGATTTTAGTCTTTTATCTTCGAAATGTATCCTGTGTGTACTCATTAGAATCGCCTCGATGAGGCGATTCTAATGATTACACACAGCATACATTTTCATTATAGAACACCGAAAATATGTCTAAAAGTATCACGTTATGCCTCCTGGTAGTAACCATCAGTGGTTCGAACTACCCCTGTCTCGAACATATTTTCGTGGTCCCAAAGGTGTTCGAGCCATTGAAGTTTGACTGTATATATATATATATATATAACCTTGGGTTCTGGTCATTTTCAATAGGAAGAAGCTTCATCATCACGAAAACACGCCTATATCATTATTAACCCTTAAATCCCATTTGTTTCTATATATAAACTGGGGTTTAGAGGGCTATACATTTTTTTTATTTCTGTTAAAAAACACATTCTGGGTACTCGGTTCTAACTTGGACCCACAATCTATATTTTGAGCAGAAATAAGAGAAGTAACAATTTTTCATCTGAAAATTTTCATTTTTTGGCGGTAAAATTCGCCATGCAGTGTTTTCGTGATGATAATCGGACCACGAGGTTATGAACATTTGTTCAATGTTCATTTGAAATCGTCACATTAACAAGTCCTTGTAATGAACACCTTCGCAAACCCAACTTTATTTATAGAAAAGTGGAACTTACAAGCATATATATTCTTGCTCAAAGACTATATTTGGGATACACGTTTAGGTGGTTCTAACGAGCACATAAAATCTAAGTTTGGAGCAGAAATAAGAATAATATAATCTATGATGGGGTTAAGACCGAGACAAGGAAATCTCGGGCAAGTTATCACTTTATTTAATTCAAGCGAGGCTTCGCCGAGCATGATACTTAATAAACTGAAAATGAGCCTGAGATTTCCTTGTCGAGGTCTCAACTACATTACTGATTATTTTTCTCAACAACTTTAAATAGTGCCTCTACAAAAATGCAAGAGAAAAAAAAAAAAAAACACAAAAAAGTTAGAGCTTTATATTATTCATACCTTTTGAAGAAAATCGTTTTCAAAACATTCATGTACATGTAGTGGTAAATATTTAAAATGAACATTACGAAAACATGCCTATACAAATACATTGTAAGTTTTACTGCCGGAAATACAAACATTTTAAGATGAAAAATTGTGATGTTTTTCTTATTTCTGCTCAAAATATAAATTGTGGGTACACGTTAGAACCGCCTCATTGAGGCGGTTCTAGCGAGTACCCACAATCTATCTTTTAGAGCATAAATTAGAAAAATAAGGTTTACCCCTGTAAACTCCAGTTTTACCATATAAATGAGGGGTTCAAGGGGGCCGGGATTTAAAATACAGGCGTGTTTTCGTGATGAAACCAGCGCATGTTTATTTCATGCTTGACTTTTGACAGCAGTTTGATGACATACTTAATGTCCATTTAATTTAAAGTTGATCAATGACATTAAATTGTGGCTGTTAAAATGTGCATGTTGAGAGAAAAGCTGATTCCCTGTTTGCATGGGTAAATGTACAACAGAAGACAGTTAAAAATCCATTGCAATGCACAAGTTTTCGTATATTAAGCAATGATTGACAGATTGAGACACAGCTATTACACCCTGGGGTGGGAGGGCAGTGTGTGACAAAAAAAGTAATAAAAATTAATAAATAAAAAAAAAAATCAATAAAAAAGTCACACACTGTCATACAATTTCCTTTTTCCTTATTTTGGTTTCAATGGGTGCGAGTCGGAACGTCCATGCTTATAAACCCTATTGGTTTCATTGGACAGGGCTTGAGACAAATACATCTCAATGTCGGTAAAAGTCCCACAAAAATTGGAAGCAACAAACAAAAACTACAGAAATGGTCAATTTCCTTATGTCGTGTCTAAAGCTACATTAATTGATTAATATCTTGTTTTATTAATTGAATATCCTGTATTGATCGGAGGTCATCCATATTAACACCAGGTCAACCAATATTAACTGAGGTCAAGTGAGGTCAAAAATAAATAATCATGTTTTTTTTAATGGTGTCAATTAATAAAATTGTCATTAATCAAGTAATTTCGCCTTGACCCAGTTACAGACCTTCGGTCAGCTGCATTGGCCCTCGGCCTTCGGCCTCGGACCAATGCAGCACACCTCGGACCTGTACCTTGGCCAATACGAAATTACTTAATAACATTATATTATAATTCACGGTTCCATGGACTTTTATCCTTTGGTATCTCCTTCTAGGCTAAGACCTTGCAAGATGTCAACAGTTTCATATGGAGCGAATAAGGAATACGGACAAAATCTTTTCCTTTTCCTTTTTCATGACGCTGTAACTCTGTAGGTCCTTAGGTTGTAGCTGCCTACAGTCTTGCTTTATGACTAGTATAAGTATGGCATTCAAGCTTTGTTGTTGTTGTTGTTGAGTTGAGGTTTTACGTCCCCGTCAACACTATTAAGGTCATTTTGGAGACGTTGCTTCCGATTTTGTGGGACTTTAACCCGACATTGAGATGAAATGACATCTCAAGCCCTACCGCCCATAGAAACCGCTCTAGTTTAAGGAGCGGTCCGACCTGCATCACTTTTCCTGGACAGACTTAGACCTAAGCTGTTTACCAGTACTCAAGTTCGGTCGGTTTCAGCTCTGCGCGGAAGCACCATGCAGCCCAATCTATTTCTCCAGGCCCCGATGGGCGGGGCGCAATTCAAGCTATAGATATCTTTCTTTTATCGTTCCAATTTATTAAATGGCCAAACGGAATTAATGCAGTTGTCCGCGTGTTTTATTAATAAAACTTGAAACGTTGCGCTATTTTCATCGATGCCACAGGGGCTATCTATAGAGACCATCACTGATTTGGGAAAACAAATCTTATGTTTTATTAATAAAACTTGAAACGTTGCGCTGTTTTTATCGATGCAACAAGAGCTATCTATATATAGAGTCTTTACAGGAATCGTGTGCTGGATAATACCTAGATCAGACGCCACGGAATGTGGCGTCTGATCAGCAGGTTGCACAGGAACTTCACTGTTTGCTTAAATTGTGGCATTTGAGGGTTAAACGAAATAGTATAAGAATGCTAGGTTGCTCACGTAATGAAAGAAAAACAATATCTTAAACCAGGCCACGATGTCACGTGACGTCTTTCGGAAAATTCTATTTATAATGTATGCCAAGACGAGTAAAATTAGACTTTTCGCACTCCTGCTAAGAACTTAATTTAGAACCCTGAGTAGCCCAGACTTTATAGGTGGTACCGTTATTAGACATACAGCGTAGACCAAGATCGGATATAGAGTACATTGCTTCTGATCAGGTCGGTACTGTTCGCCATATGTATGCAACAGCAGTTTTGAACATGATGCAATCCCTTTGAAAAGGAGCGGGTTGAGGATGCGAATTTCAGGTATTTTGCAGAGGGTGAAAAACTGTATGAATTTGAAATAATTTCCAAAAGATGGGTGGGGACTGCGTTTGCACCCTCCACACTCTGTTGAACAAAATCCAAGTACTTCCCTAAGACGTCAGAAGAAAATTCTGGACTGTGCTCGTTTGTTTGATTTAAGGTTTAAGTCCCCGTCAACCCTGTATAGGTCATTTGGAGACGCTACTTCCAATGTTACGGGACTTTCAGCTCTGCATGAAAGCATCATGCAGCCCATTTATTTATTCAAGTCCCGATGGTGGTTGGGGGGGGGGGGAGGGACTGTGCTTGTACACTTGGGCATTGGCAAACAGAATCAACATAATCAGACGCCACATAACGCGATATCTGATCAGCTCTGCTGTGCTTGCTTAAAGTTAAACGAACAGCTCGATTCCCAGCTCAGGATTATTGTCCCAACCTACACTCAGAGACTATCGACCCCCAGAACTCTCAGTGCTTTGATTCAAGTCGCCCTCAAGTTCAATGACGCTGCAGCTTCGTAGATTTAGATGTTATTGGTTTTTTGAATCTGATTTTATTATTCAGAGTTCCCTGCATCATGAAAACACGTCTATATAATTTTGACCCCCTTGAACCCCACTTTTATATAGTAAAATTGTGGTTTACAGGGGTAAACCTATTTTTTCTTATTTCTGCTCCAAAATATAGATTGTTGGTACTCGTAAGAACCGCCTCAATGAGGCGGTTCTAATGTGTACCCACAATCTATATTTTGAGCGGAAATGAGAAGAAATATCACAATTTTTCATCATGAAATGTTCGTTTTTTTGGCGGTAAAGTTTACAATGTATTTGTATAGGTGTGTTTTCGTAATGGACTTCTATTCTTTGATATCTAACTTTTAGACTTAGACTTTTCACGATGACCTCATTTTCATATGGAGCGAATCAGAAAAAAGTGAAAAGGAAAACAAGCTTTTTTCTTTTCCCTTGTCCGGTTTTCTTGACGCTGTGCCGCCATAGGTTCTTGGGTTGAAGCTGCCTGCGGTCTTGCTTTATTACTAGCAATACTATGACTTTCAGTCTAGAGATGTCGGACTTTTATTGTTTACCTACAGAAAAGTTCATTTTTTGTCGCCCTTCCTTGTGCAGCTTCGTTCGTTTAGGTCTTATTAGATGATTTTATTTTGTTTTATAATTCGCAGTTCCATGGACTTCTATCCTTTAGCTGTTGTTGCAAGATGTCTACATTTTCATATGGATCGAATAAGAAAAAGAGGGAAAAACCCTTTCTTTTTCCCTTTTCCTTAATCAGTTTTCATGCTCCGTCGGGTTTTTTGGCTATAGCTGCCTGCTGTCGACTTGTTTTTTTACTAGTCTTACTATATATAAACATTCAACCTAGAGATATCTCACGTTTATCGTTTTACCTTCAAGAAAGGTCAATTTTCATGTACCCTTTCCTTATGCCGTGTTTAAAGACGCTGCGGCGTCTTTGAGAGGAGACATATAACTTCTTGATGATTGGAATCTTGTTATATAATTCACTTTTATCGTTTCACCTTCATGAAAGGTCAGTTTTCATGTCGCCTTTCCTTGTGCCGTGTTTAAAGACACTGCGGGGACTTTGAAAGGAGACATATAACTTATTGATGACTGGTATCTTGTTATATAATTCACTTTTATCGTTTCACCTTAAAAAGGTCAATTTTCATGTCGCCTTTCCTTAAGGAAAGGAGACATATAACTTATTGATGATTGGTATCTTGTGATATAATTCAGTTTTATCGTTTCACCTTCGAGGAAGGTCAAGTTTCATGTCGGCTTTCCTTATACCGTGTTTAAAGACACTGCGGCGTCTTTGAAAGGAGACATTTAACTTATTGATGATTGGTATCTTGTTATAAAATTCACTTTTATCGTTTCACCTTCAAGAAAGGTCAATTTTCATGTCGCCTTTCCTTATGCAGCGTCTTTAAACACGGCATAAGGAAAGGAGACATATAACTTATTGATGACTGGTATCTTGTTATATAATTCGCTTTTATCTTTTCACCTTCAAGAAAAGTCAATTTTGATGTCGCCTTTCCTTATGCCGTGTTTAAGACGCTGCAGCGTCTCTATTCACGGCATAAGGAAAGGAGACATATAACTTATTGATGACTGGTATCTTGTAATATAATTCACTTTTAACGTTTTTTTCTTCAAGAAAGGTCAATTTTCATGTCGGCTTTCCTTATGCCGTGTTTAAAGACGCTGCAGCGTCTTTAAACACGGCATATGGAAAGGAGACACATAACTTATTGATGACTAGTATCTTGTTATATAATTCACAGTTCCAATGACTTCATTCCTTTGGTATATCCTTCTAGGCTAACCCCTTGCAAGATGTCAAATTTCAATATGGACAAATAAGGAAAAGGGAAAAAAATCTATTCCCTTTTCCTTGTTTTCATGACGCTGTAACTCCGTACGTGCTAAGGTCGTGGCTGCATGCCGCCCTGTTTCTATTGCATTCAATCTAAAGATACCTCGGGGTTGGTTGATTGAGGCAAAGGTGATGTGTATCTTGCGTCACTGTGGAATCCAACTAATATTGGCTTACAGTTGTCCTTGCAACAGGTAAGGATAGAGGAGGAATGTTGTTATTTCATCTGTTTCTTCACTTCCATTCATTTTCCTCTTTCTCCTCTATCCCCCACTTTCATTCTCTCTACTATCTCTTCTAGCTCTTTTCTCCCTTTCTCTGGGTGACGACACAAAATGACCCCCAAGGGTTGACATGTCGTTAAACCCCAAACAATGAATCAATCTAAAGATATCTCCCTTTTATTGTTTCACCTTCAGAAAAGGTCGACTTTTCATGTTTAATCCTTGTCCTGCTGAATATTTTAATCTGCCACACCCACTACCGATTATCAACCAATCAGATTACTTGATGCAAATAATTGCAACAAATTCACAATCTGAATGGCAAACAATGTAGATCCTGATCAGATGGTTTAATCAGAAGCCATCTGATCTGGATCTCAATTGTTTGGAAAATAAGGCATATCAGGGCTCAGCAGGACAAGGGTTAAAATGCACCACCTTTGTGCATGTCATAAGTCACATTTCTGTATGTAACGACTCTCAGTAAAATCAATCTTCTCAGTTTACTTACTGTTATTCCTAGTCGAATAAGGAAAAAACGGAAAAAAGAATAAGGGAAAAAAGGAAAAGGAAAAAAGGAACTAACTTTATGGTTAACCCCCACCCTGTAAGCACCAGAAATTATACAAGCAATAGTTTGCTGTAACCTTTGTGCTGCTCTGGTAATCAATTGGGCCCGTCAAGCGATTTTGGTACTTATCGCCTATGCGAGCAGCGAAGGTTCAGGTGAGCCTGCGCATCCGCGCAGTCTCGCCAGAACCTTCGCTGCTCGCTCATACAAGCAGTGAATCAAGAGGAACCTTCAGGCAGAGAGCCATATCCCTGGCCCCTCTGAATGGGTTGGCATGCGCAGTTAAAATTTGTCATGACGGAATGCTCGAAGACACAAATTCGCTTGGCGGGGCTCAATTAATATCGTCAAGTTTTGCCTGATTAAGCACATAGATGCAAGACGCATTAGTGATATTAAAGGTAAGGCTTCTGGCTATATGCTCGTAGATTTCTTAGTCGATTTTTTGTCAATCGATCCAAAATTCTTTAGCACAGAAGCTTTTCAGGGCTGATGTCCGCGAGACTATAACTGGTTTGTAGGAAATCCAGCTAACGGTTATTTATAGAAAAAAAACCTCGCTGTATTGTCGCTGTGAGCACAGAGGGTTGGGCAAAAAGGTTATCTATAGAATCTGGTCTGGAATCATGTGCTGGTCTTGGTAATCAATGTTGACCTAGATTAGACGCAGCATAATGTCACTGTCGGGTAAAAGTCCCACAAAACACTTTTTAATAGTACATGTATACACCCAACAAAGGTTACCTATTTTTTTCTCTATTCACACATAATTTGGTTTCCCTATACATTCATCTTATCTTTATATAAGCAATTGTAAAATACATTGTGACTGTCATTGAAGACTTAGATCAGTAGTCAATTTAGTATTGAAGCTTTCCTATTCTTCTTTTTTTTGTGTTTTAGGTCACCTCAGTTTTCTTTCAGATTTCATCGAGTGTTTCTTTTTTCATCTTTGATTGATACACGTGTGAGATGAAATATTTCCGTCTTGTCTAGCAATAACCTATGGTGGAAGCTATACATAAAATAGCCAATAAAACACTATATCTATGAATGCATTTCATTACTGTGTTCAAAAATCTTGCTTCAGATTTTCTTAGTTCAATGGTTAATTTATCACTGTTCTGGATAGGTAGAACATTAAAATTAAAGATGTAAATTCTATCAGCCTATAGTTCTTGTAGCACATATTTTCTGCGTTTGACTTCAATCATTCACTACTCGCTTATTCGTTTTTGGTTTTAAGTAAACAACCTAAAGGCTTTATTTTCTGTAGTGGAGCTATATAGCTATTTATGAACTCAAGATATGCCAAAATACGTTAAGAGCAATAGTTAGAACATAATCAAGTTTTTTTGCATATTTGAAATATTTTCCAAAATATGGCTTGTCTGATTTAATGTCCAAAACTAAGTTGTTATCGGTTTCAAATTTTCATGAAATTTTGCGACAATCATTTACACATGTGTGGCCTATTTTTATATTAAAATGATAGGTTGACAAGAACTGCAACTGTGAAAAAATTAAGGTTAAGTGTGCCAAAAAAATAAATATGGAGTAGAAATTTGGGGGTAACTTGAAACAAATTTAAAGATACACGTCCTCATAAGAAGCAAATAAATAAATGTGTATAGACACATTTTAACTATGATTGACTGTTTCTATCAGAAAATGTCCCATCCAGAATGTCCTTTTGAGATAGATTTAAAATAGCTTTTTCTGGGGTACCCATACTTTGAGGTCTATTTTTATTGGAAACCCCTATTTAAGCAAGGGAAACAGATACATGAGGAAATGCATCTTTAGTACAAAGGACCTATCCTTGGCTACAACTGTACATAATCTTGTTGTCTACACTGTTTGCTTAAAATACAGGAATTTTATATTTAGAGCATCTTCGCAAGTCAAGGGTACTAAGTTCACTAATTAAGGAATGTAGTGGACTAAGTACACTTGGCTTGCAAATAGTAGCTGATTTCACTGCGTACAATATTTTTCTATACTGATTCTTGTAGATTAGACATTCCATTTGAAGATTCTGGTCAATGCCACCCTGGCATCCTTGAGCAGTTTGGAATATTCAAGATGGCGTCGAATAAGTGGGTCAAAACAGTATACAATGCTGTAAAAACTAAATCTTTCTGTATTATAGGACATACGTTTGATTTTTAAGGACTCTGGACTCTGTGGAAATGCACGTGGTACAGAAATTGACCGGCCTGTCTTCTGAAAGAAAGAAATCTTTTCCGAAAATTAAGTATATACACTGCATTCATAATTACAACCAATCTACGAATGCAAATTTAGCGTATCAACACTAAAGATTTAAATACAGTTTTTGTTTGTTTGATTTGAGGTTTAACGTCCCCGTCAACACTGTAAAGGTCATTTTGGAGACGTTGCTTCCAATTTTGTGGGACTTTTACCCAGCATTGAGATGAAATGACATCTCAAGCCCTGTCGCCCAATGAAACCAATTTAAATACAGTTAAATTCCGCTATTAAGCCCACCTAAAATTAAAACTAATTCTGGTTTAAAGATATTACTAAGAAGGGCGCGTTATCCTTTTTCGTGTTTTCTGCGCAAAATGTCCTCTGGTAAGGGACCACCTTTGGGAGTGTTCAAAAGTGGTCTTTAAGACCACTTTTGAACAGTTCCAAAGGTGGTCTTAATATAGGAATTTTACTGTACTTCAAATAATATTTCAATTTACTGTTAGAATGATTTTATAGCTATAGTTTGTTTTCTCTACTGTGCTGATAAATTGTAACGAAGTATCATGTCCCAGACAAATTACATAATACCACACCCAGTCACATTATCCTGACACTGGGTAGACCAGTCCTAGCTCTAGCCCGTAAATCTGAGTGCCAAGCGAGGAGCAGCTAGTACCATTCTTAACGACTTTGGTATGTCGCGGCCCGGGATCGAACCCGTGACCTCCAGTTCCCCGGAGCGGACACTCTACCAATTGAACTATTGGGGCCGGTAAATTGTAACGTATACAACAGAATACAGAATGCAGGATTTCAAATTCTTATGTAATGCAATTCCTTACAGAAAATCAATTTAAGGGGTATTTCTAAACTTAAATATACTAAATTAAGCAGATATTAAAAGTATCCGCATAATGAAATATCATCTAAATTGCAATACTGCACTGGATAGAATAACAAGAATAATGTATATGGCCATATCTTGTGGAAGGATTTATATTATGCGGCATGTTTATGCATTTTCTAATCCTTATGTGCGTGATATTTAAATTATTCTGTGCCAATGTCATTTTCGTTATACAAGTAACTATTCAGTTTAACACATTCGTTGCCTTTCTATGGTACTTAATAGTGGAAACACTGCTACATATTATATGCTTTAAAAAATCTTATCGATCTTATCTTACTTTTTAAGAAATAAGGAATTATTTGCTTCAATGTGTGAAAAAAACCCCAAAAAAAACAAACAAACAAACAAAAAAAAAAAAAAAACAAAAAAAAAAAAAAAAAAAAAAAACTCTTAGAATTAAATTTAAGTCAGAGTCTGATGTTCTGCCATGAGAAGATTGACACTTCATGTTTTAGCAAGGCTACATATGTTACTATTCTAACATAACTTACATACAACTAATCTGAATTATAGTAGACTTTTAATACAGTAAAATTCCTATATTAAGACCACCTTTGGGACTGTAAAAAATGTGGTCTCTTATAATGAGACTCTAGGTGTAGAAAACACAAAGAAAGAATAACTGAAATCTTCTCATTAAGCTTTTAAAAGTAGATTTACACTTAATTTTAGGTGGTCTTAATAGCGGAAGTTAACTGTATTTGAAGAGTTACACATACCATGTTTGACGTATTCGTATAACTCGACTTACCTGGCAGAAACGGACAGAAATGAGACACGCACAACTTACATATTCCAGTTTAAGGGGGATGGGAACACCTAGCACATTTTCCCGCCACTTTTCAAAGTGAGGCAACTTTCGGGATTTCCTGTTTGCTTTTCTATAGACAATCCCAGGGAAAAAGGGGTCAACTCTTAAAGGAAAGAATTAGCTCCTTAGGAGGTGTATTCTGTGGTGTATTCCTTGCTTCCAAAGGATAACCCTTTTATAGAACATATTTAACTTCACTACAGCTGGTGTGTGGGAATGTGTGGAGGCGGTAAAACATCTCCCTGCCCTACATCATAGTGTAGATTATATTTTCTTGTCCTTTGGGATCATTGATTCCATTGTAGAAATTTGAAAATATCTGAGGGTCACTGATGAGGCCTAACTGGCCGAAACTAGCTAGTATGGCCCAGAAAACATGAAAACTCCATATTTTTCACTTCTGTGGTGTATTCCTTGCTTCCAAAGGATAACCCTTTTATTAAACATATTGACTCCTATTGATATGGGAGACAAAATACTTTTGCAGGAGTTGCAATGTCTGTTGTTCCAGAGGTGAATGTTTATATTTTATGTGTATAATGTATATGCCCAATTCAACTTAAGTTATTTCAAATGTTCTTGTTGCAGAGCTAGTTATACGTAGTTATCTAGCAATACCAATCAGCTCTTTAGTGACAGTAAATAAAACAGTTATATTTACATCTATACTGTTTGGATGCCAAAACATAAAAATATTGTCTAAGCATAGGCTTACCTCGCTGATGTTTCTTAATTGGTACGAATCGATTACCGGCCCCCGCCCATAGGGGCTTAAAGAAATATATGGGCTGCATGATACTTCCACGCAGAGCTGAATCCGGCCCGCACACTAGTACTGGCAAACCGCTTAGAGGATCTAAGCCTGCCCAGGAACCGCGGTGCGAGGCGCACCGTCCATGCTAATAAACCATATTGGTTTTATTGGGCGACAGGGCTTGAGATGTCATTTCATCTCAATGTCGGGTAAAAGTCCCACAAAATTGGAAGCAACGTCTCCAAAATGACCTTTACAGTGTTGACGGGGACGTTAAACCTCAAATCAAACAAACAAACAAACGAATCGGTTACTGCTAGCTGAATATGAAAATAGCTCTGACAGAATTTATCATATATAGAGCTTGGTTTCAACAATTATATTCTATTTGTCTGTTTAGAAGCCTCCGTGGTGTAGTGGTCATGCTACTCGCCTTGTAAACCAGGGGTCGCAGGATCGATCCCTGGCTTCGCCAGACTTTTGGCTGAGTCTTTAAACCGAGGTCCCGTCTCCGTAGGACCTTAGCTGTTGGTGAGACAGAAAACTCAAACACTCACTAACTCATGTTCTTTTGGCAGTTGTTACCATAAACTGATACCAAAAGGAAAGTCTAACGCAAGTTAATAAATAAAAATAAAATAAAATAAATGCAGGATTTTCTTTCGAAAGCTCGTAAACATATTGTAGGCATCAATAACATTATTTTCAAATGGTAAAACAAAAATTTCAAATGTATAGATACTCGTAGATATTAATCATTGGGAGAATACGCATGTACATTAGAGCTTCCAAATGAAGACCATGTCATGAGAAATGTATGAATAAAGTTTATACATAAGATTATTAAGTCACTTTCCAGTATTGATCGGAAGGCATCCGTATTAACACCAGGTAAACCGATATTATCCGGAAGTCAATTGATATTAAATCAAGAATATTGTTTTTATAAATGGTGTCACTTAATAGGATTGTCATTAATCAAGTGATTTCGTATGTCCCAGTTACAGGGCCTTCGGCCTCGGGCCAATACAGCAGACCTCAGACCTGTTACTGGACCAATACGAAGTTACATGATTAGTAATATCATACGTATGGTGGCGCTAAAAGCTCTATATTTAGATCCCAGCTCATGAATAATTATGAGGACCTACGAAGTATGTCTGAAAATATCAACAATAAATCTATTGAAAGTGCAGTGAAAAGCTCTACTTCTTTTATGTATGAAAAAGATTGCCAGTCGTTTGGCACAAAATGCGTTCACACACACGATCGCAATACCGAAGCCAATTATGCTCAGCGAAATGATTGGTTTGATAGTCAATGCCTAGAGTCAAAAACATAATTTAAAACGGCTAGAAATACATTTCTGCGGCATAAAACAGACTCCAACAGGCTACATTTTGTTAGGATGCGAACCAAATACAATCGGGTGAAGCGACGTGCTAAGTTTAAGTACCAACAGAAGGAAGGAAAAAATATTAGTAACATGTCAAAAATGCACCCAACGTTTCTGGAAAGAAATTAAAAAGAAAAAAAAAAATCTGTTTCTTTAACCGTTGATGACTTTTATAATCATTTTAATCATGATTTTTTTTCCAGAGAACAACTTCAAATTGGTTTTATTTATTTATTAACACAACGTCAGAATCTGACGTGATGTGGTAGGTAGGTCGGTAGGAAGGCATGTAGTTATATAGGTTCGCTTTAATCATTTTAAGGCAGTGTACGGTGACACGGACGAACCATCGATGCCAGATCAAGAATATAACTTAGGTAATAACGATAACACGGAATTGGATTTTGAGATAAGCGAATCTGAAGTCAGAGAAGCAGTTTTCTCTAAAAAAATAACAAAAGTAGTGGCATTGATAATCTAAATGCAGAAATACTCAAATGTTCGTATGACATCATTTCACCATTTCTTGTCAAATCATTCAACCGCCTATTTTCCCTAGGTGAGTATCCGACTTCTTGGGCTGAAGGCATACTTGTCCCGATATTCAAGGATGGAAATGTGCTCGATACCCAGAATTACAGGGGAATAGCCCTTAGTAATATACTTACGAAAATTTATTCCCACTTTTGTTAAATCGAATTGCAAAGTGGACAGGAATATTTGAAAAAATATCCAAAAACCAATTCCGTCTTTGGTCGGCCCCTCGGAGTCTAACTGTTGGTTTTCTTTTGCTCCAGCAATTCTGTTGTTGTATGCTGTCGAGTCCTCAACCTTGTTTCATCTCTGTAGTTTTTTGATTTGTATGTTCTCGGAGATGTTACACTGATGAGTTAACAAGCCTTCATGCGGACTAAACTAAATTAGTTTATACCGCGACAGAGGTAAGGGCGAGGATTAAAACCATGTAAAATCGATTTAAGACCCCCCCCCCCCTTCCACCCGCCAGTGGAATTCTTCCCACTGACCTTTCCATGCGGTTCCTCTGTGGCGGTTTATTTATGTTGTTGTTTGTTACTTACTGTGTGTATCACTTGTGTCTTTTAATTTTTTGATGGCCATTGGCCATTTTGTGGGAAAGTAACTGTGCTTGTGGCCTTCCTTTGTTTAGGTTTCCATTATGGTCTGGTCGCTTCATGTTTGTGTTTCTTTCCCTTTGGTGTCTTTGATGGGTGGAGTAAGTTAATTGTATCGATTTCTGATCTTTGTTTTACTTCTAGTTTTCAGAAGGGGAAATCATTTCAAAAGTTTTGAACAATGGCGAGAAACTTTACTGCACTTGCATAGATTACGAAAAAACATTCGACAGAGTTGATAGGTCACTCCTTTGGCACAAACTCATTTACAAAAATGTTAGTAGTAAGTTCGTTCATGCCATCAAGTCCATGTACAATGTGGTCAAATCATGTATACGGTATAAGTCGTCACTCTCAGGCTTTATCAATTCACAAAATGGTTAAAAACAAGGGGACGCGAGCCCTCATCTCATGTTTATGATGTTCATAAATGACACAATTGATAATATTAACACAGTTCTTGAAAACATTTTCACTTTACAAGACATTCAATTATTCGTGCTACACTCAGCAGACGATGCTGTAGTCTTTAGTACATCACGCGAATCTCTACAATCTATGCTACATGATATCGAACTCTACTGTAGGACATGGGGCTTAAAATCAATACCTAAAAGTCAAAGGTCATGATATTTGCGAAGGGCCTACAGACTATATGCGATTTTTATCTTAACAACGTAAAGCTAGAGGTTGTACTAGTACTATAAATTCCTTCAAATATTTGGGTTTTCATTTCTTTAAAAATGGACATTGGCTACGAATGCAAAAGCGACTTGCTCAGCATTCCAATTATGCACCTGCATAACCTGTTCTCTTTATTCAAACAAACAGAACTGCCAACCAGTGATAAATGTTAGCTTTTTAATGCTTTAGTTGAGTCTATTCTCAATTATAGCTCGGACGTCTGGGGTACATACGAGGCCAAGGATGTGGAAATTGTCCATACAAAGTTCTTCAGATGGGTTTTAAATGTTAAAAGATCTACTAATCTCAGCGGGCTTTCAGTCTGATGAAAATTCAATAACTAAAAAAGTATATCCAATGCAAAAGAGTGGCGCAGATATCGATGTATCTTATAACGGCTCGAACTGGGCTAACCAAATAAAGTCTATATTAGATGGTATTGGACTTTCGTGTGTGTGGTTGCAACAAGCAGAAACTGATGTTCCTCGAAGCCTCATTAAACAACGATTATTTGATTCATATTACCAATCCTGGTATTCGAACGTTAACAATTCTAATAGATTGCTCTCATATGCCAGATTTAAGCATGCGTTCGGGTTTGAAACTTATTTAGACTTCACTGGAGACGGAAAATACTGCACGGCTCTTTGCAGATTTGGTCTATCGTCTCATGATTTGAATATTGAACGCGGCAGATACGAAGGCAAACCACGCGATGAAAGAATATGTAACGTATGTAATATGCACGCAGTCGAGACCAAATACCACTTCCTGCTTGTTTACCCACGCTACACGGACCTAAGAAGAAAATTCTTAAAGCCATATTTCTGCTTTTGGCCCAGCATAAACACGTTTAAAATCTGTTAATGACCACTTCTAAACCTCCAATGCTTAAAATATCAAAATTTATTTATTATGCGTCACAGCTAAGGCAAGAAATACTACGTTAGCCTTGTATTGAATATTTGTGATATACATTCGCATTGTTCCTTTTAATGGTGTCAATTAATAAAATTGCCATTAATCAAGTAATTCCGTACTATACAACAGACCGAGGACCTGTAACTGGGCCAATACGAAGTTACTTGATTAATAACTGACTATCCTGTATTGATCGGAGGTCATCAGTATTAACACCAGGTCAACAAATTTTAACTGAGGTTAAGTGAGGTCAAAAAATTAATAATCACGTTTTTTAATTGTGTCAATTAATAAAATTGTCATTAATCAAGTAATTTCACTTTGACCTAGTTACAGGTCCTCGGTCTGCTGCATTGGCCTGAGGCCGGAGGCCGGAGGCCGGAGGCTGAGGGCCAATGCAGCTGACCGAGGACCTGTACCTGGGCCAATACGAAGTTACTTGATTAATAACATTATATTATCGTGCGTTTCTAGTTTGCTAATATCATTTATATGAAAGCGCTCTCATCGGCTGTCATTTTTGATTCATATACTAGACAAACCTATTAGTCAGAACAGTTATATTAAGGGGAATGGGAACACCTGGCAGATTTTTTTTCGCCATTTTTCAAAGGAAGACAACTTTCGGAACTTCGTGTTTGCTTTTCTATAGGCGCTGTCCCACTAAAAAAGGGAGTCCATTCAACTCAACTCAACTCAACTCATCTTCATTCAAGCTTAGGTTACATAGGTAACATTAAGCGAAAGTCAAAATATGCAAACAAAACATACAAACAAGTGGCGTAGTCAATAAAAGATTGCTGGTTGGAACGAGAACTATCATCAGCAGTTTTTTTTTGTGGGGAAAACAATAAAGTATAAAAAAATGCTAAGTTTGTAATAATGTAGTTTAGGTCAGCTGGGGTCAAGTCGAGCCCGCGCGTCCCGCCAAGACCCCCGCTGAACTTACTCAGTATAGCCAAACCTTCAAAAAATAATCATTGTAGATAAGCAAGGTCACCGAACAGGACCTGCTCTTGAAAAATGAGCTTACAATAAGATAAAGGAAAAAATGTGCTCCTCAGGAGCAAAAATCTTTTCTTTAAGAGTTGACCCCTATTGACTTAGGAGACAAAAATACTTTTGCAGGAGTTGCCTCCCCTGAAGATCTATCCATTCCCCTTAAATTAGATATGAATTAGTACGAGAACAACCATGATACTTAATACAGTAATACAGGATAATAACCATCCAAACACCATTACTTAGCCGAAACTACGTAGTACGACCCATCTTCTTTCTTATGAATGTTTTCATTGCTCTTAAAGGAACTCATTTTTGATTTTTATTTGCCTTCACTGCAGCTGGTGTTGTGCCGTGTGGCGGCCGTAAAACGTCTCCCCGTACATCAACCATAGTGCAGTTTATATTTTACTTTTGGTCCTTTGAGATCAGCATGAATTTTCTGAGAAATCAGAATTAAATAATTGGTTTAGACTCCTATTCTAGACAGGTTTTTAATTATTTGGACCCCATTTTGATTTATATCAGTCTTTGTATCGACTGCCTATTCGAAATTCGCAAAATTGCAGTATGTTTCCTCCGGCTTCCTTTGCCGGATCATTACATGGTCACTGATGAGGCTTTATTAGCCGAAACTACGTAGTATGACCCATCTTCTTTCTTATGAATGTTTTCATTGCTCTTAAAGGAACTCATTTTTGATTTTTATTCAGTATGTTTTATGTAATTAAAAAAGTTTATTATCAAAACAACAACAACAACAACAACAAAAAATGCAGGTAAAATATCATTGGCTTGTGACTTGCATACCTACATGATGCAGCTGTTATGCCAGTTTTTTTTTCAGATGTTATATTGTCATCAATTATTTGACAAAAAATAAAAAAGAGAAACGATCAGGAACTGATACAATCAGATCCCAAACTCTTCCAACAATATCACTAGAGAAAGAAGTCGAAACATGGAGTGACGACAGTAAACAAAACGGACAAGGGGTAAACGAGTCCGCAGCTTTTTGCCAAACAGGTGGTGACTCAGAATATCCAAACCTAACTTAAAAGGAGCAATATACATAATGGGGGAAAGATTCAGAATCACCATCACGACAAACATTAAAATGGAAGGACAAACGTAACTAAAAATGAACAACCAAAAAAAGGGGGAACAATCAGAACCATGAACGTAACAACATATAATTATGATTAGGGAAAGAATCAGAACGACAACACAAAACATGAAGGAACCACAGCGAAATCACCGACTTGGAACGGTCAGTAAAAATTACTGGTGGTTGTAAGTTAATTTTACGGGATCCCAATCCTCACCCTCACTTTCACTGTGGTTTAAATAAGTTAAAAAAGGAGCAATATATATAATGAGGGAAAGAACCTGATTCACCAACATGACAAACAGTACACTAGAAGGGCAAATGTAACTAAAAAGGAAAAACCAAAAAGGGAGAAGAATCAGAATGATCGGCGTAACAATTAGGAAAAGAATCAGAACCACACAAAGTAGGTTAAAAATCACTGTAACATATTAGATATCATCAAAATCAATATCAGAGAACTGAAGTTATCAAACGTAAACATTCTAAGTGACCTAGATGTTTTAGCACGATAAAATAATAACTGATTCCATAAGACTAGCTGCTTTTACATGATATTAATGACCATCGTTTATGTATAGTATAAAGGTTTTATTTTTTATTAATATTTCACACAATAATTAATTTATATACTTGTTCAAAAGCTTTAGTATAGCATTGATGTTATTTATGCTACTTATTTCACTACCAACATACTAATTAACTGGTTTATCAAAAGTAAATGAAAATGTATTACTTTTGTTAAGCATGCTGTTTTAGAAGAAACTGCAAATGTTTGTAACTGGAATATCTTTTCTTGAAGTTTAAAATTTTGTTGTAAATTATAAGTAACATACAATTTATGTCAATTTTGTCAAACATGCAATTTTGTAGAGTACTTTGGAGCAAACAATCAGTCAAGAGTTGTTAGAAATGCTTATGGCATATAAACTGCTTTAAAAATGTCATAGCTTGTTATCCTCTTTATGTTGCTTATTTGTTATTTACGTTACTAAAATTTCACAAATGATACAAATATCTTTTTGAGCAATTTACGGAGTAAACAGATTTCAAAATCAATAAAGAGTTGCATAATTTGGTGAAACAGGCCAATGTCAGTCAAGATATGAGCAAACGGACACCAGGTTGCAGCCACATTGGCGGCAAACCTGAAATACATGTACTTAAAATGCTCAAGGATGCAAGAATGGCATCATCCAGATTCTGCAAAGGCAATGTACAAGAATTAGCAAAGCAAAAAAATCTTTGAATGCCAGAACAAGACATTGGCTATATATTTTATTCATTACACACATTTTATCACAGTATGGAAAGGAAACCGAACAAGATATGCATTTTAGGTCATTTTAGGTCATGCTCGTTGATCTTCTAAACACAAGAGCTTTTGGCAGATATCCTAGGCGCCATCTTGAATACCTCAAAATGCGTAATGGTGCCAGAGTGGCATTTGTTGTATTCTTAAACGAAAATGTCTAATCTACAAGAATCAATAAAGAAAAAAAATGTACGCGATTTTGCTGCTTGACTTTCCCGTTTGTCCCTTCTAGACTTTTACTGTATCAACTAGTGTTTTGAGTTTTGGTAACACTTGCAGGATGAGCCGCGCCAGTTCCTCAGCTCTATTGCATGGATTCGTCTGGAATGGCAGGACTGTCGTCTGGTTTGGAATTCCACTCTGTATGACGACATTGATGACATTATTCTGACGCAGGGTTTGATATGGATGCCGGATTTAACACTGTATGACAAGTAAGTTCATTAACCATTAAACTGCCATCACGACTATATTGTGATCTTCTTTCCACGCCATTATCTCTCTTCCTTTGATTCAAGAAATAAAGTATCATACACGAGTGGTCATTTCAAATGAAAATGAAACGACCCTCTGACGAGTTTCATAAATTTCATATGAAATGACCTCAAGTGTAAGATTCTGATTATCATATGGTAATTTCAAATCGGATTTTATCACCAACGAAATTCAATAATAATACCAAGCAAGCACATGACGTAATTGTGACGTCACATCAATGTTGGCACAACTTCATGACGTTTATGCAACGACACATCTACGTCGGTGCAACGTCATGACATTTATGCAACGTCACATCTACGTCGGTAACGATATGACGTTGCACCTACGTTGAATTGGCGTTGCCCTAACGACGTGTGTCTGTCGGGTAGTAGTAATAATAATTATAATAGTAATAATAATTATTTTAACAATGATAATAATAATAATAATAATAATAATAATAATACTAACAGGTTGTTAGAGACGGCGTCATGATTTTCTTTTCCTTTTTTGCGTCAGTAATCATGTTATTATTTAAGTGTGGTCAAAATCGTGATCAAACGATTTTTGTGACGTTTTTTTATTTTGTGACGTGCATGACGTAAGCAACATTATGAATAAAGACTGAACATTATCAGTGTTAACTGCAAATACACTTTGATTCTTTAGAACTAATCTACATTTAATTCTTTCATCCCTGTAGACCAGCTATGTTAAGGGGAATTGTAACACCTGGCAGATTTTTTTCCGCCATTTTTCAAAGGAATACAACTTCCGGGACTTCCTGTTTGCTGTTCTATAAGCCCTGTTCAACTGAAAAAAGTGGCCTACACTTAAAGGAAAGAATTTGCCCCTCAGGAGGAAATTCTTTCCTTTAAGAGTTGATCCCTATTGACATGGGAGACAAAAATACTTTTGCAGGAGTTGTCCTCCGTAGGTGTATCCACTCCTCTTAAGATGTACAGGAAAGTATTTTTAGCTTAGTACTAAACACAGTTTCCCTTTTAACCCATTTTTACGAGAAACCCCAAAACGGGTAACTGTTAATCATCGCAGTGTCTAATCAAGACCTTCACTGTTTGCAAGTAAAACAATTCCTACACTGTAAAAAATTAATGGAAACATTACACCAAAACTGGTGGCAGCTGATCTGCCACCAGTTTAGGTGTAAGTTATCTCCATTGTATGCTCGATAACTTTTCACCGAATAATCGGCTATAGATCCAGATAAATGGTGTAATTACCCACCTGAAAATCGACAGAAAGTTTACACCATAGTGTAACTGATCTATATTACAGGTGTAAATGTGCAATCATATTTTGAAGGAAACGTTTCCGGGTGTAATGTTTCCTTCATTCAGTTGGTGTAACATTTCACCAATAATAAAGACTGGCTACACCACAGCGTACAGTTGTATAGTGTAATTATGTATTTAATTCTGTTTTTCATTGGTTTAGAACTTATCATACTCTAATACCCCTTTCTTAGGTTACCTTTGATACACTTCGTATAGGGTATCAGTTACCATTTTTCAATGGTAATGTTCGAGCTTTCGTAAAATGCTAGTGTAAAATTCTGCTATTCCCATTAGATTTTGCAGAAATTCTTTATTAAACAGAAATTGTGTTTATACTGAAATGGCGTATACCTTATTTTAATCTTATCTAGCAGGATTTTCATTATGCATGAAACAACCCTATAATCACTGTTAATAATTATAAAATGTGTATGATATTTATGCCGTTTTTGAGCTATATGACACGAACGAGGAACAAAATAACATAATGTCGTACATATAACGCATCTTATACGGCCAGTTACACCATTCGACAAGAAACGTTAACTTACGTTACGATGAAACAAAACACCAGTATTGGTGCAGCAAAGCACCGATAAGGTGGAGAGATAACGCTTTCAGAGTGTAATTACTTTTTTACACTGAACATAACAAAATATTATCCATTATTTGAAGAAATATTACACCGATACTTAGTTACACTGAAAAATGTGTAATGTTCACAGTTACACCGCCCTTCAAAAAATGTTACCCTGTAGTATGACTAAAATTACCCTATTTAGTAGCAAACCTTACACCATAAATAGTGTAATCATTTCAAACACCAATTGATACGAAACGTAACACTTGTTGTACAGAACCGATACACCAAACACCAACTTTGCAGCGCTACACCAAATTTTGAGTAAACTATACAAGTTATCAGTGTATTGTTACTCAAAGTTACATTTTACACCCAAAATGGTGTATGGTTCGAATTCACACGAGTATTAGTGTAAACTTTACTCTGTCTTTGGGTATAATAAACACAATTTTTTTACAGTGGAAAATCAAAACAATCTGCGACCCTTAGTTTTCGAAATGGCTTCTATATATAAAGAGGTGGGGATGGGAGAATTTCCATTCAGTTCAAAAATGAGTTAATATGCTGTATATTTGTACAACGCACTACAAAATTTAAATCGCTGTAACGAAAATATGTTTTCTCGATGCTTTCAAGATTCCGGGACTGGTTTTTCTATGAAAGCCACCAGCAAACAGTTTGTTATTTTGTTGACACGTGCGTCAAATGTTTCAACCCCACTTTTATATAGTAAAACTGGAGTTACAGGGGTATACCTTATTTTTCTTATTTCTGCTCTTAAGTGTAGATAGTGGGTTCTCGTAACGAGTACCCACAATCTATATTTTGAACAGAAATAAGAAAAATATCACTGTTTTCATCTTAAAATTTCCAATTTTTTTTCGGCGATAATGGTATAGCATGTTTTCGTTATGACAAGGAGCCTGAAAGCCTGGAAAATCAATAACTATAGTGTCTCGTAGCTTCCTTATAATACAAAATGCATTTATAGAAAACAAAGCTGTTATAATGTAAACTGATTTATATTAGTTCACATGAAGCACTCATACAGGTGCTTTCGTTTGAAACACAATTACCTACGAAACTGAACTTGACCGGCCCCGATAGCTCAGTTGGTAGAGTGTCCGCTCCGGGGAACGGGAGGTCACGGGTTCGATCCCGGGCCGCGACATACAAAAGTCGTAAAACTGGTACTAGCTGCTCCTCGCTTGGCACTCAGATTTACGGGGTAGAGCTAGGACTGGTCGACCCAGTGTCAGGATAATGTGACTGGGTGTGGTATCATGTAGTGTGTGTGGGACATGATACTTCAGTGAGGCAGCACTATAAAAGTGAGCATTGAGCTCCCTGTCGCAACCAGACACCGTCATGATTTGACTGAAAAAGCGACGTTAAACCCGAATTCACACACACACACACACACACACACACACACACACACACACACACACACACACACACACACACACACACACACACACACACACACACACACACACACACACACACACACGCGCGCGAAACTGAACTTTGATATATGAAGGCACGGCTTCGAGCGGTAAGTTTCGTAACAGTTTTGACGGAATTGACGGCTACTTGGAACAGTCAGACACATTGTCCGATCATTTTTCAAGTTCATATACAAGAAGCTGTCACCATCCTAGGCCGAATTGCACGGACAGTTCACGGAACTTACCAGTCGAATAGCACAGTCGTATCGTAACATCACCACAGCTGGCTATAAGGGAGTGTGTAGCGGCCGTAAAAACTCTCCAGGCACTTTATCATAAGTTTGGGGTCATTAATGCTCCTGCAGAATAAATGGTCCTCAACGGGGACTTAGACTGTTTCGTTAAGCCCTTAAATTCCTGTATTTTAAGCAAAGCTCTGTGGCGTCTGATCTGGGTCCACGCTGTTTGCAAAGCCCGGCACATGATTCCAGTCTGGATCATATAGATAACCCTCGTACGCATCACTCTGACCACACAGCGATAAAAATAGCGTGGGTTTTTCACATGATTCCAGTCTAGATCCTATAGATAACCCGCGTACGCAACACTCTTACCTTACAGCGATAACAATAGCGTGGCTATTTTCACATGATTCCAGTCTTGATTCTATAGATAACCCCCATACACAACGCTCTGACCTTACAGCGATAACAATAGCATGGCTATTTTCACATGATTCCAGCCTAGATTCTATAGATAACCCGCGGACGCAACACTCTGAACCTTACAGCGACAACAATAGCGTGGCTATTTTCACATGATTCCAGTCTAGATTCTATAGACAACCCGCGTACACATCACTCTGACCGACCACACAGCGATAACAATAGCGTGTCTATTTTCACACGATTCCAGTCTAGATTCTATAGATAACCCACGTACGCATCACTCTTACCTTACAGCGATAACAATAGCGTGACTATTTTCACATGATTCCAGTCTAGATTCAATAGATAACCCCCATACGCAACACTCTTACCTTATAGCGATAACAATAGCGTGGCTATTTTGACATGATTCCAGTCTAGATTCTATAGATAACCCGCGTACACATCACTCTGACCGACCACACAGCGATAGCAATAGCGTGTCTATTTTCACATGATTCCAGTCTAGATTCTATAGGTAACCCGCGTACGCATCACTCTTACCTTACAGCGATAACAAAAGCGTGGCTATTTTCACATGATTCCAGTCTAGATTCTATAGATAACCCGCGTACACATCACACTGACCACACAGCGATAACAATAGCGTGTCTATTTTCACATAATTCCAGTCTAGATTCTATAGATAACCCGCGTACGCAACACTCTTACCTTACAGCGATAACAATAGCGTGGCTATTTTCACATGATTCCAGTCTAGATTCTATAGAAAAAACCCAATACGCAACACTCTGACCACACAGCGATAACAATAGCATGTCTATTTTCACATGGTTCCAGTCTAGATTCTATAGATAACCCGCGTACGCAACACTCTGACCTCACAGTGATAACAATAGCGTGGCTATTTTCACATGATTCCAGTCTAGATTCTATAGATAACCCTCGTAAGCATCACTCTGACCTTACAGTGATAAGAATAGCGTGGCTATTTTCACATGATTCCAGTCTGGATTTTATAGATAACCCTCGTACGCAACGGCATTCTGACCACACAGCGATAACAATAGCATGGCTATTTTATATAAATAACCGTTACTTTGATGTCATACAAATCAGAAATAATCGACCCCCCGCCCATCGGTGCTTGAAGAAATAGATGGGCAGCAAGATGCTTCCACGCATAGCTGAATCCGACCGCACACGAGTACCGGTAAACCGCGTAGAGGATCTAATCCTGCACAGGTAAAGTGATGCGAGTCGGACCGTCCATGCTTATAAACACTATTGGTTTCATTGTGCGACAGGGCATGAGATGTCATTTCATCTCAATATCGGGTAAAAGCCCCACAAAATTGGAAGCAATGTCTCCAAAATGACCTATATAGTGTTGACGGGGACGTTAAACATCAAATCAAACAAACAAATAAATATTTTTTCCTTTAATGTCAGAAGTGGTGGTTTGTTTGTTTGTTTGTATTGGAGTTTCACGGCCCAGTCAACACTATTTAGGTCATTTTTGAGCCGGTCAGTTTACCTATCAACACTTTCCTGGGCAGGCTTATACGTAAGCGGTTAACAAGTTCAGTGTACATTCTTTCGCCAGAAACTGACAACTGCCCTTCTTGAGTCAGCGGAAGGGAGAGCAGAAGTGGTGGTTACTTGGTTGTTTATTTCACGGTCTTGCAACGGTAATGAAGCTTTTTGTCGATAACTCGAGGACAATCTAATCACCATGATTGACAGGATGGTAAACAAAATCGAATGCAAATCGCTTTAATATGAATAATCTTGCAAGCTTTAAATTTTCTGTTGAATTAATTAATCAATATAGTTCTATGGCTTAGTGCTATTACAGAAATATTAATCAACCACAAGAGTATACATGTAGCATTCATACAACCAAAGACTGTCTGCGAACAGGGCCAATACGGGAAAAGAGGGCTTATACAGGAAAAGAGGGCCAATACGAGAAAAGGAGGGCCAATACGGAAAAACAGGGTCAACACCACGATACTTTGTTGAAGTTAATTAATAAATTGTCGTTACCAAGAAATTAGGGCCCCGAAAATTTAACCAAGTGCGGGTGCCCAATAGTAATCACCCTGTCTGTCCGTCCGTCTGTCCGTCTGTCTGTCTGTCTGTCTGTCCGTCCACATTTTTTTTCTAAATAATTTACAAGCCGTCAAACGCATCAACTTCAAACTTTAAATATAAGGTCACAATATCATTACACAATTTCATGGTAAGTTACGTAACAGTAGCTTCAATACTCACAGAGTTATGGAACTTTGAAAAACTTAAAAATTCAGTTTTTTTTCGTATTTTTTTCATCTTCATTTCAAAACCGCTATAGATATTCACATGAAACTTCCTATAGTTATTGACAGTTGCCCTATAGTAATGCCCTGTATATCCACCCGTCCGTCCGTCCGTCTGTCCATCTGACCGTCTGTGCATCATTTCGTATTGGCTTTGTATCAGATCCTTGGTCTGCTGTATATTAGACCTTGGCTTTCGGTCTCGGGCCAATACAGTAGACCTGGGACCGGTAACTTGGCCAATACGAAATAACTTGGTTAATAACATTATAGTCGTATAGTTTTACCCTTTCACCCTGTTGTCCGATACAACTACCAATTTAAGGGAAATAGGAACACCTCCAGTGGAGACAGCTCCTACAAAAGTATTTTTATCTCCCATGCCAAAAGGAGTCTACTCTTAAAGAAAAGAATTTGCTCTAAGGGAGAAAATTATTTCCTTTCTGACCCTTTTTCCCTGCGACAAAGCTTAGGAAGTTCCGAAAGTTGTCTCCCTTTCAAAAATGGTGGAAAATCTGCCACGTGTTTAAACAGTGTAGATCTAGATGACACGGCTCATAATGAGTCGTCATTCTGTTAATTATTTGGACTTCAACCACTTTTGGGAACAATGATCATGATCAGATTTAATAATGGAAGGACCAACTAAAAAAAAAACCCAAAACAACAACTACAACAACAAAAACTCGGGGGTGATAGGTGAACTGACAGCGGATTTCAAACTGAGGTTAAAATCGGACTTTCCTATCTACACTCCAACATCTTTCGAAAATGGCGGTGGAGAAGTTCGAAATTCCACAAAAGATACAACAAAAATTTAACACATATTCTGCTTTAAAAGGCTTATTTAGTAAGTTGCAGTTGTTCTTTCTTTGTGTTTTATGCATACAGTGAACCTCTGAAAAATGAAAAGAAAGTTAATAATGTCGACTGCCCAGCAGGCACTCAACGTTAAACTAACGTTGAAAACGTTGTTTTAACGTTAGTTCAACGTTGAGTCAACGTTTTGTGCCTGTAGGGCTTGGGCACAAACAACCGCCTAACACCCTAAATGAAATTGTGCATTAGCCAAAACAAAAGAACTCCCGACAGTCATCAACCCCGTCAGCACGCAACAGCGGGCCAACGTCGGGCCGGCAGCGATACGACGTTCACCCGTCGTATCGCTGTCGGCCCGAAGTTCTCCCGTCATTCTTTGCTGGCTGGGAAGCTGTCTATCTGAATATATGTACAGTGGAGACTGTGATCGAACTGTGAGACTCTGTGCATGCACAGACTGATTTTACAATGTTTATGTTCCTTGTTACAGCAGTGCTGTAGATGCGTTGACTGGAATAAAAGACTTCAGCCTGCGTGTGATGAATACGGGAACCGTCCGGTATCAGTTTCCGGCCATTATCAAGTAAGTGCATAAAATGTACCTATGGCGACGATACGACATCGCTTCAAAACATTACGTTGATATCTTGGGTGGTAAACTCTGAATTCTAACACAGCGCGCCTATATAGGCAATGGAAAATAACGGTGTTTTGGAAGACCGTGACGTGTGACGTCATTAAAACCTGCTAATTTATGACGTCACTAGTCGAGTTTCTTGAATTTAGACGGTGTCACGTCATATTCTTGCATCGAAAACGTTACAAAAGGATATAAATGCATGCGTTTCAGTCGATAATTTTAGCGGGATTTCTTCTAACAATGGCGAAAAGTTGTGATATTTTGAAGGAAACAACAGCATTATTCCCGATTTTCAGCCTGTTAGAATGGAAATAGATCAGCTCTAGTTCGTGATTTGTTGGGTAATAAATCACCGTTTGTCGGTCAGTTGTAAGTAGACAAATCACGCGCGCTATGCGCTCATTAGCTCCCATAGACTTAATCAACACTCGTAATAAATTATTAACGGCTAAACTCCTTAATCAGGGTTATCGGTACCATAAACTACGCAAAGCCTTTTCAAAATTTTATAGACGCCATTCTGATTTAATTTCAAAATTCAATATTGGACTTAAATCTCTTCTGCAACAAGGTCTATCGGAACCCGAATTTTATGGTGACTTAGTATTTAAATTCAGAAAAATATATAACCGCAATGACTTCAGTACCCAATTTCGTAAAATCATTCTTCGATATAAAAAGATTGGGTACAACATAGATATTATACGACAGACTGCATGCATGGTAGTTAACCCAATCACGGTTGGCAACTTTGCTTCCCTCTTTAATTGCACGCCGGTGGGTCAGGCCTCAGATTCTATGACGGCTCCAACGTAAAGGCTTATTGAGAATTAGAGAGATCTAATTCAAGGTAATGTTGGTTGGTGCCTGATGCTCTGTCTCTGGTCGGGCTCATCGGAGTCTAACTGTTGGTTTTCTTTTGCTCCAGCATTTCAGTGGTTTCTTGCTGTCGAGTCCTCACCGTTGTCTCACCTCTGTGGTTCTTTGATTTTTGTGTTCACGGAGATGTTGCACTGATGAGTTAGGAGGCCTTCATGCGGACTGAACAAATTATTTGTCTAAATCGCGATGGAAGTAAGGGCGAGGATTGTGGCCACGTAAAATCGATTTAAGCCCCCCAGTGGAAATCTTCCACTGACCGTTCCAAGGCGGCTCTTCTGTGGCGATTTATTTTATGTTGTTGTTTGTTACTTACTGTGTGTATCACTTGTGTCTTTTAGTTTCGGATGACCATATGGCCATTTTGTGGGAAAGTAACTGTCCTTATGGCCTTCCTTTGTTTAGGTTTCCATTATGGTCTGGTCGCTTAATGTTTGTATTTCTTTCCCTTTGGTGTCTTTTATGGGTGGAGTAAGTTAATTGTATCAATTCCTGATCTTTGTTTTACTTCTACTTTTTATAATGAAAAAAAAAAAAAAAAAAAAAAAGAACTTCAAAAATCTTCTCCTCTGAAACCATAAGTCCCAGAGGTTAGATCTATAGTATGTAGCCACATGGAATGGTCACCTTAATAAATACTGCCAAAAATGCCCCTTGGGTCAAAATTGGCCACGCCCATGGGCACATTACCTACCATAGACTTGAAATGTACAACTTAAAATGTAAAACAGACTTCAAAAATCTTCTTCTCTGAAAACATAAGACCGAGAGCTTAGGTATTTAGCATGTAGCAACTTCGAGTGGTCGCCTACATGAATCCTGCCAATCATGCCCCTAGGGTCTAAATTGGCCAAATCTTGTGACCCTGTAAATCCAATGAACTAATAATGGAAAATAAGCTTTGAGAATCTTCTTTTCTGGAAACATGAAGCACAGACCTTAGATATTTAGTATATAGCAACATAAAATGGTCACCCACATAAATCATGCAAACCATGCCCTTTGGGTCAAAATTTGTCATGCCCCAGGGCTCATTAGCACCTATAGACTTATGCTGGAAAAAACTTAAAAATCTGCTTCTCCGAAACCATGAGGCCCAGAGCTTAGATATTTAGTATGTAGCAATGTCAAGTGGTCTCCTACATAAATCCTGCCAACCTTGCCCCTGGAGTCTGAATTGGCCATTCGCCAGGGCTCCTTAACTCCAATAGACTTATAATGGATCAACTTCAAAAATCTTCTTTTCTGAAACCACAGGGCCCCGATTGTTTTTATTGATTTGAGGTTTAACATCCCCGTCAACACTGTGTAGGTCATTTTAGAGACTTTGCTTCCAGATTTGTGGGAGTTTTACCCTACATTGAGATGAAATGACATCTTGAGCTCTGCTGCCCAATGAAACCAATAGGGTTTAAATGCATAGACGGTTCAACTGGCACCACTTTTCCTGGGTAGGCTTAGAACCTCTAAGCTGTTTACCAGTACTCATCTGCGTTCGGTTCCAGCTCTGCATAGTCCAATCTATTTCTTCAAGTCCCGATGGGTATTCTAATCATCACTCATGCTTTTCTGGTACACAGGTGAGCGCTACAGGGCCAGTTGGCCCTCTTGTTTTTAATAAAGTTTGTCTTTGAATGTGTGTATCGTTTTCATTTTTTTTCTTTTGGATAGCCATTTGGCCATCGTATGGGAAAGTAACTGTCCTTTTGGCTTTTCGCTAGTGATATTTCCATTAGGGTTTAGTTATTTCATGTTTGTGTTTCTTTTCCGTTTGATGTCTGTGGTGAGAGGTGTGTGTTAATCATTGCCTTCACTTTTATTAAGTGTTAAAATATTACTTGCTATTTTAGGAGCCTATGTCCTGTGAATGTGAAGCATTTTCCTTTTGACTATCAGGAGTGTAGGATTACATTTGGTTCCTGGGCTTACAGTGGCTCACAGATTGATCTAAGAAACCTCTCAGAAACGGCAGATATGGCGTCGTTTGTTAAAAACGTTGAATGGCAGGTATTAGATGTTCCCGTCGAACATAAAGAAACATGGTACAGCGGCGAACCTTATCCTACAGTTACGTTTATTGTTAAACTACAGGTGAGTTTCCCTTTTTTTAAAGCCCTTAATACTGTGCATTTTTTTTCAGCAGACGACATTTCGAAATGTTTTTTCTTATTTTGTCCCAAGAAAACAGGCCTTGACATCGCATGCCAATTTTCTTCATAGAAAACAGGATTTGACATTCATGCAACAATTTGCATGACATGTCGAGTCCTGTTTTCTGGAGAAAAATAAGAAACAATTCACCATTGTCGTCTGCTCAATTAGCTCAGAGAGTGGTAAAAATTAAAGCCTCGAGCCAAATTCCGGCAGACGACATTCTAAAATTAATATTTTCATGAAGGAAAAAAAGGCTTGGAATCATATGCACATCTGATTCGTCTGTGGAGCTTTAATGATAGAATATAGAAATATTGGAAAATGTCGTCTGTTGAAGCAGCAAGTTTTCTTTGAACTGGAAACTGACGATTCTTTTTCGGTTGAAATGCAAAGCGGTGGGTGGGGTAACTTATACTTCATAATATTTTTGTATTCCTTGTATATATAGAGGATCTTACATGAGTGTTCATGTATTATTGAATTTATTAAACGAGTTGAGGAAAAAGGATAAATTGCGAGGCTTTGTCGAACATTGTATCCCTTTTCCTCAACGAGTTTAAGAACAGACGTTTTTCGCTCACCTCAGCCGAAGGCTCACAAGGTGAGCTTTCATTATAGTTAGGCATCCGTCGTCTGTCCGTCATCCGTCCGTCCGTCACCACCTTTGACCAGTTATATCTCTGCAACCTGCTGGCCGATCGAAATCATTTCTCATCTGTAGTATGCCTCTGGTGGGGGAATGATGACATAAGCTTTTTATCGAAATTAAATGAAAACTTTGGTTTCCGTTGCAACCGCAAGGGCCCATAAACTTACAATGAGAAAATGCTTGTCCCTGCTGTAGCGCTTTCAGTTTTGATGTGATCTTTCTGAAACCTACACATAAGTAGGCTTGTGGTAAAAACTCGGATTAGTTCGAAACCTGGCAAAGTCGGCCCAATAATCATAGAGTTATGTCCCTTTGATTGCTGAAAGTGTGTATTTTTGGCCTTGACACCACTGTAGCCTCTTCAATTTTGGTTGAATCTTCTTGAAACTTATAAATAAATAGTTATTGTGTACAAGCATAGTTGAGTTTGAAAACTGGCGAAGATGGCTCATTAATCATAGAGTTATGTCCCCTTGATTGCTAAAAATGCCTATTTTCGACCTTGTCACCACAGAAGCCCCTTCAGTTGAAATTGGATCTTCTTGAAACATGGTCATAAGTAGGCTTGGCCTAAAAGCTTTGATGTGTTCGAAAACTGGCAAATTCGGCCTATTAACTGTAGAGATATACCTCCTTGATTGCTGAAAATGCCTATTTTTGACCTTATCACCTCCGTATCCCCTTCAGTTTTCATGGGATCTCCCTGACACTCACTGACGATTTGGCTTAGGATAAAATTTCAGAAAAGTTTAAAAACTGGCAAAATCGTCTTATTAATCACAGAGTAATGTCCCCTTGTTTGCTGAAAATGCCTATTTTGGACCTTGTCCCCACCTTAGCCCCTTCAGTTTTGATTGGATCTTCTTGAAACTTACCTTTTTAGTAAGCAAGGATAAAAACTTTGATGAGTTTGAAAACTGGCGGTTTGGGCTTATTTATCATAGAGTTATGTCCCATTGATTGCTGAAAATGCCTTTTATGTGCCGGGTAGCGATAGCGGCGACATATTATTTTTGCTCTGTTTGTTGGTTTGTATGTGGATAACTTTTAACGTCGGCCATTACTTTTGAACCGTTTTAGATAGAGCATTCATATTCGACATGTAGGTTCCTTGTGACAAGCGCTTCACATTCTTGCAGAAACTTTTTACCTGTGATCTTGACCATGACTTTTGACCTAGTTAAAAGAAAAAAATAACATTGGTCATAACTTTTGAACCGTTTGAGATAGAGCCTTCATATTTGGCATGCATGTTGCTTGTGACCAGAGCTTTGCATTCAGGCAAAAATGTTTGACCTTGACCTTTGACCTACTTAAAATAAAAATAAATTTTTGGTCATAACTTTTGAACCGTTTGAGATAGAGCCTTCATATTTAGCATGTAGGTTCCTTGTGACAAGAGCTTTACATTCACTTAAAAGTTTTTACCTGTGACCTTGACCTTTGACACACTTAAAAGAAAAAATTAACATTGGTCATAACTTTTGAACCGATTGACATAGAGCCTTCATATTTGGCATGTAGGTTTCTTGTGACAAGGGTTTTCCACCCATTTTCTTGGCTTTTGAACTGTATGAGATTGAGTGTTCATTTTTAGCGTGTAGATGCTTTGTGACAAGGGCTTCCCACCCATACAAAACATTTTGACAAACCGCTTAAGCCTGCCCCGTAAAAGTGGTGCGAGTCAGACCGTCCATGCATATAAACTCTATTGGTTTCATTTGGCGGAAGGGCTTGAGATGTCATTTCATCTTAATGTTGGGTTAAAGTCCCACAAAAGTGGATGCAACGTCTCTAAAATTACCTATACAGTGTTAACGGGAACGTTAAACCTCAAATTAAACAAACAAACAAAACTACTACTACATCTATATCTACTTTAACTACTGTTGCTACTTTTACTACTACTAGTGCTACTACTACAACTTCTAGTACTGCTACTGCTGCTGCTTCTACTACTACTTCTGCTAGTGCTTCGGCAACAATTTATATTACCATACAACCACCACCACCGTCACCACCACCACTACTACTACTGCTGCTATTGCTCTTTCTGCGCCCCACCCATCGGGGCTTTGAGAAACAGATTAGGTTGCATGGTTCTACTACTACAAAGGATGCTACTACTACTACTACTACTACTTCTACTACTCTACTACTACCACCACCACCACTACTACTACTACTACTACTACTACTACTACTACTACTACTACTACTACTACTACTACCACGACAGTGCCAGTCTTGCTTGGAAACCCCTATCCTACCCTACTAAAAATTAAAACTACACCCAAGAGCGGGACTGTAATATGGATGAAAACGGATAACCTATATATATAATGCAGCCGAAACGACTGAGGCCGAAGTGACCGGGTGGTACTGGGTTTTACCAGATATAGGTCACAATGACGTTTCAACAGCATGGAACGATCAATTGAAATAATAGAATAATGGTTTCATTCGACAACATTGCGAACTTAGCAGATGTATTTCTTTTCTGACAGAAAATTACCACTGGATACAATGGAATGGCGGGTTTACAAGTCATCATTACAACCTGACAAAATAAAACGATATTCTGAATATAAATTATAACTACACCTGAAGCGAACATAACGGCGGTTTAACAAGACAGAAATACTAATGAACTATCATATTTATTGCCTGGCAGAATATTACTGCAACTGAATCCAACATAATGACAAGTTAACAAGACAGCATTACTAATGGATCACATAAAACGATTTCTGACAGAATACAACTGCATCTTAAGTCAATAGAATGACGGTTTAACAGGTCGGCATTACAAATGGATCAGACATAACGATTTTCAAACAGAATATTATTGCACCCGAAGCCAACAGAATGACGGTTTAGCATGACATCATTACAAATTCGTCAGTCAAATCGATTTTCAACACTTAAAGCTAACATAACGACTAGTTAACAAGACAACACAAGAAACTGAGGAGTGACAAGTTTTTTCTAACAGAATAAAGCTGCACATGATGCCAATATAATGACGAGTTAACTCCACAGCATTACTAATGGATCAGACATAACGACGTTCCAACAGAATATAACCGCACTTGAAGCCAACATAATGGCGAGCTAACTAGATAGCATTACTACTTGATCAGATATAACGATTTTTTGACAGAATGTTACTTCACTTGAAGCAAACAGGATGACGAGTTAACTACGTATTATTACAAAGTGACTAGACAAAATCGTTCTCTGACATTATACTATTGTTATTGAAGTAAACAGGATGACCAGTTCACAAAACAGCATCGCAAATTGACCAGACATGACAATTTTTGACAGAATATTACTTAAGTGGAAGCTAACAAGATGACAAGTTAACACGATAACATGACAAACAAACAAGACGACATAATAAACAAACAATATGTAATGAATATGAATATAACATAATGGTATGTCAACATAACATGATGCCATATCTCGACATACGACAGTTGAGGCATTCCATAGAATGCATATACTTATCTTCGCCGTTTTCCGAGGTCGATATTTTTATTCAATACATAGAGGTCGGTAAATAGGTCGCCATTCACGAGATGCCGAGAATTCACCAGAAGTTAACGAAAGCCGACCTTTTAGGCAATACCATTGACTAATTTATTGTTTGCATAGAAGTCCGTCTCATGTCAAATTGCACCAGCTATAAGAGTCCATTTCTCGAAAACTATAAGAGCTTCATTAATGATACTTGATACAAGCTTGCATTTAGGAGTGACAACGTTTATGCCGGCATCCCCGTTTGACCATGACCTAGATTTCATGGTTCAGTGACTGCGCCCCCACAGGCGAGACATAGCCTTCGGCGGAATGCTTGTCATGAAAATGAATGTAGTGTGTTCTCATTAGAAATGCCTCGATGAGGTTATTCTAATGAGTAGACACCACATACCAATATAAAGAGGACCGAATAAATTACTCCAATTATGCCTCGTGGCCGTGCACCACGATTAACCATCAGTGGGTCGAACTGCCCCTGTCTCAGACAAAAGAATGTTCGTGCTTTTGTAATCAGAAATCCGTACTGCTACATAATAAACCAAATGTGATGCCTAAGGTCATATTAAATGTCATAGTAGATCTAGTATCGTGTAGGTTAAAATGAGACATTGTATTGTGTTTGGTGACAATCCTGTGGTTACATTTTAGGCCAATAAAATTATTTGTATTTGTATTTATTAATTGATTATCCTGTATTACACCAGGTCAACCAATATTCAAAAATCATAAATCATGTTTTTAATTGCGTCAATTAATAAAATTGTCATTAATCAAGTAATTTCGTATTGGCCCAGTTACAGGTCCTCGGTCAGCTGTATTGGCCTCGGCCTTCGGCCTCGTGCCAATACAGCAGACATCGGACCTGTAACGGGGCCAATACGAAATTATTTGATTAATTACATTATAGTGTTGTGTTTGGTGACAATCCTGTGGTTGGATTTTAGGCCAATAAAATCATTTGTATTTGTATTTATTTGTATTTGTATTGTAGTTTGACTATATATTTTTGTTTTCAGCGCCTATCACTGTTCTACGCAGTGAACCTGCTATTTCCTTGTGCGCTGATCACAACGGTGACCATGTTCGGTTTCTTACTACCGCCAGCATCTGGAGAGAAAATTCATCTCGAACTGACGGTGCTGCTGTCTTTAGCAGTCTTTCAGCTCATTATTTTAGAGCTGATGCCGCCAACAGGGGATGCGATGTCTTTTATAGGTAAGCCGTGGGGAGGATGGGGGGATGCGCCTGACATATTTTCACTCCATTTTTCCAAAGGGAGATAATTTTCGGGACTTCCTGTTCAATTTTTTACATACTCAGCCCCACTGAAAAATGGGTCCGCTCTTAACCCTTATGACGTCGAGAAAATCTACATCTGAAAATGTCGTCTGCTAATGTCGTCTGCTGAATCTTTTTGCGAACTTTTTAAAAATATTTTTGCATACAGGCAAGCAGTGTGGACCCTGATCTAGGGGCAGTCTGATCTGTGTCCATATTGTTCGCAAAAATGACTCGCAGACGGCAATTTTCGTTATCTGTGTTTTCTGGGTTAAGGGAAAGAATTTGCTCCTGAGGAGCAATGTCTTTGCTTTAAGAGTAGACCCTTTATTGGCAAGGGAGACAACTAACTTCGGCAGTGGTTGTCTCATCTGTAGGTATATCAGTTCTCTTTGAATCTGGAATGAGGCGATTTTGATGACTACGTTTTTGTTTGTTTGTTTGATTTGAGGTTTAACGTCCCCGTCTACACTGTCAGGTCAGTTTGGAGATGTTGCTTCCAAATTTGTGGGACTTTTACCTGACATTGAGATGAAATGACATCTCAAGCCCTGTCGCCAAATGAAACCAATAGGGCTTATAAGCATGGACTGTCCGAGTCGCACCGTTTTGCCCGGGCAGGCTTAGACCCTCTAAGCGGTTTACCAGTACTCGTGTGCAGTCGGTTTCAGCTCTGCGTGGAAGCATCATGCAGCCCATCTATTTCTTCAAGCCCCGGTGGATGAGGGCCGTACAACACACTTTAATTTTTATAGAGGATGGAAGAATACCATAGCTTTTCCTCATTATGTCTCGTTATCTTGTGTTACGTTTATATCCTAATGCTTGAAATCCATCTCTTTTGAACCAATTTTAACGGGTCCACCGCCCCTGCCCATCGGGACCTGAACAGATAGATTGGGCTGCACGATGCCTCCACGCAGAGCTGAAACCGACCGTACATGAGTACTGGTAAACCGCTTAGAGGTTCTAAGCCTGCCCAGGCAAAGTGGTGCGAGTCGGACCGTCCATGCATATAAGCCCTATTGGTTTCATTGGGCGGTAGGGCTTGCGAAGTCATTTCGTCTCAGTGTCGGGTAAATGTCCCATAAAAAGTGGAAGCAACGCCCCAAAATGACCTAAATAGAGTCGACGGGGACGTTGAACCTCAAATCAATAAAAAAATTAAAAAAAAAATAATAAAAAAAAACAATGGATCCAAATGTGCTCGTTCCATTAAAGTTCCAATTGGTATACAGTAAAATCTATCTCTCGGACCACGTTTCGGGCTGTTCATCGGTGGTCTATAAGACCACTTATGTATAGCCACAAAGATGAGGTACTGCTAGATTACACGGGGTGAAGTAAACGGAAACTAGAAATGTGTCAAGTGGATATGTATGTCCCCGACTGGCTATTTTGACGCTGATGAAAAACTTAACACAAATTGCTAACGCCATCTCGGACACGGAGTGAGTGAGTGAGTGTTTGAGTTTTACGTACCACCAACAGCAAAGGTCATACAGAGACGGGACCTGGGTTTAAAGACTCATCCGAAAGTCTGCATCTCGGACAGGGATGGAGAAAGACGGATAGGGGTAAAAAAACTATGTCCTTTTAAACCAACTTTGAATGGCGTGCGCATAGAAAATAACTGAAACCTATCAGGGGAATTTTCATAAAAGCGTTTCGCTCGATTTCAAATTCTTCCATTGTAAATTGTACACGAAGTGTTTTAACTTGCTTATACAGTAGAACTTCGATTGCTCGTTTACCATGGATGCGTCGTACCCATTCTTGAGCCCCTAGCGAAATCCTCTACATAAGAAATAGTGAGGGATAATTAAGGAGATTTGAGTCTTTTATCTTACAAATGTATGCTGTGTGTACTCATTAGAATCGCCTCATCGAATCGCCTCGATGAGGCGATTCTAATGAGTACACACGGCATACATTTTCATTATAGAACACCGAAAAGATGTTTAAAAGTATCTCGTTATGCCTCCTGGCAATAATCTCAGTGGCTCGAACTCCCCCTGTCTCAAACAGATTTTCGAGGTCCCGAAGGTGTTCGAGCCATTGAAGTTCGACTGTACATGTATTTTGAATGTGAAATTAAATATTGTTTAAACCAAATAAGTTTTTAAAGGGAGAATAAGTCTTTTGCTGGTCTTACTAGCATAATTTCACTATACATGTACATAAGGCGTAAATATACATGGGTTTCCCATTACGAAAACACGCCTATACACATACAGTGTTACCTTAATCGCCGAAAAAATGAAAATTTTTAGATGAAAAATTGTGATATTTTTCTTATTTCTGCTCCAAATATAGTTTGTGGGTACTTGTTAGAACCGCCTCATCGAGGCGGTTCTAACGAGTACCCACATCGAGGCGGTTCTAACGAGTACCCACAATCTATATTTTAGAGCAGAAATAAGAAAAATAAAGTTTACCCCTGTAAACCCCAGTTTTACTATATAAAGGTGGGGTTCAAGGGGGTCAAAATTATATAGGCGTGTTTTCGTGATGTCTGACCCAATCAACCCTTTTCGTGACGACCTATCAATTGTTATGTCGTTCAGAAAACATCCTAACGACCTTAACATGTTTAGCACTTGTAATAAACATTAATGAAATGGCAAAATTTATACTTAACAAACTTGAAAATACTCGACTTGTATACTATCCCTGGGTGGGAAAACCTGTGTAGAATAAGAATTTCTAACACAGGGTTAGGTCGCGGATATCTTTAACTGCTGCTGATGGGTAAAACATTCACATATTTCATAGCTGATGGGAAAGATATTTCTTGCACACCAGACAAGGAAATCCGTGATTTTACCCTGGGATAGAAATTAATAGTCTGACCCTGCTGTTCCGACCCAAAATCGAATATAATCGCTTGTTTGACAAATGCACTGGTTGAATACGACCTTGTATGCACCGTGGTTAAGGTTGACGTCACAGCAGGTTACGTGACGTCACTAAACATTCATGTACTGTCATCACAATATGGCGGACGTCGGTACTCGAAGTGACTGCTGCATTAAAAACCCGCGCTAAGAAATGAAAGGTATGCAAGAAAAAGAATCCGAAATGAGTGTGAGGGGCGGATAGAAAAATCCGTCCCTCGGGATCACTGTCCGGCATCACTCGGCAAGCCTCGTGATGCCGGACAGTGACCCTTGGGACGGATTTTTCCATCCATCCCTCACACCCATACAAGATTCTTATATTCTAAATTATTGCCATTTTTGGCCTCCCGACTAGGCGCTATGAATAGACCTCCGGGACACGAACTACCCATGTCTCGAAAAATTTTCATGATTCCTACGTACAGTCAAACTCCAATAGCTCGAACACCTTTGAGACCTCGAAAATCTGTTCTAGACAGGGGTAGTTCGAGCCACTAAGGGTTACTGTCTGGAGGCATAACGAGATACTTTTGGACATCTTTTCGGTATTCTATAATGAAAATGTATGCTGTGTGTACTCATTAGAATCGCCTCATCGAGGCGATTCTAATGAGTACACACAGCATACATTTGCAAGATAAAAGACTAAAATCTCCTTAATTATCCCTTACTATTTCTTATGTAGAGGAATTCCCTGGGGACTCAAGAACGGGTTCGACTCAGCCATGGTAAACGAGCCATTGGTGTTCGAGCCATGGAAGTTCTACTGTAGTTTGTCGGCCGCCGCTTATCGGGGCTTGAAGAAATAGATGGGCTGTATGATTCTTACACGCAGTGCTGAAACCGACAGCACACGAGTACTGGTAAACCGCTTAGAGGATCTAAGCCTGCAAAGGTGAAACTGTGCGAGTCGGACCGTCCATGCTTATAAACCCTACTGATTTCATAGGGCGACAGGGATCGAGATGTTATATCATCTCCGTGTCGGGTAAAAGTCCCGCAAAAGTTGGAAGCAACGTCTCCAAAATGACCAATACAGTGTTGGGACGTTAAACATCAAATCAAACAAACAAAAGACTGTAGTTTTGGTGGGATTTTGGTCGATTCTGTATACGAGAAAGTTGTCAAATGAAGTCCTGTTTTTATCGTTATTTGAAGACAAAATATTTTGAAAATGGTGTATTCATGCAACTTATCCCTTATCCAGCTGAATAAATTCAGTAAGCCACACCCAAGTATGATTATCATCCAATCGAATTGCTTAATAAAATAATGTAGACTGGATCATTTTAGAAGTCATCTAATCGGAAATTAAACTGTTATCAAAGGCAGGGGTTATCGTGCTTGGCCGGATAAGGGTTAATGACCATGAAATATAAACATTTCTTGCACACCAGACAAGGAAATCCGCGATTTTACCCTGGGATAGAAATTTATGTTCTGACCCTGGTGTTCCGACCCCAAATCGAATATAATTGCGTTTTTGATAAATGCACTGGTTGATTGCGACCTTGTGTGCGCCGTCGTTAAGGTTGACATCATGCACGATCCGTGACGTTACTTTACATTCCTGCAGTGGCAACACAATATGGCGGACGTTGGTAACCGAATTGACTGCAGCATTAAAAATCCGCTTTAAGGAATGGAAGGTATGCAAGAAAAAGAATCCAATATGGGTGTGAGGGGCGGATAGAAATATCCGTCCCTCGGGATCACTGTCCGGCATCACTCGGCAAGCCTCGTGATGCCGGACAGTGTCCATCGGGACGGATTTTTCCATCCACCCCTCACACCCATATAGGATTCTTATATTCTATCATGTTCAGTTTGTTTGTTTCTTTGTAGCCCAAAATATTGGGTTTTAGTTCGTTAACTTCAGAGACAGCACAATTACATCGTACTTTTGTACGACGTCATGGCCTGTAGATATCATCAAATCTACGTCATATAATGGTGCGATGTTAAATAAACGTGCCGGTGTAACGGTCAGTTTCTTCCTCGGCCCGATTCTCCCCAGGGAAGAAACTGGCTTGGTGGGGAAGAAACTTACAGGTGATGAACCGACCTGATATACCAGCATCCTTTAAGATTTTCAAGCTTGTTCCTCGGATTTTATTGAACGTATTCGATTATTGATATTTTTCCGAGCCATAGCTAGTTTGTTTATTTATTACAGGACTTTTCTTCATAATTTCGTTAGTGTTGGTTGGCATATCATGCTGTTTGACTGTGCTTGTATTGAAACTACACTTTGGTGGTGGTGACAGACCTTTACCTAAGTGGATAACGAAATTCTTTGTGCTTCCAATGGCTACTTTCTTACGCTACGACACAACATCTCTCACGGTGGCCCGATCACACAGTATTAAGGTATTGTTTAAGATTCGTGGGTTTTTGTGTTAGAGTTTAACAGTCCAAGTCAACACTGTTTTGGTCATATCGAGCGGGTCAGTTTACCACCGTTCCTGTTTGAGAGAACAACTGTAGAAAATATTTCATGGCCAACCTATACTAAGAGATCTGGTAGGGATCGAGACTATGACCTTCTGATCTCGGTCAGTTGGACATCCAACTGAGCCGCCGAGACCGGTACATCTTGTATCAACGAGAAATAGTTGTGGTGGTGGAAGTAAGGTTACAACATTGTCTCTCGCTTCGTATACTCCATTATTTATACACTCTTTTCTTTTAACGTTTGACATACAGTCGAACTTCAATGGTTCGAACACCTTTGGGACCTCGAAAATCTGTTCGAGACAGGGGTAGTTCGAGCCACTGAGGTAACTGTGAGGGGCATAACGAGATACTTTTAGTCATCTTTTCGGTGTTCTATAATGAAAATGTATGCGATTCTAATGAGTACACACAGCATACATTTGTAAGATAAAAGACTAAAATCTCCTTAATTATCCCCCACTATTTCTTATGTAGAGGATTTCGCTAGGGGCTCAAGAATGGGTTCGACTCATCCATGGTAAACGTGCCATCGGTGTTCGAGCCATCGAAGTTCTACTGTATTTAACTTCATTTGAAACACATGCGCATTACAAACAGTCATGGCAAATAACGGATTAAGCTTATTTTAATCTTCTCTTGTTCTCTCTATCCTTTCAGCAAGTAATGGTATTGGGGAGAATCGTTAATTGAGCCCCGCCAAGCGAATTTGTGTCTTCGAGCATTCCGTCATGACAAATTTTAACTGCGCATGCCCAGCCATTCAGAGGGGCCAGGGATATGGCTTTCTGTCTGAAGGTTCCTTTTGATTCACTGCTTGTATGAGCGAGCAGCGAAGGTTCTGGCGAGACTGCGCGGATGCGCAGGCTCGCCTGAACCTTCGCTGCTCGCATAGGCGATAAGTACCAAAATCGCTTGACGGGACCCAATTGATCTCTGCTGTTTCCTGACGTTCATTTTCATTGCCTTGTTCCCCATTGTCTCTCGCTTCGTATACTCCATTATTTCTTCGTTCTCTCTTTTGCCTACAGACCACAAGGTCTAACGAACCAATAAACTGCAATACAACAATATCGAACAATATTTTTCCGAAACGCCTAAAGATAAAATTCATTAATTTTCAGAATGGTCACAGAACCTCTCGGGTCAGTGATAGATCATGTAGTTCCTTCCGATTAAGAGAAGCCGAACATACAGGTGTTTCTACTTCAGCAGACGAGCCAAACGAAGATCTTGCTTGTGAGTCGAATCCAACAAAGACTTCAAATGGGCCTGACAACGTCAAGATCCAACTCGAATGTATATTGGAACAGCTAAACTGTGTCACCGATGCTTTATCGAGAAAGTCTGAATTTGTATCAGAGTGGATAATTTTATCTGCTTTACTTGATCGCTTATTCCTCATACTTTACATGATAAGTCTCTTAGTTTGTGGAATTTCTCTCTATATAAGAAGCACTTCCGACTAATGAGAGTAACTCGACATTGATACAAATAAGGCACGTGAAATAGCTTTTTCGTTGGCGCTTGCAAATGGCTAAGACTTCGACTAGTGCACAGTCGGACTTCAATGGCTCAAAAACTTTGTTTGATAAGAGAAGTTCAGACCACTTGGGGTTCCTCATAGCCTTAGACTTCCTTTTCAGATGGTTTCTGTTTATTTAAAGGGAATGGATACACCTTCAAGGGAGGCAACTCTGCAAAAATATTTTTATCTCCCAGTCAATAGGGGTCAAAATAGAAATGAAGGCAATGATCAGGAATCGATACAATTAACCCAGAGCTCCCATCAGAGACAGAAAAGTGAAAGAAACACAAACATGAAACAACTAGAGCCTAATGGAAACATCAATGGCGGAAAGCCAAAAGGACAGTCACGTTCCCACGAAATGACCAATTGGCTATCCAAATCAAAATAATATAATCGATACACACACTTAAAGTCAAGCCATAACAAAAACAAACCACGACAGAAGAACCGCATTGGATCGGTCAGTGAAACGAATTCCACTCCTGAGGAGCAAATTCTTTCCTTTAAGAGCAGAAGTCCCAAAAGTTGCGTTCCTTTGAAAAATGGCTGGCAATCTGCCATGTGTTCCGAATCCCCTTAAAAGAAGAAAAACGGGAATTCGTGAAAAGTGTCTCTGGTGTAAAATGGCGAATGAAAATGTGAGGTGTATCAAATCATTGTAAGCGTTGTCAATCGATTGTGTGTAGAAATAAGAATTCTTGCATAAATACCTATGCGCATGGCTGTTTGAAGCCATTGTCAAATGGACCGAAAGCCGTGCTCAAACAGCAAAAACCATGTTCAAATCATGAAATTCGCGTGCTTTTTGAACATAGATTTTGAGCTTTTGATATCACAAGACGGGCCTTGCTTTGTTTTCATTATGTTGAGCGACGTAACGCAATCGCCCTGAACGTAGCGTTTTATAGTTCTATGATGACGTCACTGCATGACAACGGCATTGTAAACAACATTCTGAACTGGCCGCCATTTTGTTTGCCTATCTCATTTGAAGAGTTTATATGGAATTTACATGGAGCTTTTGGGCGTTTTCGTCAAAATTTGCTCTCGGATTCGTAAGTTATGCAAGAACAACGATCATCCATGGTTATTTCATTGCATTAACATTTGCGGGATCCCTCGGAAGATATCTGAACATTCGGCCTAGCGGCCTCATGTTCAAACAGCTTCCTCGGGATCCGGCAAATGTTAATGCATGAAAAACCATGGTTGATCCATATAATCACATGTTAGCAACTTTATATTGGCTGTGTGTATACAGATGCGCAGCAGACTGGTTAGAGTCTTTATTGTGTACAATATTGATTGCCATTGACCCAACAATACTGATAGTCGTTTTTATGAGATAGATAGAGGATATTTAATTTTTTGAGATAGATAGAGGATATTTAATTTTTTGAGATGAATACCAAATACAATTCATCGACTGTGTTGAAAATATCAAAATTTTCACTCGTGCACGGCACGAGTGAAAATTCTGATGTTTTCGACTCACGAGATTAAATATTTATGATATTTATCGAAAAAAGTAAATTTTCTTTTTATTTGATAATATTTTAGGACACTTACTGTAATTGATCAATCGGATCTTACGTAACAATTTTTGACTTGGCTATGACGTCACAACTGTCAGTTGCAAACCATAAACAGAGGCTATACTCAGCATACTCTCCGTCCTTACATTGATTCTGAAATTAATCATAAACGTCATTTCTTCAAAATATCCTTCATTAATAAGGGTATGGATTTTATAGATTTGCCCAGTATCTTCCGTGAGAGATCGGTGCTTTCTTCCATTCCTGCTTATTTTCAAAATTCTGAAACACCTATAATTTGCTATAAATATAACAAACCTGTTAGATCTATCATTCTTAATTTCAATAAACTTGTTTCAGATCTTGATATTGATACTAATACTCCTGATTCATGTGATTGTAAAAACTCAAAGTATTGCTATCCTGCTGCTGGTCATGTAATTACTGGCAATTTGAAAATTATTCCTGATTCTAGGATAAGGAATATAATTTCTAAAGGACCGAAATATCGGTTTCCTTCTAAAATTGATTTCAGTAAATGTAGAGATGAAATCGCTGCTTCCTTGAATGAATTCGGTAATCGATGGTGTAAGCGAGAGTATGTTGAGTGTAAAGCCCTAAAGGACTGGAAACTTAGCATTTTAAGACTAGTGAATAAACGCATTTCTTTCTATTCTCAAAATGCTAACTTATTACCTCCTAAGCCCAAGACGTCTTTACGTCATCTTAAACTAGGTATTCAAGAATTTCATAAGAAGTTTGTTTTGGCCCCTGCAGACAAGGCCGCTAACAACGTCGTCGTTGTGTGACGGCTCCACTATGTTAACACGCTTAAGCAGGAGCTTGGTGGTACTAAGGCATATGAACTTCAGCCTTTGGCTGAAGAGAGAGCTATAGTAGATAAACATGTTTGTCTTTCAGCCACCAAGTTTGCTGTGTGTGTTAACGAAGGCCAAGACAGGCTTCCTACGCTATACTGGTTACCAAAACTTCATAAAAAACCTTACAAAGCACGGTTTATTGCAAATTCTAGTTCTTGCACTACCACTGAACTTTCTAAATTATTAACTTCCTGTCTTACTGCTATTAAAACGCATGTAATTAAATAATGTGATAAAGTCTTTGAAAGATCAGGAAGAAATCTGTTTTGGTCTATAAAAAATTCGAATGAGGTTTTAAATAAATTGAAATCTAGACAGTTTCGTGCTTCTAGTCTGTCTACCTACGATTTTTCCACTCTTTACACTACACTTCCTCATAATCTTATAAAAGAAAAGCTTAATGATTTAATTGAATGGGCTTTTCACAGAGAAGATTCTCTCTATCTTGCATGTTATGTCAGAAATGCATTTTTCACTTCTAAAGAGCATAAGAATTATACACTTTGGTCATGTCAGAAAGTGTGTGATGCCCTCACCTTTCTACTTGACAATATTTATATAAGATTCGGTACTAAGTTATTTAGACAAATTGTGGGTATTCCGATGGGTACTAATTGCGCACCTCTTGTGGCTGATCTGTTCTTGTATTGTTATGAAAGAGACTTCATTTTGTCGCTTTCCATTGATAACCAATCTGAAATTATTGAAGCTTTTAGCTCTACTTCTAGATATTTAGATGATTTATTAAATATTGATAATACCTATTTTGATGGTTTGATCAGTCAGATTTACCCCTTAGAACTTCAGTTAAATAAAGCAAATTCTTCTGATACCGAGGCCCCGTTTTTGGATTTACAACTATCTATTGTAGATGGATTTGTTTCGTGCAATATTTATGATAAACGCGATGACTTTGATTTTGAGATTGTAAATTTTCCTTTTTTGGAACCGGCCCCGATAGCTCAGTTGGTAGAGTGTCCGCTCCGGGGAACGGGAGGTCTCGGGTTCGATCCCGGGCCGCGACATACCAAAGTCGTTAAAAATGGTACTAGCTGCTCCTCGTTTGGCACTCAGATTTACGGGGTAGAGCTAGGACTGGTCGATCCAGTGTCAGGATAATGTGACTGGGTGTGGTATCATGTAATGTGTCTGGGACATGATACTTCAGTGAGGCAGCACTATAAACGTGAGCATTGAGCTCCCTGTCGCAACCAGACACCGTCGTGATATGACTGAAAAATTGTTGAAAGCGACGTTAAACCCGAATTCACACACACACACACACACACACACACACACACACACACACACACACACACACACACACACACACTCCTTTTTTGGATGGTGATGTTCCTCGTGCGCCATCCTATGGCGTTTATATTTCGCAATTAATTCGATTTGCTAGAGTGTGTAGTCATGTAACTGACTTCAACACTCGTAATAAATTATCAACGGCTAAACTCCTTAATCAGGGTTATCGGTACCATAAACTACGCAAAGCCTTTTCAAAATTTTATAGACGCCATTCTGATTTAATTTCACAATTCAATATTGGACTTAAATCTCTTCTGCAACAAGGTCTATCGGAACCCGGAGTTTATGGTGACTTAGTATATAAATTCAGAAAAATATATAACCGCAATGACTTCAGCACCGAATTTCGTAAAATCATTCTTCGATATAAAAAGATTGGGTACAACATGGATATTATACGACAGACTGCATGCATGGTAGTTAACCCAATCACGGTTGGCAACTTTGCTTCCCTCTTTAATTGCACGCCGGTGGGTCAGGCCTCAGATTCTATGACGGCTCCAACGTAAAGGCTTATTGAAAATTAAAGAGATAATGTTGGTTGGTGCCTGATGCTCTGTCTCTGGTCGGGCTCATCGGAGTCTAACTGTTGGTTTTCTTTTGCTCCAGCATTTCAGTGGTTTCTTGCTGTCGAGTCCTCACCGTTGTCTCACCTCTGTGGTTCTTTGATTTCTGTGTTCACGGAGCTGTTGCACTGATGAGTTAGGAGGCCTTCATGCGGACTGAACTAATTATTTGTCTAAATCGCGACGGAAGTAAGGGCGAGGATTGTGACCACGTAAAATCGATTTAAGCCCCCCAGTGGAAATCTTCCACTGACCGTTCCAAGGCGGCTCTTCTGTGGCGATTTATTTATGTTGTTGTTTGTTACTTACTGTGTGTATCACTTGTGTCTTTTAATTTTGGATGGCCATATGGCCATTTTCTGGGAAAGTAACTGTCCATATGGCCTTCCTTTGTTTAGGTTTCCATTATGGTCTGGTCGCTTAATGTTTGTATTTCTTTCCCTTTGGTGTCTTTTATGGATGGAGTAAGTTAATTGTATCAATTCCTGATCTTTGTTTTACTTCTACTATGCATTGAATTCACTGCTATGTATAAAGTAAATATAGATACCTGCGTCCCGGATTATTGAATCTGCAGGCTGATTGCCTTCGCCGCGGACATATTCTCACTCTAGGCACCCATATCTTAAAATCGTGATTGTTTCGTCGGTAAATATCGTTTTGTGCAGCATATTTAGCACAATACATAAACGTAATTAATAACACACATTCTGATAAAAAATTAAGTGTTATTATCATTTATACCGCAGCCAGCCATTCTAGTGACTGAAATAAGGGGTCGAATAAATGCATGCTACTGACCTATAATAAGTATAGTGAACGTTTATAGACCGGACCTACTTTTTCAGATACCTACTTTGCATGTGTAAACAATAACATGCAAACAATTATACCCGGGAAAACATCCAAACTGGAAGTTATTTTATTTGCAATATTTATGTAAATAAATTTTCAGAAATTGCAGCTAGATTATTACCTTCTCAGGCTCTCCTGGTTTGAATGGTCGGTAGGAATAATTGCGCACTGCTACTGCCTTTGCGTCTGAGTCTAGAAAATAATTTCCAAAGCTGCAATAAACATTTTATTTGCAGATTTTCGTACAGAATGTAACGCGCCTAGAAATTTTTATTCGAGCGACTATGTTGTTTTGCACGTCTCTGTGACGCGGTGACGTCAGAAACGTTTCACTCCTTGACGTCACGTTATGCTACATGTGCGCGCCAAGGCACCGAATGTCGTTAAATAAGCCAAAATGTCTTAAGTCTTTTTGGTGAAACTAACAATTTTTTTGCAAAACCGTATGATCTTTTGGATCGCGGTTTAAACTTAATACATGATTAGTGTCTTTCATAATAAAATATGATCGTTTAGCCATAGATGATTTTTATTATTAAAGAAACAAACCATGTATTTACTATATAGCGTCGCATCAGAGAATGTAATAAAACCATGTATTAAATTTGGCAATCCACTAGTGGATAAAATGTCGCGTTTACCAATGGCCGCGTATTGACACATGGAACTCGTGAATAAAATGCGTTTTAAATGCAATAAGATAAATAGAATCTTGCATTCGTGCTCATGTATTATTGAATTTACTGACCTCGTTGAGGAAAAAGGAATAAAATGCTCGGCGAAGGCTCGCATTTTATCCCTTTCCTTCAACTCGTTTAATAAATTCATTAGTACGTGAACAGAAGCCTCCATGGTGTAGTTGATCGATCCCGGGCTTCTCCAGGCTTTCGGTTGAGTCTTTAAACCGAGGTCACGTCTCCGTATGACCTTAGCTGTTGGTGAGACGTAAAAACTCAAACACTCACTCCGTGGTGTAGTGGTTATGCTACTCACCTTGTAAACTAGGGTCGCAGGATCGATCCCGGGCTTCTCGACCCCGTTTGAAAAGTTTTTTAACCGAGGTCCCGTCTCCGTATGACCTTAGCCGTTGGTGAGAAATAAAATCAAAGCGCCAAAAGGCACTGAAATGACAGATTCTATGAGAAATTCGTGAATATTAAGGCCTTTATATAAGAAAAGGTTTCAAATTTACTCTTTTAACCTTCACCACTCTCTGGGCTAATTCAGCAGACGACAAACTGTTGACGTTTTTCTTATTTTCCCTAGAAAACAGGACTTGTCATCTCATGATAATTGCATCCATAGGAGACAATTTGCATGAAATATTAAAATCTGTTGTCTGAAAGAAAAAAAATCAGAAAATATACTCAGAGGCAATAAAAAATATACATTGTTTGATTTGGAATACCGGATCTTGTATTGCTGTCTGTAATAAAATAAGCATATATCCGTTTTTCCCAAACGTCTAAGTTTGTTAAAGTCCGATTCTTTTCCACTTGCAGTCATCCATGGTGGAGTTATTTCCCTTAATTGATAATCAATATTTCCAAAAATATCTCGTGTTGTACATGACATTCAAATCTATGCACACCGCAAAAGTCTTGTACGAATGATCATCGATAAGACGCCATCGTTACTTTGCCATTAAACCCAAACAAACAGCTTCAAACTCAATTGTTATTTTTGCCTGTTCTGGATTATCTCCCGTTCAATTAAAATCATAGTGAATTAAATGAGTCTTTTTCTCAAATCATGTAAGAGATATTCATTTGAAACTTTCACATAATTTTTGTTTTTCTCGGCATTTTTATGCTCATTCCATAGTGATGCCTCGTAAAATTACTCAAAGAAAAGTTAATCACCAATACAAATCCCAAAGAAACATAAAGCATTTAATCAAAGGAAGAACGTAAAAGGCGAAAATGACATTTTCTTTGACAAAAAATCTTGCATTTTACCTCGTGTTTAATTCTAATATGGGACATATTCTTGCCAATCAGTTCCCTTTTTTTAATCTGTTGCACGAAAAATCATTTATTGAATAACACTTATTCGAAACAGACGTTTAAAGGGAAACTACTCAAGACAAAATATTGGATCAGACCCCCTGTCCGTTTCAAGTGATGCAATTTCATTAACCTTTAATCAATTTTAACGGAAAATGCTGAAAATTGTGCGGAAGTGGTTGTTCTTATTTATGATGGCACATATGTATGTAGAGAGGGAGACATTGGGACGCAAATCGGCGTTCAGTAACCTGTATACTTACTTTTGCCTCTCAGTATATTTCAAAATGTCGTCTGTTGAAAATTGATCACGATGAATATACGTACATATACTATATGACATGAATAAAAACTACGAATGCCGTAATTAAAGAAAAGAAGTTCTTCTGGGACCAGTTGTTTAAAGCATCGTTAGCTTAACGAGCTCGTTAGTGGTCATATTGTTAACTTTTGTAGCAAGTTTAATATTCAACATTTTGGTATTTTTGCTGAAAAAATGTGAGCAGCTTTTGCAAAAGCTGCTCACATTTTTTCAGCAAAAATATTAGCATATATGCCATAATAAATGATCAAAGTTTTAACGATACGTTTACTAACGACGTCGTTAGTATTGAACAACTGGCCCCTGGTAATTAATGTTAATGCATCGATTCCGATTTTGATGGAAGAAAAGAAAAAAAACAACAAAAAAAACATTCAGTGTGTTGGATTCCACATTTCCTGATCGATGTTATAAAAACAAGAAGACTCACTGCCACCAGGCTTGCGTCGCAGAGGCAAAGTCACATAAACGCTAGTAATGACGTTGCACCGACATTAATATGACGTTGCACTCAAGACATGGCGTTACATCAACGTCAATCCGACGAAGTTTTAACGTCATATGCCTGCCGGGTAGTATCTCCAAATGTTCATTACTAAAGGGAAATCTAGAGTATCACTTCAGTTTTCAGATACTCCGATCCTTATGAACATCTTCACTTGATTTTTTTCTAGATCTATGCGATTTTCGAGTGCTGCAAGAACACTCGTAGATTTAATATAATCAACAACGAGCACTACGGCAGCATTGTTATTCAACAGAACTTTTCGGTTTTTGAGACATGCACAGTGGGATGAGTCGGATTCTTTACCTCAATTCAATATATACTCGCTGTGCTCCAAAGGGGAGTTAATGATAAAGGGACATCCATCAAAATTATCGGCAATCCGTATGACCGAGAGATGACGACGTGTCTGTAATTGTTGTGTGCGGGTCAGGACACACAGACTTGTCAGACAAAGCGGCTTCGCCGACAATCAAAAGTTAAATACAGCCTATAATAGTTTAATAGATTATTAGAGTCTTGTCATGGTTAACAAACATGTACAAATATACAATGTCGCTAAAACAATTACATATTAAAAGTAACCATGCCATTCTATATCGAATTTATAGAGACTATTACAGAAAATATATAATTTTAAAACCCATTAAACTTACAAGAAATGTACATCGACCTTAAAAGAAAACCATAAAAAACCATCAAACATCATTTGTAGTAACCTCCTATCTGGGCCACACGACACATGTGCAAACCACGAACGGCACCGTCAGGGACAGAGAACAAGTGGCAGACCAATGTCTAAACAGCAAGTCCCCTGCACCTGCCTAAGTGCCCGCTCACACACACGCCGTGCGGTCCAACTATATGGTTCATGATAGTTATATGTAGTAATTTGGCTTGAACGCACAATACCGTCACACACAGCCGAGTCCCCATGTGACTGGAAAGGGTCCTACCACCAATCGAACTCGGCTCTGGGTAACAGCATTATCAGACTCCATATTTACAATATTTAGAATATAGCATTAAGTAAAAGAATTACTAAACAATTAGTTTATCTAAATAAAAGTGAATTGCGTTTTTGCAAAATGTTAAAACAGGTTTTGGCACACAGACGAATTAATTGATGTTCACTAAATAAAAATTTAAATTTCTCCTTATTACTAAGATGACTGAATTCCGGATAAATATCAACGGCTTTATCGAGTACGGCTAACCTGACATCATTGTAGGGATTGCACTCTAATATTACATGCATTTCATTCTCAATATTATTTCAGAAAGGACAGACACGATCTTCGACTGCAAGGTTCTCATACCGACCTGTTTCTATTCTTATAGGGGCACCCCACACCTAAACTTTGCAAAAGTGGACCTGTGCTTTAGTGGTAACAGTATTTTACAGTATTTTTCAGCATTAAAGTCTGATTTAAACAGCCTGTACGTTCGGAGTTTATTTCCCCCAGTCCCCCGCCTACTTACATCATTATTTATTATACCAGTCTATACGCTCTATTTTTTATTTTTCAAAGTATATTTAGGTACTAAAATGGTGTGCACTGATTGTAGCTCTATACATTTTTTTCTTTTCTAAAAATATGCAAAGGTACTTTAATGGCGTATTGATACAAATATAATTAATCATAACCCATTTTGTACTGAATGTATTATTATCACTTATCTGACAAAGATTTCATTTCGAAATCCCGGTTCAAAATTAAGGGGTGTCAGCTAGAAATATAGGAATTAATTTAGGAAAAAAATGGACTAACTTTCGACAACAGTGAAGTCCGCAGTGAAAGCCGTGGTAAGATGCCGCTTCCATGATTCGCCAATGGCCCATTATGCGGTCGCCCGTATAAAATGAGAACTTTCCTTATGCATATTCAATTAACTTTACCCGTTTTGTTTGTAATTTAAGAAAGATCATTTTTATATTTTGATTACAAATGAAACAAAACATGTAATCAAAATGCGGAAATAATGCCATGAGAAATTGGTTTTGACAGCGAGCATGAAAAGTCAAAATCAACGGACTACCCGTGTTTGTGCGGAGTCATATTTCAAAAGTAGTGGAAGCCGGAAGTTCGGACGTTAAAATTGTAAACATGCAGGATGACGAAGAATGACAGAAGGAATCTGTCATTAAAAATCAAAGACTCACTCAATAGATGGGCACTCATATAAGATCCTCTATATATAAAATATATGTTTTCATTTTCCAAAAGTCATGATATGATAAAGACAGTGGTTGTTGCTGACTAAACATTGTAATGAAACGTTTCTCGGTTGATGAAATTGCAGCTCCGCATTTTCTTCATCAAATCATGTCAGTTGAAAATAAAATTTTAGGTCTAAAATTGTGGCTTTCTGCGGAATTTTTATTATCTTTGTAATGCTGTTACAGTTTACAGCGGTTAAAGCGCGGTTTCTTTGGACGGTTGGGATCGTTTCATCTCAATGTCAGGTCAAAGTTCCATAAAATTGAAAAAACGCCTCCAATATGACATAAAAAGTGTTGAGAGGGACGCAAAACCTCACACAAACATAACCTGAATGCAAATTTTGTTCCCATAGGCACAACATAGATTTCGGCGGAATTCAGGCCCATAAAAGTTAACCACCAGCTATGTATGAACATTAACGTCATAGGTCTGGCAGATTTTTCCGTAACCTTATCAAATTTTGAGAATGACAAACTGCTTCATATTCGCTCTTAAAGAAAATAATATCTTTCTTATGTCTGAAAGAACCGCTTCTTTCTTGTGCGAAGAATATATGGGCACCGCCAAGCGATTTTGGTACTTATCGCCTATGCGAGCAGCGAAGGTTCAGGCGAGCCTGCGCATCCGCGCAGTCTCGCCAGAACCTTCGCTGCTCGCTCATACAAGCAGTGAATCAAGAGGAACCTTCAGACAGAAAACCATATCCTTGGCCCCTATGAATGGCTGGGCATGCGCAGTTAAATTTGTCATGACGGAATGCTCGAAGACACAAATTCGCTTGGCGGGGCTCAAATGTAGATAGATCTGCTTTCTCCACACCATGTGCATTCACATTGTGGCAGTAAGCATACGAAAGCATTCTGAATTTGAGCCATATGCACGTGACAATACAGTTAAGTCTGATTAAATTCAGAGCAGTTAAAATAGGGCGCATCTATAAAGAGAGGTTTTGGTGAGTCTCAAAAGATTACAATGTGTATCCTTATCATTATGTTCACCCTTCTCTTGCTGAATATTCAATTTAGCCACACCATTTCTGACTTTGAACCAATCAGATTACTTGATGTAATTTACTCTTACAAATCCATAAAGTGAATGTCAAACAGTGTAGATCCTGATCAGATGGCATCAGAAGCCATCTGATCTGGATCTTCACTGTTTCCAAAGATAGGGGTTGTCGTGAACAGCAAGATAAGGGTAAATAAGTCCGTGTAATGAGCACCCCACTTAACCCCTATTTATATAGAGAAAAGTCGGATTTAGCGGGTATACATTATTTTTCTTTTTTTCTGCTCCAAGGCATGGGTTGTGGGTACTCGTTAGAACAAACACATGCAACCGAAGTTTTGAATGGAAATAAAAAAAAAACAAATATCATATTTTTTCATAAGAAAATTAACCGTTCAGGAGATCAGAAAAAAATACATTATATTGAAAAGATGTGTTATCGGTATGTTATTTTAAATTCAGTATTAAGACAACCAATTAATGAGTCCACTTTCGATCGGTCCCAAGCGAATGGATGCACATTCGAGGGAAGCAACTCTTTTATTATTTGTTCAAGGACTTACACTTAACCCTTAAGGGGAATGGGAACACCTGGCAGATTTTTCCGCAATTTTACAAAAGGGGACAACTTTCGGGACTTCCTGTATGTTTTATATAAGCCAATTCCCACTGAAAAAGGGGTCTACTCTTAAAGGAAATGATTCTTTCCTTTAAGAGTTGACCCCTCCTGATATAGGAGACAAACATTCTTTTAGAGGAGTTGCCTTCCCTGAAGGTGTATCCATTCCCCTTAACATGCCACGAAAAACTGCTTTTGAAAATGTTGTCTGTTTATTTCGTCTGCTGTATCTTTTGCGAACTTTTCAAGCACATTTTTTACAATCCAGTAGAACTTCGATTGCTCGAACACCGATGGCTCGTTTACCATGGCAGTGTCGAACCCGTTCTTTAGTCCCTAGGAAATTCCTCTTCATAAAAAATAATGCAGGATCATTAAGTAGATTTTCGACTTCAAATTCATGTGTGTACTCATTAGAATCGCCTCGATGAGGCGATTCTAATGAGTACACACATCATACATTTACATTAAAGAACGCCGAAAAAAGGTCCAAATTTACCCCGTTATGCCTCCTGGCAGTATCCCTCAGTGGCTCGAACTACCCCTGTCTCGAACAGATTTTCAGAGTCCCAAGGGGTTTCGAGCCATTGAAGTTCGACTGTACATGCAAACCGTGTAGACCCAGATCAGACTGCTCCGGGTCCACGCTCTTTGCAAAAACGACTTTTACATTAATCAGCGACGACAAAGCCGACGACAATTGTTGTAATTGGCAAATTAAGGAGCAACTTCTTTCCTATAAAAGTAGACCCTTCCGTACAATCAAGTTTACGATAAAAACAAAATTAATAACAAAACAAACAAAACACAACAACAACAACAAAAATAATATCGGAATGTTGTCTTCTTTGTAAGAATGATAAAAAATGTACCAGGGTATTCTTTTCCATTTGTAGCGAGATAGTTCTGTAATTTTAACAAGATTTGATTCACTTTCCTTCCATCCCCGCTATTTCATCTTCTGATAAATGTGGTCGAACCATATCCAGGGTTGCCGCCCATAACTGCTCTTGTTTTGATTCATTTCTTGCGAGGAGAGATGGGGTTTCTGGATTAAAATTGGTGAAATAGGTACCAGTTACACCCGCATGTTTTGGATTTACCGTACAGTCAATACTACATTTAGCGCCATCTTTGGGTTTGGTCGCAAAGAGTGGCTTCAGGCAGCCGCGAACAAGATATTTCATTACTCCCTCAGCACCTCTTAAAAATTCTGTCGCTACGAACCCTGGGTTTATACAGTTGACTGTTACGTCACCTGCGCTCTTACGTCTAAGCATGCAGTGCATTTGCATAATCTGATAAAGCTTAGATCGATTGTAATACTCCCTCTCTGGGTAGTCTCCGGGGCTACCATCATAATTGATAGTTTTGATATCGAACCCGCTACTTTTATGTACAAAACTTGACATCATTAGCAGTCTGCAGTCCTCACCAGATCGCTTCATCACAGACAAAAGTTTGGCTGTCATGATAAAATGGCTAAGGTAGTTCACTTGCAAACATTGTTCATAACCGTCTTCAGTTTTCATGTAAGGCTGTAATCCGAGCCCCGCGTTACAAAAAAGCACGTGCAGAGGTCGTCCGCTCTTTTTGAAGTTTTCACAGAATTCGACTGTCGATTTAAAAGAGGCAAGATCGACGGTCATGAATTCAAGTGCCAGTTCGTCGTAATCGGCAAGGCCCTGGGTACCTTTTGTTTTTTCTGCTTGGAACTCCTCGTTCATGCGTTTTATGGCTGACCTGGTTCTCTCCTCGGACCGACAGGCCATAATTACAGTCGCGCCCATCATGGCAGTCCATTTCGCAATCTCATAGCCCAAGCCTAGAATAAAAAAATAAGCTATTTTACGACAAAACTTTCCTGTGCGACCTGCCGAAACTCAGACCAGTCTGTGCATCCGCTCAGTAAAGCAGGGGGTTTCGCTTATCGATACATGAGACCAGCGAAGCATCCGACATAGTGAGCTTTCCATTACGCAAACATGCCTATTCAAATACAATGCCACCTTTATCGCCGTAAAAATGAACATTTAATGATGAAAAATTGCGATATTTTTCTTATTTCTGCTCAAAATATAGATTGTGGGCACTCGTTAGAACCGCCTCATCGAGGCGGTTCTAATGAGTACCCACAATCTATATTTTAGAGCAGGAATAAGAAAAATAAGGTATACCCCCGGAAACCCCAGTTTTACTATATAAAAGTGCTGTTCAAGGGGGTCAAAATTATTTAGCCTTGTTTTCGTGATGCATTACGAAAACACGCTTATTCAAATATATTGAAACATTTTCCACCAAAAAAATGAAAATTTTTAGGAAAAAAATCAAAACATAGATTGTGGGTATTCTTTAGAACAGGCGCGGCGGTTCTAATGGGTATCAACAATCTATGGTTTTAGCAGAAATACGAAAAATAATGTATACCCCTGTAAACCACAGTTTTTCTGTACAAAAAGTGGAGTTTAAGGTGGTCAAATTATACAGGCGTGTTTTCATCACAAAAGTGGCTATTATCCTGTTTAAAATTCGTTATATTTTCTGATTTATACTGCAAACATAGGTTGTGAGTGTAGAACCGCCTCATTGAGGCGACCGTAACGAGTACCCACAACCTGTGCTCGCTACAACCGCATCATTGAGGCGGCCCTAACGAGCACCAACAACCTTTGTCTTGGATCAGAAAAAAGAATTTTGAAAACTCCCATAAACCCCAGTTTTTCTATATAAAGTGAGGTTTAGAGGGATGTTCAATTGACAAGCATGTTCATGTGAGCGCCTTATAAGACTGCGCGGATGGGCAGGCTGATCTTAGTTTTTACTGGTCGCACAAGTCTTATTGTAGGTTTTGTCATTTGCTTGTTATAAATATGTTCTATAAAAGGATTATCCTTTGGAAGCAAGGAATACACCACAGAACTAAAAATATGGAGTGTACATGTTTTCTGTGCCAGACTAGCTAGTTTCGGCCAATTAGGCCTCATCAGTGACCCTCAAATATTTTCAAAATTCCACAATGGAATCAATGATCCCAAAGGACAAGAAAATATAATCTACACTATGATGTAGGGCAGGGAGACGTTTTACCGCCGCCACACATTCCCACACACCAGCTGTAGTGAAGTTAAATATGTTCTATAAAAGGATTATCCTTTGGAAGCAAGGAATACACCACAGAAGTGAAAAATATGGAGTGTACATGTTTTCTGTGCCAGACTAGCTAGTTTCGGCCAATTAGGCCTCATCAGTGACCCTCAAATATTTTCAAAATTCCACAATGGAATCAATGATCCCAAAGGACAAGAAAAAATAATCTACACTATGATGTAGGGCAGGGAGACGTTTTACCGCCGCCACACATTCCCACACACCAGCTGTAGTGAAGTTAAATATGTTCTATAAAGGGATTATCCTTTGGAAGCAAGGAATACACCACAGAAGTGAAAAATATGGAGTGTACATGTTTTCTGGGCCAGACTAGCTAGTTTCGGCCAATTAGGCCTCATCAGTGACCCTCAAATATTTTCAAAATTTCACAATGGAATCAATGATCCCAAAGGACAAGAAATATAATCTACACTATGATGTAGGGCAGGGAGACGTTTTACCGCCGCCACATATTCCCACACACCAGCTGTAGTGAAGTTAAATATGTTCTATAAAAGGATTATCCTTTGGAAGCAAGGAATACACCACAGAAGTGAAAAATATGGAGTGTACATGTTTTCTGGGCCAGACTAGCTAGTTTCGGCCAATTCGGCCTCATCAGTGACCCTCAAATATTTTCAAAATGCCACAATGGAATCAATGATCCCAAAGGACAAGAAAATATAATCTACACTATGATGTAAAGTCTATTTTACTACATACGAGCGATATTAATGAAAATGACTTCGGACATGTGCATAGCAAAGACTCAGAGCAGCCTGCATATCCACGCAGTCTGATCAGTCTTGGGTACGGGCTATAAGGATGACAGTAGACACAGCGCTTCTTCTTTTTCTAGTCAGTGAAGGTTGTAGGTATAATTCTCGCTTGATCGTTTGTCAGTCGACCCAAAAGTACTTAGCTTAGTAACAAATGCTGGCGCGATTAATCGGAAAATCAATTAATCGATTGCTAAACTAAAAGAAAGAAAAAAGATTAGTGTCACTGATTTGCTAGTAATCGATTATATGATAAGTGCAGTTCAGTACCCGATGTTGTGTCTAACAAAGCTGTATGAATGGCCAATACCTCTATTGTAGACCCTGATGCGTCTAATTTGGGTATACACTATTTACTCACGCCTGTTCGTGCGAAAACATACGGTAAAGTAAGTAAGTAAGTAATTTCTTTATTTAAAGAGGGTGGCTCGTTTGGTACAATTACCAATCTTCCACGAGGCCCTCTAGTTAAAACATAATACATAACATCGACAAACTATAAATGAGTATTTACAAATGTGATGAGATTTCTTTACAATTACATAATGTATGGAGAAGTGTGAGAATAAAAAAAAAAAAAAAAAAAAAAAAATGGAATGAAATTTATACGTTGATGAAATACGGCGATGAAGGCATACGTTTCAATATCTAGTTGTTAGTCATCCAGGAAATTAATCTATCTGAGAATGAGACCAGGGTATCACTATTTGTTATCTCATATGGAATACTATTCCAAATAATTGGCCCTGAATACGAAATGCTGCTTTCCTTGAATTTGGCTAAATTTAGTTTTGGAACAATGAAGACTTGACTTGAGCTAGATCTGAGCGTCATATTTAAAGGGTTTAATTCTCTTTTCTGGAAAAGCTCACACAAATAGTTCGGAGCTAAATGGTTAACAACTTTAAACATCATTTTTGCCTTGTTCAAGAATATATTTTGCTCAATTGACATAACTTTTAAGCGTGATTTAGCAGATTCATAGTCTACATATTCATATCCTTAGATAAATTTGAAAGCGCGTTTCTGTAATTTTGTTATATTAGAAATATTATAGTTTGAAGAATTACCCCATATGACATTGCAGTATTTAAAGTGAGGCTGAATATATGCTTTATAATAAAGAAGCCTATGTTCTGAACTTAAGAAATGACTTATTTTTGACAACAACCAGATATAGGACGACACTTTCTTGCAAACAGCCTTGTAATGGGTACTCCATTGTAAATTTTCATCAATATATACGCTAAGTATTTTAGTTATCTGTAACTCAATATTATCAAAAGTTAGTTTAAATAAGCTTTCATCAATATGTAAACGTTTCTGGCGTGTTGTGATAAGCATTACTTTTGTTTTTGCAGTGTTAAGTAACATTCCATTTTGTTGACACCAGTCACGTAATGTTATAAGACAGTTTTGCAAGTTTAGCCTGAGTTCATTAATATCAGCATGTGCGTCATAAATAGTAGTATCGTCAGCATAAAGGTCTGTAGAGCAAATTTGATTGGAAAGATGCAATGGCAGATCATTTATAAAAATAAGAAATAGTAACGGGCCCAATATGGATCCTTGTGGAACTCCGCATTTGACGTAATCACGTTCTGATATTTTATTATTTACAGAAACTACCTGTGTTCTATCACTCAGATAAGATTGCATTAATGAAACAAAATTATTGCTACATTTATAGCATTTAAGTTTCTCTAAAAGTAAGTCATGATCCACTAGGTCGAAAGCTTTTCTGAAATCTACCATGATAGAACCTAAAGTTTTGCCTTGGTTTATAGCCTTGAGCCAGTTTTCTGTCATGAGTGTTAATGCACTTTCGGTAGAATGTCCAGATCGAAAACCACTTTGTGTTTGATGTATAAGGTTAAAATTGTTTAAATATGACATAAGATTCTTCTGTATAAATTTTTCTAGAAGTTTTGATAATGTTGGCAGGATAGATATGGGACGGTAATTGTTCAGTTCATCTTTTGGGCCACCCTTGTGGAGCGGGGTTACTTTTGTTTGTTTCCATAAAGTGGGAAAACTGTTATTGTGTAAACATTTTTGGGCTATAAAAGTAATGCTTTTCGAAATAACACCCGAAGAAAGTTTTAATAGTTTGGGTCCAATTCCATCTAAGCCTGTTGCTTTAGTGATATCAAGCGAAGATAAAAATCTATATACAAAATTTTCATCTATATCGGGTAAACTAAAAATGCGTTTTGCGGAACCTTATAATCAATATACTCCCTGAGTGTCCTTAAATCATTTGGCAGCAATGGCTCTTTAAGATCTGAAGCAATATTAATGAAATATTTGTTGAAATGCTCCACTAATTCTTTGTCATCTGAGACTGTCTCGCCATCGATTCGCACTCCCAAAATACCATTACTTCTATTATTGCTATGTTTACTGGAGGCTCCAAATTCTTTAAAAAATTTCTAAATTGATTTCGGATCATCTTTCCCTGATTCGATTTTTTGTTCATATGTGGATTTTTTAGCTATTTTAATTAAGGTCGATATTCTGTTTCGTAGAGTTTTATATTCTTCCATATCCTCATGCTTTTTATGATTATCTCTTTCTTTCATTGCATCCAATATTTCGGAAGTTATCCAGTCTGGTTGAGTTTTATACTTTACCCTTTGAGTTTTCAGTGGTGCGTGCTTGTTTACAATATTTATGAAAAGTGAATACCAATTATCAAGAATGTCATCAACTTCATGAAAATATCGCAAGTTATCCCAATTAATTGACAACAAATCTGTTAAAAACTCATTTTCGTTAAAATGTTTGAATGATCTGTAAGTTATATAGTTATGAGAGTTCTTTTTGCTACTTGAACTTACATTCCTATTACAAAAGATAGCGTAATGATCACTAATACCTAATTCAGAAACGCATACATATGATATATTATCTTCATTATTTGTATAAATGTGATCTATAAGGGTACTTGAAAGTGTCGTTACTCTTGTAGGTTGCATAATTACTTGACTTAATCCTAATGATTCAGTGAGAACTACCCAATCTCTATTTACATCAACATTTAATAGATTTTTATTAAAATCTCCAAGTAAAATAACCTCTTTTCCCTCCATTAATACTGTTTCAATAAACATTTCAAAACGATCATTCCATTCAATTAATTCATTTGGATTTCTATATAGTGTACCACACAGAAATGGATTACCCTTATTCGGCGTAATTTCAAGCCATATGCATGCAATATCATTGGTCTCAAGGTCATCCCTTCGCTTCGACATTATATGATCTTTAACATGCTTAAACAGAAAGGTAAATTTATTATCAAATTTTCAGTGATTACTAATCGATTATTAATCACAACGACATGAATGATAATCGATAACTGGGCCAATACGAAATGACTTGAATAATAACATCATATGGACCCCGTCAAGCGATTTTGGTACTTATCGCCTATGCGAGCAGCGAAGGTTCAGGCGAACCTGCGCATCCGCGCAGTCTCGCCAGAACCTTCGCTGCTCGCTCATACAAGCAGTGACTCAAGCTACAGTATATAAAATTAAAGTGATTAACCAAACTATTGCAAAATATGCAGAGTGTTGATTTTTTTTGTTTGTTTTGATTTGTTACGCCCCTTGAAAGTCTTATAAATAACTTAGTATGACACGCCAACTATTCAACAAAAATGCGAGGCGTTATCAAATTTCATAACAGTCATAAAAATAAATAACTTTTAATAAACGACGACTGTTATTCGCTTGACCCAAATGAAGAGAATAGAACACGATACATTTAAATTAATATGCAAAGATAACCCAAATTTTATGGTTTTCTGTATCTACAACTGCTAATTTCCAGTGTCCCCACCACGGACACTTTGTTCCGGCGAACGACTGCTCCCACGAGCGACATCATGTTGTGTGTTGCAAATATACCCTACTCGACTCAAGAGGAACCTTCAGACAGAAAGCCATATCCCTGGTCCCTCTGAATGGCTGGGCATGCACAGTTAAAATTTGTCATGACGGAATGCTCGAAGACACAAGTTCGCTTGGCGGGGCTCATATTATCAGTGCATTGCATACTAAATTTGTGTAGCTCCTGAGAAATCTTTGACAAAAATGTTACGTTGGCATAGAATGAAATACAGTAAAATTCCGCTATTAAGACCACCTAAAATTAAGACTAATTCTGTTTTAAAAAGCTTATTTAGTACGTTGCAGTTATTCTTCCTTTTTGTTTTCTGCCTACAGTGTCCTCTGGTCAGGGACCACCTTTGTGGCTGTTCAAAAGTGGTCTTTAAGACCACTTTTGAACAGTCACAAAGATGGTCTTAATATAGGAAGTTTACTGTAACAAATACACAGAGAAAGCCCACTGTCTCTACCCGATATAAGTAATTGTTGTGACATTTCATTCAAAGTTTGAGGCCTCTACCTGTTGTAGTTCTTGAAAAATTAACATTGGCCTATATGAAGAGAAATTGTTTGTTTGTAATGGAGTTTAACGGCCCAGTCAAAACTATTTTAGGTCATTTTTGTGCCGCTCAGTTTATCTACCCATACTTTTCCTGGGCAGGTCTATACGTAAGAGGTTAACCAGTACAGTGCACATTCTTTCGCCAGAAACTGACAACTGTCCTTCTTGAATCAGCGGAAGGGTGAAAATGACCGTAGAAAAGATTTCATGATCAATCTCCACGAAAGAATGTTTCCGACCCCGGCAGGACTTGAGCCCGCGCTCTCCTGATCATATATGAAGAGAAAGACGAATGAAAGAACATATGAACAAATTAGCCAAGAAAGCTCGTTCTCTCTTAAACAATGTAAGGCATCATGATTGCAAAAGCATATAAAGTTTGAGGCTTCTAGATTTTGTAGTTCCTGAGATATCCTTGACCAAAAATTCAACATTGGCCTATATGAACAAAGTTAGAAGATTATTCGTCATGTTGCTGAAACGAAGTCCGACAGATAGACAAGACAAATCAATCAGAAGTCTGGGTTCAGATGTACTTTTGTGTGTGTGCACTTATCATAATCCTGCATACCTATGGTAAAAAATGCCGGCCTCGGTAGCTCAGTCGGATGCGCGTCTGACTGGTTATCAGGAGGACGAGGGTTCGATACCTTCCTGGGCTATCAACATTCGTGGAGATTGATCATGAAATCTTTTCTACGGTCATTCTCTTCCTTCCGCTGTTTCAAGAAGGGCAGTTGTCCGTTTCTAGCGAAAGAAATTGCACTGTACTACGTATAGGCCTGCCGTAAACTAACCGGCTCAAAAATGACCTAAAATAGTTTGGACTGAACCGTTAAACTCCAATACAAACCAACAAAAACCGATGGTAAACAGGAGATGACTGTATATTGTTTTCACTTCGCGATTTTTCCGGCCCGCTCAAGGGCGGTCGGATGTACGAAAGGAATTTCGCAAAGAAATAGCGAAGAAATCCAAAACGTTTAAATTGGCAAAAGGAGTTGTTTCCCCGCTCAGTCTCTTTCATTTCTGTTGCTGCTGAAACCTGTCACTTTTGAAACTAATGTAGTCATTGGCTATGTTAAGCTAGGCCAATCAGTTATGTTCTTTCTATGTAGTTTAGGCTTATATCTGCAGCCACCTAGCGGAGGTCTGTTTACATCACGACGGTTAAAACTGTAGACGTTACCAGGTTACAACTGCGTAACGCACGTGAAACAATCATAGGTTCTGTTCGGGTGCCTCAAAGCGGTTGGTCATGTTTAACTAGTCTGACCCAGAAAAACGTGTACACTTCACAATTTTCAGTTCTGTTGTGCTTTCTAGCAGACTTACGTCATCAATATTAAGACTTGACTTGAGACTTGAGAAAAAAGCTCAAATAGAGGCCCTTATAGCCTGGAATGATAAATGATGTCTCTTTCATGCAATTAAGTCAGATTTTTTTTCGGATGATATGGAGAAATTGTCACGATACAAATATGATACTTTATTAGAAACGTGATTTTACATACACATTCTTAGAACTTGTTTCTTTGTGTAAGTGCATTTTGGGTTGATCTTTAGGCGGGAAGTTTCGTTAGTTTTCCTGTCCTGTCCTATTTTGAATCGGTCTCTGACCATTTCCTAGGTTAAGGGGTTGGCTACATTTAGATTTTAGCTAAAATCACTGGCTGAGTCCTTGAAACTATTTCGAATAAATAATTATTTAGCAGAGGTATGCTTTCACCAACCTACATCATACGACCTTTTAACTCCATTGCAGTCTTGGCATCTACCGAATTACCAATGAAGCAAAGCAATCACAAGGAAGAACAGTTCTGGGGAAAAACATTCTTCAGGGCACCCCTGTAGAGGACTGGTTGGTACACGTACAAGCATCTACAGAACAGTGAATTGTTTAATTCTGGTGCATCTTTTACACTACAGTTGTAGCAGATTTTTGGGCGCTATGGCTTGAGACGTCTTATCATTTCAATGTCGGGTAAAAATCTCACAAAATCGGAAGGGGCGTCTTCAAAATGACCTTAACTGCGTTGAAGGAGACGTAAAACCTTAGCATAAACAAATAAAACATGTTCAGGTCTCTTAAACAGGTTGAGACAATGTATCAGTAATAGTATTTTAAAGAAAGTTTCAGGAGAACTATTCACGACAGGCCTCCAGGGATGACCTCTCTAATTCGCTAACATGTTTCAGATGCTAATTTGTTTCGCCACCACTAACATTCATACGCAGGGACCTGTGATATGGGAAGTTGGTCCCAAATCTCTCACCAATGAGATTAACTTAGCTGCATTATCCTCAGCACCTTCAGCTGCACGGAAATGATTGAATCGGGTAGAGTACTCCAATCTCTAATGTTCAGAAGTATGAAAGATTCTCTGCGAATATCAGTTATGACAGTAGGGGTCTGAAACGCCAGTGAATGGTGATTTCTACAGCGACAAGCTGGGGAGGACAAGTTCCGCTGTAGAAATGCTGGCAGCACCCGTTAGACCTTTGTATACCAGTATGAGTCTACTGTCTCTTCTTCTTTTCTTGAGAGTCTCCCATCTTAATTTTCCTAGTATTCCAGTCATACTCCCAGTTTCGAAGCAGTAATTGCTTGTTATCTAGTAACTCTATTTCGAACTTTTTAATGTCTGCATTTGGTCCCAGATATAGCTGCCATATATCAAGATTTGGCCAACAAGTCCTTAATATGATGCCTCTTTTACACACTGGGGACGCTGATAAAGATTTCGCCTCAGGAAACCAAGCGTTCTATTTGCCTTAGTGTACATGTTGCTAATGTGTGTATCCAATCTCAGATCGTTTGTGATTGTCAGACCAAGGCATTTAATGAAATCCGTATTCTCGAGGTCGTTTCCTCCAAGGTGTAAGAAGCCTCAATTTTATTTATTCTTTTTCAAGTCATCTGTAACGGGCTGAAATCGCATGCCCTATTTTCGTGCCCAACATCCTAGTCTATCTATATCAACCTTAAGTTTCACCGAGTCCTCTTTATCTCTAATTTCCAAGTAGCAAACACAGTCGTTTTATTTCTGAGTCAATGTCAGTGGAAATATCACTGATGTGCAGGGAGAATAACAGTGGACCAAGAACACCCCCTTATTGGACCCCAGACAAAACTGGTACCAACTCCGAAGATTCACCATTAGCAACAACTCTCTGTTTTCTAAAGCAAACAAAGGAATGTATTTATTTGAAACTCTTTCCCCTAATGCCGTAGCCAAATAGTTTGGATTTCATGTGCTCATGTGGTGGTGGTGTCAAAAGCCTTCTCAAAATCCAGAATAAAAGTGTCCATCTGTGTGTCCATTGAGCCGGGGTTAGCATCACATTCAAAACAACTAGGCCATTAGTATTTATTAAACTTAATGTGGCTTTTGCAGCCAGGCAGACAAAGAATAATGCACACGAAACACTGGCTCTCCCTCAGCTACGGTATGTATTGGCGGCTTGGTATCCCAATGTTTTTTTTTTTTCAGATTCAACAGGTTGAATCAGAATCAGAATCAGACTTGTCATTGGTGACACGTCAAATGACATTCATACACCAGGACCTGTGATATGGGAAGTTAGTTCCTGGCTCTCACTAAAGAGGTGAATAGACAGCAACCAAGACTGTCAGCAATGGTGATGCCAAAATATTGATGGATTTAATCTAGCCTTGCGGTGAAGTGAGTAGTTTGATAGGTGCCATGACAACCTCGTTGGATATTTAGCCACATTGAACTTCAATTTTCTTTCTTTCTTTCTTTCTTTCTTTATTCGTATTTTGTTTGTTTGTTTGATTTGAGGTTTAACTTCCCCGTCAACACTGTATTGGTCATTTTGGAAACGTTGCTTCCAATTTTGTGGGACTTTTACCCGACACTGAGATGAAATGAGATCTAAAGCCCTATCATCCAATGAAACGAATAGGGTTTATAAACATGGACAGAGGCCCCCGCCCATAGGGGCTTGAAGAAATATATGGGCTGCATGATGCTTCCACGCAGAGCTGAATCCGACCCGCCAATAATACTGGTAAACCGCTTAGAGGATCTAAGCCTGTCCAGGAACCGCGGTGCGAGGTGGACCGTCCATGCTAATAAACCCTATTGGTTTCATTGGGCGACAGGGCTTGAGATGTCATTTCATCTCAATGTCGGGTTAAAGTCCCACAAAATTGGAAGCAACGTCTCCAAAATGACCTTTACAGTGTTGACGGGGACGTTAAACCTCAAATCAAACAAACAAAAAACATGGACAGTCCGACTCGCACTGCTTTGCCTTGGCAAGCTTAGATCCTCTAAGCGGTTTAACAGTACTCGTGTGCGGTCGGTTTCAGCTCTGCGTGGAAGCATCATGCAGCCCATCTATTTCTCTAAGCCCCGGTGGGCGGGGGCCCTTCTTTCTTCGTATACTACCTCCGCCAAAAGGGCATTTTCGGCAGGTGTACATTACATACACTCCAGATTTGCAGGATGAAAGCTTACACAGTAATTATGTAATTACGGTATGGATCTTGTACCTGCACAGGGGATGGTTCTTCTTGCACAGGGGACATCCAGTTAATGTCCCGATCCGAGGGACAGTGCACTTTGTAGCATTCTTCTGAAAGCCTATCCAGGTAATTTTGTAAATGAGACAGTCATAAGCATATACAAGGCGCAGTCATCAGCAACAAGGGATAGATGACTTGATAGAACCACGGATATCATTAATGAACACCAAGTAAAGGACCGGTTCAAGTACCGACCCTTGAGGTACGCAAGACAAAACAGGGAATGAGTCTCCCCGTACATCAACCATAGTGCAGTTTATATTTCCCTTTTGGTCCTTTGAGATCAGCGTAAATATTCTGAGAAATCAGAAATAAATTATTGGTTTAGACTCGTACTCTAGACAGGTTTTTAATTATTTGGACCCCATTTTGATTTATATCAGTCTTTGAATCGACTGCATATTCGAAATTCGCAAAATTGCAGTACGTTTCCTCTGGCTTTCGTTGCCGGATCATTACAGGGTCACTGATGAGGCTTTATTAGCCGAAACTACGTAGTATGACCCATCTTCTTTCTTATGAATGTTTTCATTGCTCTTAAAGGAACTCATTTTAGATTTTTATTTAAATAGCTTATGCTTGGCCATTTAGCACAAGTGACTTGTTGCGAGCGCCGAGCGAACGATGCGCTAATCCACCTTTTAGTAGTGGATCATCCTATCCTGTAGAAGTCTTATTGATACACATTTCCTTTCTCCTAGCGATAGGGAGCAACTTAGGTCCGTCGTGCCGTTTTATCTTCTGGTAACGCCTGCTATTGGCTCGATGTTCGTGTTTAAAATGCTAAAGGTAAGGACAGCGAAAAAAATAAACAGATTCGACTGTATATCGAAAGGGAACAAAATACATTCGTTCACACACCTTATCAGGACATAAAGGTTAAAAAACATCGTAGCCCAGGTGGGGGCTGTAAAGTTTACTTGGGGCAATTCGATGGACCGTCCTATAACACAAGTATTAGCTTTTACAAAACGCTTAGCACCTATCAATTTGTGTAGTCATAGGCTTTCAAAGTCAAATAACAAAGCTGTTCAGTAGGATGCTGTAGTAGTGTGCCAGTAGATATGGAAACTTGTATAATAGCCAAAGATTCCAAAAGTTGATTCCAGTTTCATATATAAACATGACAACCAGAAAACGACAAACAGTAAATCTGACACATCTGCGTTCACATTGAAGGTTAACCTTATTCCAAGTCAGCCAGCTAACATTTTTACAAAAGTGAAAACAAGCGTGGTAGCTCAGTGGTTAGTACACTTGCCTATGAGGACCCTGGTTCGATTCCCGACCAGTGTCCGAACATGCTCCACTGGCATCATTTGCAAGGATGAAAGCCACAAAGTACATCGTCCTTCGGATCGGGACGTTAATTGGCGCCCCGTCCTCGCCCCACAACCCCTGTGCAGGAAGAACCATCCCGTGTGCAGGTTAAAAGATCCCTACCGTAATTACAAGATTACATGATTACCCTTGTGCGCCCCAGCTAAAGTATGCTTCAGCCATATGGGACCCCATTCAAAAAGGAACATCCATTAGGTTGAAATGGTTCAAAGACGGCCGTGAATTTCTATGGCAGAAAAACTAACGTCTCTTCATTGTTGCACGAGCTGGACTGGCAAACCCATGAAGAAAGAAGTTCAATGGCACGCCTTTGTCTTTTCTTCAAGATAGTCAACGGCCTTGTGGCTGTGCCTCTTCTTGACTATATCCAAATCCGTACTTATAGAATTTCAAAATACTGCCATTCTACGGCATTTCGTCAAACTCATACTGGCAAGAATACATATATTAAGTATTCCTTCTTTCCTCTGAAAAAAGGCGAAACAATGAATTTTCTTATTCTATGACATGGAAGTAGAATTGTGCAATCAGATGAATGAACTTTTATAAATACCAAAATTCCTGAATACTACGGATTTAGCAATTTTATTTTCGCCACCTCTGAAACTACAAGGCTGATTGAACGAAATTACACATGGAGCCCCCGGGATTGGGAAAAGACAATTGTTCATGAGATCTGGGTCTCATGATCAAGACGGCGACCATGCCCATACCCGGTAAATTTGCAAATCTTCTTTTAGCAAGCTTGAAACTTGGTATACTGCATTAGGAGACTATAGCCCTACCGGATTTGTTGACACTTGGTTTATCTTGCCTTATTTTATGTCAAGATTAAATGCATTTGAATGGAAAAGTGACAAAACAGTGTGTTTCTTTTCCAAAAACAACATCAAGACACGCAGTATGATTTTCACTTCATTGCAGCTGGTATTAAATGTCGTGTGGTGGCGATCGAACGTTTCCCAGTGCTTCATCATAGCATAGATTATATTTCTATTTCAAATGAAATCGCTAAGCCAATTTTATTAAATGAAATACTGTTCAAATAATTATCGTAGAGCGTAAGAAAAGTGGTGCTCTTTTAAGAGTCTTTATAAAATCTGTGTCTGTTGTTTACCAGTTTCTAAAGGCACTGGTATGCCAAAAAATCAAATTTAGTCCCACCTAATTAAACTTACCACCATTAATAAATGTGCCACGAATTATCTTGCTTTTTGTTGTTGTTGTTATTCTACATTTAACGAACCGCATTGTTCATATGAAATGTTCCATGAAAAACAAGTTGAAGAAAAAGTTGAAATATTCACTACAGCTGTTACCTTTATTGATAAAACATGAGAATCAAATGCTAGGCGGGCCGTTTCAGCTTTTTTAAAAGCTATCCTTGTTTGCCATATGACGATTTTCTTTGTACATTTTCATATAATGTTTACGTTGTATTGTGTCGTATTTACATGAAATCGAACAACTAAAGGCTTGACTTAGTGGCTAATTATCGAGTAATGAACGAGTCATCATCACCACCAGCGGATTTGATTAACCCATTTAGTCACAGGAACCCCAAAACGGGTACCCTGGCAAACAGTGCAGGCCCAGATCAGACTCCTGCCATGTACAGGAAGGAAGATTCCATTTGGTACAAAAAGGGTTAACGAGTAGGTGAAAAGGCAACCTCCAGGTAGCTGGCTTGCTGCACGCATGACAGATATCACACCAGGGCCCAGGATTACAATGCGTACTTAAATTTTAAGTACCTACTTAAACTAAGTATTTACTTAACTGTCGTATAAAGTGAACTACAAAGAATTTCTTTCGTTTAAGTCGATACTTAACCAGAGAATATCCTTAAATATTTAAGGTAACCCAGGTAGGTACCTTAACTTTTAAGATTTGACCTTGACACGTGAATGTATATATCAACAACGGCAAACACGAGAGCTTTTATTTGCCCAAAATTACCAGTCATGCTCGGTAGCTCAGACGGTAAAGTGTTTGCATCATATTCAAGAGGCCCTGGGTTCGGGTCCCGGTCGAGCCACTATTTTTTTCCTCCTTGGAGCGCAAGTCGACTTGGCGATGAGGTATAAAACAACTGGGATTTCTCCCTTGGTGTGTCACAGTTTTCGACCGATAGAGCTGTATAAAAACTTCCCTTTACATAATACTGTATAATACTGGTAACAGGGTAACAATTTATTGTTTGGTGTAGGAAGGTTCTTACAAGCGAAAGGGGGTCTTAAACGACTTGGTTGTTTTTGTCAGGGTAGGTGTGTGTATGTTTGATTGATTGATTGGATGTTGAACGTCCCTTTCAACTATATACAGGTCATTTTGGAGACGTTGCTCCTATTTTGAGGGACTTTTACCCGACATTGAGATGAAATGACTTCTCAAGCCTGACGCCCAATGAAACCAATAGGGTTTATAAGCATGGACGGTCCGACTCGCGCCGCTTTTCCTGGGCATGCCATAGGGGCTGGAATCATGAAAAAAAAGATTCAAGCCCCTATGGGCAGGCTTAGATCCTCTAAGTGGGTAACCAGTACTCGTGTGCGGTCGGATTCAGCTCTGCGTGGAAGCGTCATGCAGCGAATTTATTTCTTCATGCCCCGATGGGTGGTCGGGGCCGACATGTTTGTGTGTCGGGGGATGGTGGTGTTTGGGGAGGGAGGCTGGCGCATATCACTTTTGTCTGTTATTTAAAAACTGATCCTGTGGCACAGCGGGTCCATGTTCCTACGCTTATGCATGTCCTGCTACTTTTACGCATACAATGTTCACAACCATCATATGCCGTCTTTATATTCAGTGTCAAGAAAAAGTATGACGCCACGTGCATTTAAGAAATGACTTTTATTTTTCTGCTGTTCATGAAAGTATGAACGAACAGGGTCGCCTTTGCTAGCGACCCGCTGTCGTTCATACCTTCATGAACATCGAAAAAATATTTCTTATATTTACATCCTTTTTTTCCTCACTTATAAGGCAAACTGTTAAAGCTGAAAAACATTTACACGCAGTTTTCTATAAAGAGCGGAACGCCCAATGAGATCATAGAGAACCATGGTTTAGACTGGCGTCACTTGACGTCATGGAAAATCATATGACTTGATGCGTTCATGGAAGTATGAACAGCATTGTTTTCTATAGGTTTACATTAGTATTTTCACTTGAAATGTAAATAATTTCTATTTTGGCGGGAACAACTGTAACGTATGTCAGCGATGTACATTTGCAGGGCAAATGGTAATAGTAAAGGCAATAAAATCCAATTTAAAATCCAATTCGAAGGCCCGTTTCGTAACTTTCATATGAAAGGACCATTTGTGTAAGATTCGCGATATCAAAATTTATTAAATACAAAGAGGTTTTTTTTTGGTTGATTTGAGATTCGTCCTCGCAACACTATTTAGGTTTGATTTCGGAAGTGTTGCTTTCAATTTTGTCGGACTTTTACCCGACATTGATATGAAATTACTTCTCAAGCCCTGTCGCCCACTCAAACTCGTATATGCATGGACGGTCCGACTTGCACCACTTTGCCTGGGCAGGCTTAAGCCTTCTAAGTGGTTTACTGGAAGTCGCGTGTGGTCGGCTTGTGCTAGTTGGGTGAGGCAAGGTGACGTGTATCTTGCGTCACTGGGGTGTCCAACTGATATTGGCCGCAACCAATCATAAGCTTCTACTCCTTGCCTTGAAATGTTAAATAAAAATAAGTTTGAGGCGTACCACCTCCCTTGTTTGTTTTGTATGATTTGAGGTTTAACGTCCCCGTCAACACTGTAAAGGTCATTTTGGAGACGTTGCTTCCAATTTTGTGGGACTTTTACCCGACATCGAGATGAAATGACGTCTCAAGCCCTGCCGCCCAATGAAACCAATAGGGTTTATATTCTCGCACCGCTTTGCCTGGGCAGACTTAGATCCTCTAAACGGATTACCAGTACTCGTGTGCGGGTCTATTTCAGCTCTGCGTGGAAGCATCAAGCAGCCCCTCTATTTCTTCAAGCCTCGATGGGCGGGGGCCGTCCACCCCCTTGTAAGCTTGTGCATGTGAGTGATTGAGTGTGTTTGTGAGGTGAGTGAGTGAGCGCTTTATGCCTCATCAACTGTAAGGTAATACGCAGATAAGGACCACATTCATAAAAAGACGGGGCAATCCGAGATGGAATGTACAGAGATTTTATATCACATTTTTTTTTCCTTTGTTTTACTCCGACTGGAGCAACGGTTTTTCTCCGTGTTTGTCTGCACGATGTTTGATCTAGTCGTTAATGACTATATCAACTACATACATGTATAATAATGGCATCCGAAAACAATATTGTAGCCGGGGTTAAGTTTGGGGTGGTTTCTGCGGGAGTCTTCCCTGTTCTTCACCATAGTGCAGAATATATTTATTACTGTACCAGATTGTATTGAATATTATGCAATACGCCTAACGGCATGAGAAGGATTGAATCATGGACAGACTCTATAAAACCGATTCCGCCCCCACCCCTCGGGGCTTCAGATTTGGCTGCATGATGCTTCCATGTAGAGCTGAAACTGACCACACTGGCACGAGCACTGGTAAACAGCTTAAAAGGACTAAGCCTACCCAGGCAAAGTGATGTGAGTCAGACCGTCCACTGCATATAAGCCTTTTGGTTTGTATATTCAAATATTGTATGATTTCTTGTTTCTAAAGGGACCCCGTAGAAACAGCGTTTTGAATATGGCGTGGTGCTACATTGTGACCAATGTTTGTCCGCACAAATCGTGACCGAGTGTGATCCTTCAATGAAACACGTTTTATAGTGTATAAAACATTTTTCATGGTTTATGTGGTGAAATGGAAACTAAACCATCATATTTTCTATTGTCTGCATTCAATGAAACAGAAGAAGTGATTTTTGACAGATCGCGGGAAAATTGTGGGCCGCCTACATCAATGTGTAATTGAAACTTACGTGCTGATCGTCGTGAAAATTTCCGTCAAAACTACGACTTTATCCGAAGTTAAATACTTAGCTAAGTAAATGAAATAGGTGGCTTTCGAATGCACTTTTTCAGGAAATACTTTACTAAGATATTGATTCCTCCTTAAATCGTTAAGTCGACCTTAACTTAAGTATCGATTGTAATCCTGGGCCCAGATCTCCAGGTATGTCTCTCATGAGGGTCGATAGCCGAGAGCTTTCACTCTCTGTAATCTCTGTCAGCTGCTTCAAAGTCATTTTGGCCTCCTTGGCCCACGTATTCCATCCACCTGTGTTTCAAAGGTTGTCTGGGCTGCATCCTTGAAACGTTCCACGTGTCCTTACCAGCGGTGTCTTCTCTCCTTCAGGATGAAGTCAAGGTTCTCAATGCCAAGCCGCGCAAATAGCTCACATAACCTGATGGTAACAGCGTCTTGCGGCTTAATATTGCAAATCTGCATGATCATTGCCCTGTTATTCTCCTACATACGTTGGGGGTTTTGTTTGGTCCGTGGCCAAGTCTCGCTGGGATGGAACATTGCGCTCTGCACACAAGAGCTGTACACACGACCACGTGTCTTGAACGCGAGACGTGTCGGGAAGAGAGAACTGATAACAGCTCCTTGTATATTCACACATTATGTGGTCGAAAGATTACAGCCACCAGCTGCAGACAGCATGTCTCCTGAGACAACACATCACGTGCCTCACTCTTCATTAAATTTACATTGAGCCGGTGAACTTCCTGGGGCTTGTTTTAGCGGGGGGGGGGGGGGGGGGGATCAAACTATCGTTCTTACATGTTAAGAGAGATTTATCAGTGAAATCGAGAACGATCGATAAAATATAGATTGAGGGTACTCGTTAGAACCGCCTTAATTAGGCGGTTCTAACGAGTACCTACAATCTATATTTTGAGCAGAAATAAGAAAAATATCACAATTTTTCATATTTTTCATTTCGTTTTATCTGCGGTAATGTTTACACTGTTTTTGTATAGGCGTGTTTTCGTAATGAGTAGCCTGGATATCTTCTATAAATAACCGTTACCTGGATATCCTACGAAACAATGATACAGTAGTCACGTGGGCATCGGCGCTGAACAGCTTCTATGCTTAGTACATTTGGTCGATCGAAAGTTGAGATTTGCTCCCAGTGGTTATCACGTGCACTAACCGATAAACTTAAACTCATTCAATATAGACACATCCAAACACTACGTCATCACTCAATAATACTATTTGCCGGGATGTACCGGTGTTGGGCAAAAAACGTCTGTGGTCGTTTATCGCCATTGTAAATGCGATGATATTTTCTGTAAACTTGTATTTTGTTTGGATTGGAAACGACAAAATTGACCTTTAAACTTTTATTATAGACATTTCTTAGCTAGTAATTATTGGTTCTAGGAGATTTGAAGATGTTTTTGATGATAATTACCTGTTAAACTTATGCAGGTAAGGAGGCGGGACGGTCTTAATTATTTGTATTAAAATGCGCAAAACGAATGACAAAATGCGGAAGATGCATGAATGAACTCTAAAATATAGAAGGTTTTAGGAATTCCGTTTATGACGTCATTCTTGCGCATGCGCAAAGCACTGGCCGTCAATTGAAACGGCCATCGCTATTCAAATGTATTGGTGGAACTTTAAATGCTAACAATATTCAGACTTTTTGAGAGAAAATATACCCGTTTACATTGAAATAATGCCTCGAGAAGAAAAGAATGATATTTTGCTTTTATTACCGAAATTCATTTATCCTAAATCCGTTTTTAATTGACGAAAATCTCTTCGTGAATGACCCATGTCAACAGTTTGAGATACCGTTATTCACAAAAGCTTACTTACAAAATAAGTTTTTACGTAACTTTTCGTTTTATTCGCTATCCAAGTATAGCTATCACATGCGGACAGAACTTAGATCTATCTATCTCTCTATCTATCTATCTATTGAGAAAACATTCCAACAGTCTGTCTACATGTAGAATGACAAGCGATCTGTCTAGAAGAGCAGTTAAAAATGTCCAGCGATCTGGCTACATGTGTAATTTTAATAAATTGAAGATTCCTGTGGACAGGCTACGTTTGTTTTGGTTAAAACAATATTTTATTCCTAGCAAACATCATGTACAATTAAATACATTGGAATCTGACAGTAAGTCTGAGGCTAATAAATATCATCTAATACAAACTGATTTACGTTACATTTGAGTGATATGAACAAACAAACTGACAGACAGACAAACAAATTGACTGACTAACAGACAAACGGACGGATATTTAGACAGACAAATAAAAATAATGACAGTCTAAATAAACTAATGGGTGGACTGACGGAGGGGCGTAGACTCAACGCTGGTTCGACGTCATGCCGACGACACCCACTCCAACTCACTTCAATAGCACATGACCGTTGGAATGAGAGAGAGAGGGGTTTGACCGACAAACCGACAGTAGACAGACGACAGACAGACCGACTGACTGAATGACTGACTAACAAACGAACGACGGCCCCGCCCATAGTGGCTTGAAGAAATATATGGGCTGCATGATGCTTCCACGCAGAGCTGAATCCGGCCCGCACCCTAGTACTGGTAAACGGCTTAGTGGATCTAAGCATGTCTAGGAACCGCGGTGCGAGGCGGACCGCCCATGCTAATAAACCCTATTATATATATAGATAGTGCCGGTTTTGAGGTAATCTGTTAAAAACCCTCACAAATCACCTCTTCAACCAGCACTATCTATATATAAACACATCTTACCACATATATATTTTACCGCAGTATTTTGAGCAGACAGATAAACCGACTATTACATGTCAATTTATCTTTACCACACTGATAGTTGGACATCAAGGTCCAAAAGGGAAATCACCTACGGACTATTTCAGTATTTAGAAAACCATTCACTGGACAAAAAACTAGTCATTTATTTACGTTCAATTTCTTACTATTCTAGTACAAGCCGTGATAGCCGAGTGGTCTAGATGGTTTGGACTGTAAATGGTGGGGCATGAGTTCGAATCCCGGTAATGACATAAAAATCTTTTTATAATGGAACATTGAATAAAAATGATGACAGCGTAATCGGTTTCAATAAAAAGCGTTTCTAAGCGATAAAAATGGGTTAAAAAAAAGAAAAAAATACAAAAAAATCCTGATAACACTGTAATCGGTTTAATTAAGAAAGGTTACTAAGCAACTCGTAGAGAACAACAAATAATTAAAAGTAATATCCAAAATCTGCTCCGATAAAAGTCGCGGATAGACACTATATAGACACTATATAGAAACATATTAAAAAGAATTTTGAAAATTCCACTTTGGGGCAAAAACTTTAACCCCTCCTGAAAGTGCCTTTACATAATCCAATGACCACCAGATTTTGCACATATAACAAGACTTTAAGGCTGTATAACATATTAAAATTCCAAGTTCCTATGACAACTTTTGGAATTTCAGAAAGTCTTTGAGTCTTCCTAAAAGTGGAATCCCATCAACCGATTAGTCTCAAATTTTGCATATGTATTTGGGTTGCATATATACATATTATCACAAAATTTCAAAGTTCTAGCATCATTTTGGAATTTCCTGCAAGTCTTTGAATTGTTGTAAAATAACATTGGTTCAACTAATTACCACCAAACTTTGTACATATGTTTCAACATACAAAATGCACATTCTTATAACATTGTAGGTCGGAAGTGAAGCAAAAAAAAAAAAAAAAAAAATATTAACTTTCATATTTTGGTGGTGGGTCATTTACTATTGTAATTTTATTGAATAAAATCAAGCATTTTCTATCTTTTTTTTCATTTCATTCTTTGCTTGAGCCTTGCCTTCCTCAATAAGTTTCTTTCTCTCACTTTCACTCAATCCTGTTTGTTTTGAATGTATATTGTCTTTGAGTTTATTATATTTGTCCAACTCATCCAACACAAGTTTAAATTCATTCTCAGATATCTGTCCGTCTGTCAAAGCCTTAGAAATCAAATCCTTTATACTATTCAACTTACTATCAGCAATAGTTTTAATCTCATAATGTTTCTGTGCCTTTGAAGTCATTTTACGCCTAATTAGTTTAACACACACACCCAAACTCCCACACACAACAGCACCAATCTCTAAAGGCAACATAATTGGAACAGTTAATCCAACACCTGCCAAAATAACACTTGTTGATATCAAACCAGTATCAACTCCATCAGTAATATTTATTCCACGTTTGTATTTTTTGTATAATGCTTTTCTCACATCTCTCTCATTAATTAACGTCTTCTCTATCTCAGATATCTTCTGTAATCTATAATTTTGCCCATCTTCAATAGGCAACTCTGGATATAGCGGTGCATTAGGTTGTTTCATTTTTTTCTTGATAACATATATTTTTTTATTCAATAAATAATTCAATTATCATCGAAGCCACAGTATTAACACATGTAGCATTATTAGTCTGACAAACAAAAGCAATTGCATCACCAGCCTCAACCTTTAACGGTGTAGCAAAGTTATCGTGTTTTCTTAAAATATTATTCAATGATATATCATATCCTGCTTGTGGATTTCCATTAATTGCAATCGCCACAGACACATCGCCTTTTGTTCTTTTACTCGACAGTCCAACACCTATTATCTGGCCAGGAAAGTTCATCACATATCCAACACCTACTTCTCTACCACCATTTCCAAAGCCAAACACTTCATTCTTCTGTAAGGAACCTTTACTCTCCGCACAAATGCTTATCAATTTTCTGTCTGACATATTATCAACCTTATTATATAATAATCGATGATTGACATACATATCCCGAAATCTATCTTGAAGTCCTGTATGTCTATCATTCAATGTATTTATTTGTGTAAATGCTTGACTTCTCATATTAAATATTTCTTGTTTCAGCCCCAATGCATCTACGTGTTTTCTCTTAGCACCAAATATACTCATTTTTTTATTATAATTATATAATTTCCAAAACGCAATTAATTGGTAGATGATTAATTACCTTGTTGTTATTTTCATCCCTGATTTCTAATTTCAATTCTGCTATAGCATCATTCACCAAACACTTATATTCTGGATGCTCAAATCTCACTGTTGTTATCTCTCCAAACTCTTTATTTTCCACTGGAACAACAGCCAACACAGTACTCGGCATACCATCTAAATAATTATTTGAAGTATTAATCTGTTCCAAATGAACATACAATGATTTATAAACAGCAAAATCTACAGCTCTCTCACCATAATGAGTTTCATTAACAGCAAACTTTCGCTTATTTCCAAACCCCAACATTTGTTTTAAGCCCTTGCTTATCTTCAATTCATCCGGTGTAATTAAAGAAGCAATTCCATTTGTTTCATTTACAGATAATGTAATATTATTACTTTGAAATAAATCTGCTATTTGTTGGAAACTATAATAACCATCTATAATCTTATGAGGTCTCTCTTTAGTCTTCTGCAAATATTCATCAACAACATTATACCATCCAACACCATATGTTATAGATTTCAAACCAATACGTTTATTCCCATCTCTGTTATCAATGTATTGTTGCAAGTTTATTGTCTTGTCAATATTCGAAATTGTATGATACATTTTTATTTTTTATATATAATCAATAATAAAAATGATACCTAAAGAATTCAAGTACAATCCCAATGCATCATATAACCCCAATACTAAATATACCGAAAAGAATATTGAACTTATAAAACAAACGATTTATGTTAATAAAGATGACCATTTTCCAGTAACGTTTCCCGACTTATTTCAAAACTATCAAAATCCAACATTACACACCAATGAACCGTGGAATACATGGCTTCATTCATCATTTGACTGGTGGCAATGTCAATTAAATTTTGCTGTCTGGTGTGCCACTGCAGGATGTGGTGTAAGTTATCAAGATCATTTGCAAAACACTTCAGGACTAACTAAAACAATATATACATTTCATGTTTATTATTGTATTGCTCGTATTTTGAAAGAACTTAAAACACCTTTACCAACAGATGAATCATTTTGTTATTACAAAAATCCATACGACAAAGCTGTCTATCAAAAGTTATGCAATGAATTCAATGTTTCACCTAATACAGATTGGAGGCAAAAATTAGAAAGTAGTTCTAAATGCAGTGGTCTAGGGAGTTACACACAATATTTTAAACCAAGTGGAAAATATAGACAAGAACATCGAAGTGAAGGTCCATTCTTTAATCCAAATGATAAAATAGAACATACAGTAGATATAAGTGACGCCTGGACAATGTTTATATTAGACAAATCAGAAGGATTAACAAAAACAGGTATTGAACGAATTAACGAAAGTATTAGAATGTTTGTATGGGCACTATTAGCAGCACAATCTCAAACACGTGTAGAAATTCTAAAAATAGGCACAGGATTTGATGCTCAGAAACAATTTCTTGCTAACATTGAAGACGCTATTAATAGTCCAGTTGATTTACCAAGTCAAATACAAAGATATCAAAACACACTCAAATATGCAAGAAGTAAAGTAGATTTTGTTTATGGTATTGGATTATATATGTCTCCCAGTGATATGGTTTTACAAGTTGGTACTATCGCTGGATATAATAATAAAATTGTAATTGCAACAGAAAATCAAACACTTGGTTTCAATAGTGATGTAAATGTTAAACCTGTTGCATCTGCTACACAACCTGCAACTATACAAGGCACACAAACAAAGAAATCTCTACCAGATTATCATCAACAAGCAGTTGATTATGCAAAGAAACACAATCTGTCAAAAAGTTGGGTTGATGGTGCTGGTACCTCCGATGCTAGAATAGCAGATTGGTTTAATCATCACAAACTTGCTAACCAATCTACTACAAAGAAATCTCTACCACAATCTCTACAAGGCACACCAACAAATAAATCTCTACCACAATCTCATCAATCTCTACAGAAAAAAAAGAAGCCATACAACATGAAGACAACAAAACAGCATTAATAGTAGGAAGTATAGTAATTGGACTATTAATTATGTATGAAATTATTTAAGTTCTTTTTTTTCTTATAAACTCTCTCGCAGATGCATATAACAATCCAGCAACCAATACAACTAATGCCCATAAATGTTCTCCAAACCAACCAACAACTTTACCCGCAGAAGACAACAACCAAGACACAATAGAACCAATAACACCTGGTAATGCAGTAGCTACTTTTCCTGCAAGGGTAGAAAGTAATTTACCAAGATTTGATAATTGTTTCTTAACCCAATCTTTAACACCACCTTTTGGTGGAGAAGGAGGGGTTGAAGTAGTACCACCACCAGTAGGAATAACAGCCTCAACAATAACTCCAATAATCATTCCAAAAGCGGTTAAAATACTAACAATTGTAATGCCTTGTTCTCTGAATAATGTTCTAATTCTTTCACCCAATGTAGTGTCTTCTTTTAATACTTTGTTTATAGTCTCTTTGATTCTATTTACCTGACTACGTAGTTTTTCTTTATTAACATTAATAACTTCCAATCTTGCACTTCTCTCACTTTCTAACTCTTTGATTCGACTACTTATCCTTTCTATTTGAAATTCATCATTGTCTGCTTTGGCTTGTTCTAATTTTGTATTTTCTTTTGCTAAGTCTTTATTTGTTTCATTCAGTTTTGCCAATTCATTTGCTATCTCTTCTTTGACTGTTGTCATTGCATTTGCTATTCCATCAATCTCTCTTTTTGTCCAATCTGTTTGTGTTTCTTGTTCATTAGTAAATGATGTCTCCAATGTTTTCACAGCAGTTTCTACATCAACTGTTGTATTTAATAGTTCTTGAGTTTGTTCTTGTGATGATATATCTTGTAAAGGTATTTCTTCTTCTGTTTGTGTTATTTGAGTTCTCGTTTGAAGTAATTGTGTGAATGCTTTTCTACCTTCTTTAATTCTTGTAGCAGATGGTTTAAAATCATCTACACCTAATACATTCCTAACAAAATCAACACCATATTTCCTTTGCAAAGTATTAAATGATAAAAATGTTGCTATTTCATCTGGTGCATTGGAACGATAATATGTTAATGCAATATTCTTTCCACCTTCATCTTTAACATATAACATTGGTCTCCCTATATCATCTTTCTTGAGAGACAAACCTTTGATTTTACGTTTAGGTTCTTCATTCCTTTCGTAAAATCTATCTATCATGTTTTGACCTATGCTATTACGCAGAGTTTTCCAATCATCACCGGTTAAATCATTCAAACCAGCAAACTGACTATTTAATGTTCTCTGAAACTGCTCTTCATCTGTAAAAGATGTTTCTGCTTCTTCATCATAATCCTCCCTGTCATACTCAGGATTTTCATATTCAGCCATTATTTATTTATTATTTAAAAATATTTTTTTATCTTTTAAAAAAATGTCAGCTTACGGAGATAAACTAAACCCTTACAGAAAATTAAGAGAACCACGAGGTGTGAGAGGTATCCGTCAAAGTGTAGTAATAACAAATGACCCTTCAACTATTGACCAAAATCAACAATTATTAGTGAGATTTCCTAATCTAAGTAGTAATGATGTTATTGTTCCCGGAACAGTCAGATTAGCATTTGAAATTGAACTAACCTCTAAAGATGCAAATGCAACTATATTTCAAAACATAGGAAGAGCAATAATTAAGAAAACAACAATTAGAATAAGTGGAAATGAAGTTATGTCCATTGACGATAGTGACATCTATCATTGTTATATTGATTTATGGAAGACTATTACAGAACGTGTAAATATGGTATATCAAGGCGTTGGCAAAGAGAACATGTTGAGACATAGAGTGGGTGCAGGAAACGCAACAGCAGATAAAGAAGATCAAGCCATCGCAAAAGCATATGGAAACAGGTTTTGCATCCCACTTGATTTTGAATTATTGGAAACCCATATGCCATTTTATCAAGCAGGATTAGGAGATAGACTTGAATATGAACTTACATTCAATGATTATAATAAAGTAATTAAATCAGGCGATGCAACTTCAACTTATACAATCAAAAATATTTGTTTGGAATTTGATATTGTTTCTGATACTGAATTAGCAAGACAAATAAGACAGCAAGTTGATGGTAAAATGGTTATTTTGTATGACAGAATACTAAGACACAGAAAAATAACTAAAAACAAATCTGATACACTATGGAATATCAATCTAAATGTTCCTGCAAGAAGTATGAAAGGAATTCTTATGCTATTCGAAGATCCTGAAAGGGCCAGCACAGAAGAATATTATAATCCAGAAATTACAAAAGTGGAAATGACAATAGAAGGGATTCCGAATCAATTGTATAGTCAAGGAATGAAGTCCCACCAACACTGGGACGAAATAAATAAATTCTTTGCTTTGAATTCAAAAAGAAACAAAGAAACAAGTATGGTCGTTAAAGATTTATATTTTACTGATACAACAATAGAAAAATATCTAACGAACAGGTATGCTTTATGGTTGGATTTACGTTCAACTGATGATAATACACTTCATGGTTCTGGAAGAAGAATTGAAAATGCATCAGAAGGTATTACAATACAAATAACGAAAGAAGCAGGAGCAGATGAACCAATCAATCTTTATTTGTTTGTTATACAAGATGCACAAATCAACTTTGAAGATGGTAGATTTAAAGAAGTCAGTTATTAATATTTTTTTTTTTACAAATAAAAATGGAACTACCAAAATATCCTCATTGTGCTATTATATGTGGTCAAACTGGATGCGGGAAAACAGAGTTTGTCCTTGACCTTTTGGAAGAGGAATATCGTCAAGTATTTAAACATATTGTTATACTTTGCCCAACCATTCAATGGAACAAGGCTTATAAAAATCGTGAGTGGATTGGTGATGTCAGGAAACCTAAAACAAAAAATATAACAATTGTTAATCCTATTGTTAATGGAGAAGAAAAACTACAAGAACTACTAAGAATGTTCTTTAATAAATATGCTGGTCATTCTACTCTCTACATTATTGATGATTGCAGTGCAACGAAAGAACTAACAAAGAAAAAAGATATGTTATCAGAATTAGCATTTTCTGGTAGGCATGCAGAACAATCAGTGTGGGTTATTTCGCAGAGATATAATTCTGTGTTAAAAGATTTAAGAGAACAAACAAAATGGCTATGCATGTTCTACACAAAAGATAGAGATAGTTTTGAAAATTGTTTAAGAGAGAATGATGTTATTCCAACTTTGGAAGAACGACAGAGAATAAAAGAAGAACTGAAAAAAAAGAAGCATCGTAAGTTAATTTTGAAGACTGACCAGCCTACTGGTTATTGGTTGGTTGATTGATTATTTTTTTAGCAATGATTAAGTAATGTTTATGCAATGATTAAGTAATGCTTATACAATGCTGTAGCAAATCTTAAGTAATGCTTATGCAATGTTTTAAGTAAAATAGCAATACTAAAAAACAATGCTGTTAGAAATATTATCAATCACTGCAATCTTATCAATAATCATAACAAACACTGCAATCTTATCAATAGTCGGATATGCGATGTTTTATTTTTTAAAAATAAAAAATAAATTACATAAAATAAAAATGAATGCTGAAGAATTATTACAAGACATTGAATGTGAAAGCACAGAAAATAATGAACAAGAAACAAAACGTGAGCGATTATCAGCCATTGTTGCTGGTGGTGGTAGTAAGCAGTATCTTGGTAAAGACTTACAACTATCAGACATTGATACAATGACAGCAGAACAAATAAACAAACTTTACTGCAGATATGAAGCAAGATTGGGAGCAAGTATGACTAAGACATTGGGTAATTCTTTCATTAGCTTATACGTGATGGGTGTATCAAAGTATTTCAATGTTGTTAATCCACCTAAACTGATACAAGACTTAGAGGAAGACCCTTTTATCAATCACGCTTTGACAAGTTCGTGTTGTGAATTGTATTATAGATATGGAATGTACCTTGCTCCATTAACTGCAATGCTAACAACAGCAAGACATATTGATTTTAATAAAAAAGAAAATATCTCCTTAGAAAAAAATGAGTGATACTGAAGTTAAAACAAAAGACCCAAGACGAGTAGTTGCTGGTAAGAAAGGTGCAGAAGCAAGAAAAAGAAATGCAGAATTAAGAAGAAAGGAGACTGAAACTATAAAGAAAGAAAACATGGAATTAAAATCTATAACAAAAGATGATGATGTCGGCTCTCCAAATTCACAGAATATAAATATATACAAAAATTATATACCATTATGCATAACAGTTGGAGTTGTTGGAATAGGATTGTATATGTACAAGTCTAAACAAGTTGTACCACAACAACAACCTATGATGCAACAACCTATTATACAACAAAAAGAAATTGACCCATTTGAATTTAATTAATTTAAAAAAATAATATTCTCATTAAAAAAAATGACAACCTCAATAGACGGAAAACAAATTGCAAACATGTTATATCATGCTGGAGTGGAAACTGTATTAACTGTTGGATATTCAGAATTAGGTAGAAAACTATTGAAAAGACCAGCACCAAAAGTAGATTTTAATATGACAGATATTGGTATGTTGTCCATTGATATATTACTTGCAATGGCAACAAAGGATATGCTTGTTAAGCAAGGTATTATTCCTGCAGATATTATGAAGTAATTTTAATATTTTTTTTTTTCATTATATAAAAATGGCAAGTGCAGTAGCATTAATGGTTGGAGGAGCAATTACAAACGCCTTAGCCTTTTCAGGTAGTAATTATTTATTTTCACATATGGGTAGTAATAGTGATGAAGAGAGAAAACGACATGATAAAGCGATGGAACAATTAGAATCAGCAACAACTGCATGGAATGAGAAGAGAACAGAAAGATTGGATTTTATTAACGAACAACTGAAGAAGGAACATCATGCTTTGAATGAGTTCAGTGATGCTGATACTGCTATGAGACAGTATTACTATATTACAGGAAAACAATTGCCAGATAATTTATCCACACCATTACCACCAAAACCTACATTAAGTGATTTTTACACTCCATCAGAAGACCAGAAAAATAGAGAGATTGCATTTGTTGTTGGTGGTATGGCATTGACAGGATTTGTTGCTTGGAAGTTGATGTAGGTAAAAAAAAATTATTTTTTGACATAATCTTTCTTTGGAAAAACTAAATCATAAGCATGATATTTATTTTTTTTATTATTCTTACATGGTTTCAAACCAAGTGGTCTTACATAAAATGGTGGTTCTTTACCTTCTATCTTCTTTGTGAGATGTGCAGGACTCCATACTTCACCATTGTCTTTGAGAGTTAAAATTACACTCACACCATTGTCTGTGTTAATTTCTCTGTAGTCAGTGATTGTATAAATGTTGTTGATTTCTAAATCAGTCCATTTCTTTGTGTCAAATTGACTTTGTTCCTTTAACAGCTCTTCAAACTCTTCTTTTGTAGGTGTATAGTCATCATCAAGCAATTGTGCTATATTTTGCGTTTGTGCGTTCTTTGACATCTTTTTATATATAAATATTTTTTCTTAAATAAAAATAAATGGAGAAGATATACTATAGTCCAAAAGGTTTCTGGAAAGGACACTCAGCTGTTGGTAAGTTAGCAAAAGAAGCAAAGGTTAGTCAGAAACAAGCATTAGAGTTCTTAAAGAAACAAGCAGTATGGCAAATATATTTACCTGCACCTAAGAGAATAATAAGACCAAAATTTGATGTGTCTGCAGAGAATGAAGTTCATCAGGCTGATTTGTTGTTTTTACCTCACGATACTATTGGTAGGAAGACATACAAGTATGCATTGACAGTGGTTGATGTTGGAACAAGATATAAAGAAGCCGAACCTTTGACGTCGAAAGATAGTAAAGAAGTTGCAAATGCTTTTGAGAAGATTTATAAAAGACATTTGAAGTATCCTAAACTATTGCAAGTTGATCCTGGTAGAGAATTTATGAGTTCCGTTTCAACTTTGATGGAAAAGCATAATACCAAAATAAGAAGAGGTAGAAAAGAAATACACAGAGACCAAGGAATAGTAGAAAGATTTAATAGAACCTTAGCAGAAAGATTGTTTGGTTATCAGTATGCTAAAGAGATTGATACTAAAAAAAGAAACAGAGAATGGGTTAAGAGATTATCTGATGTTATTAAAGCATTAAATAAGGAGACGAAAAAACCTCCTCCAATTATAACAAGAAAAGTTGATGCTGAAATTTGTCCTTATGCAAATGTTAGATATTTGTATCAACCTGGAGAATTAGAAGGTGGTGGAAAGAGAAGGGCTACTGACCCAGTATGGTCTGTTGATATTCATAAGATTGACTATCATATTATAACGCAGGGAATAAGAGTTTATTATTTGAAATCTCCTGCACCTAAGAGAGGGTTTGTCAAAGAGGAATTACTTATTGTTCCGGCTGATACCCATACGCGTATGTCATGATTCCATCTGGTGCTATGTATCTTTTTGTGTCTAAAGGAGAAAGTGTAGTCTTATTTACTTTTAATCCATATATGTTGTGATGCATTGAGCGTAGCATGTTCATTGAGTGTGTGTATTTCTTTTTGTTGAATAATGCATCTCTGTAGTTTTCAAAATTGATTTGTTTTTTGATTACATATTTTTTTGTTCCTTTCGCTTTTTTGATGACTTGTTCATCTGCTCTTAATACTGAATATAGTTTAGGACGAAGACCAATATATTCTGATATTGGAACACCAGCAAATTCATCCTTCATCTTACCTATGACCTTCTTGTTTGTTTCATCGTATAGTGGATGTTCTTTTGGATAATCAGAGAAATCGTATTCATCTTTCATTTCAGACATATCTTTGTAAGCATCTTTGGTTTTGATATCTACTAATAAACTGTCTGTGTCGGTGTATAACAAGGTGCAGTTATTACCATACTTCTTTTTCAATGTATTATAATACCAATCATACATAAGATGTTTTGATAAATCTAAAACACAGAAGCCAACATATATTGGTTTATTGAGAGTTAATCTTGTTTTATTCACTTGAATGGCAGATAACTCATTAGAGAACTTTATTCTACGATTGAAGTTTGGTTTGGCTATTATCTTGCGGATTTTTTCATTTTCACTGCCATCTGTTTTGACTAATTTAATATCAACTCTTTTACGTATGTTTTCCATTGTTTTGCCAAATACTGAGTTGTTCATAAGTTTAAAGAAATCTTTTTCAAATGTAGTCTTTGCTTTTTTACGTAATTCTGTATTCAGACGTATGTAAGGTTCCATCCAAGGTTTCTCATCAAATTCTAATATTCTGTGTATTTTTGTTATTTTCATACCAAGTTGTTTGTATAGTCTTAAGTTTTTGTAATGTACTACATATTTCTTCTTATCCATTAGATTGGGGACAAGTTTTTCTGTTTTTAACATACTATTTTCAATTAGTTCATTTTGATAGTCGGATAACCATTCTTTTTTAATTGCTAATTTTTCAGGTGCAAGGGGATAGTCATTATGTAGTTTATGTAAATGTTTGGGGTATTCTAAATCTACTTCATATATTCTTCCTCTACCTTTTTGTAATTTTGGAAGTTTTCCATCTATTAAATCTTTATTAGTTATCCATTTGAAACCACCAAATGGAAGTGGTTGGCTCATTGAATGACCATATAAATTATTTTCATCTAAATACATTATGTAATTGTCTTCTTCATTTGGATTATAATCTGCTACATATTTATTGTTTGCTTTTGCGTGTCTTTTAGAAACCATACTTATTCCACCTCTCATTCCTTTTTCAATGAAAAGATGCATATCCAAATCTGATAGAAGTTGTAATTCTATTTCTGTGTATTTTAGAAGAGCATCCCAAGATAGACCAGGTGCAGTGTAGTAATGTAGAGGGTCAAGTTTATAGTTATTCATACAGGTTTCTCTAAACTTTTGAAAAACATCTGCAAGTAAGAGAACATCTGTTTTGAGATATAAATCATGATAATCACCAAGTGTTTTACAGTTAAAGTGTTTCCATACTTTTTGAGCGTGTTCATAGTCTTTTTGTTTGATACTTTCATCTGTAAGACTGCTGTAGAATTTGTCTATGGGTGGTAGTTGTGTTTCATCAAATCTATCAAAACTATCAATGTATTCATATGGATAGATACCTTTACGAGCAAGAAGATGTGAGTTAGTTGTATGTTTTACAGTTAATGGTAAGTCTGATTTGTTGAGTTTTTTATATCTTGTATTGTGACATTTTTTACATTTCGCTGTTAATAACCAATTTTCATTGATGTTTATTTCTTCTGTACCTTTACATTTTTCACATTCTGTCTTTACACCAATTGCTCCATCTACCAACTTTTCAAGAGAGGAAGCCATAAATTGAAAACTGTCTAAGAATTTCAGTTGTCCAATACTGAATGAGATGAATTTCTCTGAATTATTTGCAATACAAGTAATGTTTCCACTTGCTTTGTGTATTTTCTGCATTATTAGATGGCTATCATAACCTTTTAAGTTGTGGAAGATAACTGGAATTTTGGTTTTATTTGGTTTGATTGCAAGTTTGAGATTACAGGATTTGTGTGCTGGTCCTCTATATTCTCCTGTGAAATGACAGTGGTCTTTTACTTTTGGATTCTTTTCATTATCAATTTCTTTTTCACATATCCAACAATGGGAAGCATTTTCATAATCTTGTATGTTCTGTTCTGTTGGCATTATTAATGGTTTAGGATGTCTAAAGATGTTGTTGATGTTATTCACTTCACATTTTAAATGATTTAGAAAAACCTCTGCAACATCTTCACCTCTGTATATTACTGGTTTGTCTGCTTTACCATCATATCTAACAACTTGATATCCAAATCCACACGCTTCGTGTTCGCTTGTTATTTCTGATTTATCTCCTTTTTGTTGTGATTTGGGTTTGATTTGTGCTTCAAAGTCAGCATAGATAACATATGGAACGGGCATTTGATTTTGATGGTTTTTAAACTTGATAAGACCTTTTGATGGCATTTCTATTCGCATTGGAGATTTATTTATGCCTTCACAGTCTTCTTTATGTTTGATTAGTAGGTCTTCCCTTGTAAAACCATAAAGACATCTATCACAGAAATGTGTTTTATGTTTGTGTTTATTGTTCTGATTGTAAAGTAATCTATTAAGGTTTTTAATAAAACAGTAGTGATATTTTGTTTTTGACTCATCAGGAGGATAGTCATCAGGATTATAATCTTCATCTATCATTTCTTCTTCACTATCATCAATTTCCTCTTCAACATCTTCAGTTATCAAAAGCAGATTAATTCGTTCTTTATCATTTGGTTGATTTGAAATATGATATGGAAATATAGTAAGTTTCTCTGTCTTTTTTGTTAATGTGTATCCATAAACATTGATTGCTATATTGTTTTGTTTCTCAACTTTTGGTATTTGTGAGATTGGTGTGGGAAAGTCTATTCCTTCCATATTTAATGTGCCTAAATATTTACGATAACTTGATAACTTACTTGGATTGTTTTTGTTTGGGTATTTAGAAGCAAGTATATGCCATTCTAAACATCTATCATCATCATTTGATAAATTAATTATTGCTTTTTTATTTGCTATTGCACTTGGAATAGAAATATACGAAGAACCTTTGAGTGGTTCATATTTTGCTATATTAAGATAAAGTTTGATACAATGGTCAATTTCTAAACCCGTTGCGGTATTTGTGAATTTTTCAATCCATGTTTGTATATAAGTTGTTTGTTTGTTATAGTTTTCATCTAAATTATTTCCATCAAGAACTGCACATTGTTCTCCGTGTGATGCACCGGTAACTTCTTTTCTTTCACCATTAAGTTCATCTTTAAAAAACTTTATAGATAACCCAATTGAAAATTTAATACCATTGTATTCTTTAATGTTTTCATTAATTTTATCTATAATGACAGATTTTTTATCATTAAACAAAATATTTGGGTCTTTATATTTATGAGCATCTATTTCATACGCTTTGAAGTAATTGCATAATGGTTTATCAACCAGTTTCAGAACATTTTTCTCTTTAGTATCTTCATCATTAATTTTTTCACTTGTTTTAACAGCATTTTGTTGCTGTCGTTTTCTTATCTTTTTATCTCTACGTCTTTTACGCAGATTTTCCAATGTAGAAGTTTGTTGTAGTGCATCACTCTTCTGTTTCTCAATATCTAAGGATTTAAGACCCTTGTCTAAAGCCTCATCACTAATTCTTCCTTCACTATGCAATTGTATTAGTCTCTCTACAGAACTCATTTTTTTGTTTTCTTTTAAACTATAAAAAAAAAATTTTAAATATAATAATAAAAATGGATATAGAAAAAGCAAAGATGCAAAATATATGTGCTATGTTGCCGTTAGGTTCAAATAAACCATGTAAAAACAAATCAGTAAAGCATTCTATATACTGCAAGGCTCATAATTTTATTATAAAACATAACAAAAGTAAAGTAGTGAAATGTTTACAATGTGGTAAAGGTACTACAGCAAAATATCAAATCTGTGATAAGTGTGGTGGAAAGAATTTTAGAGAAAAACAGAGATATTTTAACTCTATAAAACCTTTTAAGCAGGAAATTGCAAGATTGAGTATGATAGAGTGTTGAGGATGATTCAGGACTGAAAGAGAACATACATTCAAAACATTCAAAACTGAGTGAAAGTGACAGAAAGAAACTTATTGAGGAAGGTAAGGCTCAAGCGAAGAATGAAATGAAAAAAAAGATAGAAAATGCTTGATTTTATTCAATAAAATTACAATAGTAAATGACCCACCACCAAAATATGAAAGTTAATATTTTTTTTTTTGCTTCACTTCCGACCTACAATGTTATAAGAATGTGCATTTTGTATGTTGAAACATATGTACAGAGTTTGGTGGTAATTAGTTGAACCAATGTTATTTTACAACAATTCAAAGACTTGCAGGAAATTCCAAAATGATGCTAGAACTTTGAAATTTTGTGATAATATGTATATATGCAACCCAAATACATATGCAAAATTTGAGACTAATCGGTTGATGGGATTCCACTTTTAGGAAGACTCAAAGACTTTCTGAAATTCCAAAAGTTGTCATAGGAACTTGGAATTTTAATATGTTATACAGCCTTAAAGTCTTGTTATATGTGCAAAATCTGGTGGTCATTGGATTATGTAAAGGCACTTTCAGGAGGGGTTAAAGTTTTTGCCCCAAAGTGGAATTTTCAAAATTCTTTTTAATATGTTTCTATATAGTGTCTGTCCGCGACTTTTATCGGAGCAGATTTTGGATATTACTTTTAATTATTTGTTGTTCTCTACGAGTTGCTTAGTAACCTTTCTTAATTAAACCGATTACAGTGTTATCAGGATTTTTTTGTATTTTTTTCTTTTTTTTAACCCATTTTTATCGCTTAGAAACGCTTTTTATTGAAACCGATTACGCTGTCATCATTTTTATTCAATGTTCCATTATAAAAAGATTTTTATGTCATTACCGGGATTCGAACTCATGCCCCACCATTTACAGTCCAAACCATCTAGACCACTCGGCTATCACGGCTTGTACTAGAATAGTAAGAAATTGAACGTAAATAAATGACTAGTTTTTTGTCCAGTGAATGGTTTTCTAAATACTGAAATAGTCCGTAGGTGATTTCCCTTTTGGACCTTGATGTCCAACTATCAGTGTGGTAAAGATAAATTGACATGTAATAGTCGGTTTATCTGTCTGCTCAAAATACTGCGGTAAAATATATATGTGGTAAGATGTGTTTATATATAGATAGTGCTGGTTGAAGAGGTGATTTGTGAGGGTTTTTAACAGATTACCTCAAAACCGGCACTATCTATATATATCTATTGGTTTCATTGGGCGACAGGGCTTGAGAAGTCATTTCATCTCAATGTCAGGTAAAAGTCCCACAAAATGGGAAGCAACGTCTCCAAAATGACCTTTACAGGGTTGACGGGGACGTTAAACCTCAAATCAAACAAACCAACAAACGAACGGACGGACAGTTAGACAGACAAATAAACACACTGACAGTCGAAAAAACGCTAATGAGTGGACTGACAGACGGGCGTCGAGTCAACGTTGGCTCGACGTCATGCCGTCGACAACAACTCCAACTCACTTCAATGTCACGTGACTTTTGAGATGAGAGAGTGGTTTGACTGATCCCTGTATCCAAGAAAGCCTTAACTCCTTTTGTACCAAACGGAATCTTCCTCCTTATATATAGCAAGAGTCCATTTCAAAATTTAGGGTTGTCAGGTAGTGTTTTCTTCAAAATTTATTTTGGAAATGGCCGAACTTTTTGCAAACAGTGTAGGCCCTGATCAGACGCCGCGTTCTGCTGCGGCGTCTGATCTGGGCCTGAACTGTTTGCCACTTACCCCTTTTGGGGTTTCCGGTACCAAATGGGTTAATGTAGGCCATGGACAGGTTGAACCAATCTGCAAATCTACCAGATTTTACTGTTAAATCTTGCCCTGGCGAAGTAGTTTTCGTTCTCCTGCACTGAAAGGGTGTTCTACGTTTGTTTTGAATTTAATGTTCCAACCCCACTGAGTCTTGATGGGTCCGAGCACTGGGCAAATGGCATTTTATTAAGCAACGCCGTATTATCGCCAGCGCAACGTTCTGACGTTTCATCAGCGTTGCAAAGTCAAATTCAGTGCATCGCTTTGAAGTTGGTTTGATGTAGACACGACGTTGTTGACACGCTACATGTCGTTTGACGTGGCGTTTTTTAACAGCAAACTGTTATTTACATTTAACTGCGCTCGCTAATTGTTGGTGCGCTGAGAGAGAGAGAGAGAGAGAGAGAGAGAGAGAGAGAGAGAGAGAGAGAGAGAGAGAGAGAGAGAGAGAGAGAGAGAGAGAGAGAGAGAGAGAATGACTGACAGATTCTTCCACTATGCGAGCAGCGAAGGTACAGGCGAGCGGATGCGCAGTCTTGCCAGAACCTTCACTGCTCGCTCATACAAGCAGTAAATCAAAAGGAACCTTCAGAGAGAAAGCCATATCCCTGGCCCCTCTGAAAGGCTGGGCATGCGCAGTTAAAATTTGCCAGGATGGAATGCTCGAAGACACAAATTCGCTTGGCGGGGCTCATTTATACATGTACTTATACCTGACCACGTCAAGTACATGTTTCGAGATCAACGTATCAAACGAGACGCGGACTGTCGAGTATGATGCTTTAGATCTGGAAACATCCAAGAGATTTGGTGCTGTGCGGCAGATCAAGTTACTATTATGATAATATTAGCTCGATTTTGCTCTTCCAAATATAGATCTAGTCATTTTTTTTTTCGAACGTAAATAAGCCAGAAATTTTGACTTTACGCTCTGCGGGTAAATGATGCCATCATTTCACACGACTAGTTAGTTTAGTTTAATCGTATTTTATTGCAAATAAACAAATGGGTCGGGCCACAAGTTCTCACAACATGACTAGTTCCCTACTTAACCCTTATCTTGCTGTTCACGACAACCCCTATCTTTGTAAACAGTGTAGATCCAGATCAGATGGCATCTGAAGAAGCCATTTGATCAGGATCTACACTGTTCAGTTTATGAATTTGTAGCAATAAACTAGAATTTGTTTTTCTACAGAAACACAGATGTCTCCCCCGTTTTTGACTGCTAAGTATAACCTTGACATTGGAGGTATTGAGCTGGGTCTTGTGTGCAACACATCATCTAATGAAGAGGAACATTTCTGCATAGTAACTTTAAAAATGTTCATAGAAAAATAAAAAAGTTATTGGCCATAAACAAAAAAAGCACTTTTTACATTTGACCTCTAAGTACGGCCTTGACCTTTGAGGTAAACACATCGTCTCATGATGGTTAACATTTCTGCCAAGTAATTTCATAATCCATCAAAGAATAAGGAAGTTATTGACTGTCCCTTTTTTACCTTTGTTCTCTAGGTATGACCTTGACATTGGAGGTATGGACCTTGGTCTTGCACATGACTCATGGTCTAATGACGGTGAACATTTCTGCATGGTTACTTTATAAAGTCCATCCAGAAATAAAAAAGTTAATGACTGGACGCAAAAAAAAAAACAATCATTTTTTACCTCTGACCTCTTAGTATGACCTTGATTTTGGAGGTACCCACCTGGGTCTAGCGTGCACCACATCATCTCATGATGGTTAACATTTCTGCCAAGTAAATTCACAATCTATCCAGGAAGAAGAAAGTTATTGACTGAACACTAAAAAAAAAGCCTCTTTTTGTCCTTTGACCTCTTGTCCTTTTGTCCTTGACATTTGAGGTACCAACTTGGGTCATGCACACAACACATCGTCTCATGGTGGTTAACGTTTCTGCCAAGTAATTTCAAAATCCATCTAAAAATAAGAAAGTTATTGACAGAACACAAAAAGGCCCCTTTTTTTACCTTTAACCTCTATGTATGACCTTGACCTTTCAGGTACCCAACTCGGTCATGCGTGCAACATATCATCTCATGGTGGTTAACATTTCTGCCTAACAATTTCAAAATCCATCTAAAAATAATAAAGTTATTGACCAAACACGAAAAAAGGCCCCTTTTTTACCTTTGACCTCTATGTATGACCTTGACATTTTAGGTACCAAACTGAATCATGCATGCAACACATCGTCTCATGATAGTTAACATGTTTGCCAAGTAACTTCAAATTCTATCTAAAATAAGCAAGTTATTGACCAAATACGAAAAAAGGCCCCGTTTTTACCTTTGACCTCTAAATATGACCTTGACATTTGAGGTACCAACCTGGGTCATGCATGTAACACATCGTCTTATATTGGTTAACATTTCTGCCAAGTGATTTCAAAATCCATCTCAAAATAAGAAAGTTATTGACCAAATACGAAAAAAGGCCCCTTTTTTGACCTTTGACCTCTAAGTATGACCTTGACCTTTGAGGTACCGACCTGCCTCATGCGCACCACACATCATCTCATGGTTGTTAATAATTATGCCAAGTAATTTTAAAATCCATCTCAAAATAAGAAAGTTATTGACCAAATACGAAAAAAGGCCCCTTTTTGACCTTTGACCTCTAAGTATGACCTTGACCTTTGAGGTACCGACCTGCCTCATGCGCACCACACATTGTCGTATGGTTGTTAATATTTCTGCCAAGTAATTTTAAAATCCATCAGAAAATAAGAAAGTTATTGACCGGACACGATTTGCCCATACATATATACATACCCACAAACTTCCAAGGGAGATCATTCAAAAAGTATAAATGCGAGAGTTATAGTTCTTGCGCACTGCACATCGTCTAGCCCTAATGCTGATTAATATTTATACGAAGTTTCGTGAAGATAGCTCTAACGGTTTTCAAGTTATAGAGCGGACACGAATGTGTGACAGACGGACAGACAGACAGACAGACGCCCGGGGGAAAAACAATATGTCTCTCCGAAAAAAAATTTTCGGGGGTGACATAATTACATCAAGTAATTGGATTGGTTGATAGACAGAAATGGGTGTGGCTTAAATGAATATTCAGCAAGATAAGGGTTAATAAGATACTTTAATGCCGAAGCTCAGAGCTAGTAAGGATCGGAAAATGCGAGATTCTGTATTTTTATGTCCGAAAACTGGTTGTAGACAGCGGTGATATCATTACGAAAGCACGCCTATGTAAATACATTGTTAACATTACCGCCGAAAACCTGAACATTTTGTGATGAAAAGTTGTGATATTTTTCTTATTTCTGCTCAAAACACAGATTGGGGGTGCTCATTAGAACTGCCTCGCCGGTTTTGAGCAGAAATAAAAAAAATAATGTATACCCCTGTAAACCACAGTCTCTTTATATAAAATTGGGGTTTAAGGGGTTCAAAATTATATGGGCGTGTTTTCATGATGTATCATATGGGTTTATTTTTACGTCGTCACTTTTACATTAATCCTTATTCTGTTGAATAAATTATTTGAGCAACGCCCATCTTCATTTATCAGCCATTCAGATAGCTTGACGGCCCCCGCCCGTTGGGGCTTGAAGAAATAAATGTGCTGCATGATGCTTTCACGCAGAGCTGAATCCGACCGCACACGAGTACTGGTAAACCGCTTAGAGGATTGGCAAAGCGGTGTGAGTTGTACCGTCCATGCCTATAAACCCTATTGGTTTCATTGGGCGATGAGGCGGTTCTAACAAGTGCCTAAAATCTATATTTGGTGCAGAAATAAGAAAAATATCACAATTTTTCATCATAAAATTTTCATATTTTTTTTCAGCGATAAAGGTGGCAATGTATTTGTATAGGCGTGCTTGCGTAATGCGTTGATTAAACTGTAATAATTCACATTTCGAGGTCATTTGTACCTAGGTAAAATCACGAGAGCGTAGCGCTTACTGTAGGGGGTACAACCGACAAACTGTAATTTATTACTCAACGAGTCACACACTATAGTTTATCAACGACCTTTGAGAGTTCAACGTTCAAGCGTGGCAAGACTATTCCATGTTTCAGGGGAAGCAGTGGTACAACGCATAATGAAGTAATTTCTTCATTTTGAAATTTTTACTTCATTATGCGTTGGCGTAGTCGACGCGGAATGAAGTAAAAAAATATTTCATAATGAAGTAATGATAGCTGTCTACGAAAGGAGACCAAAGACTTAGGAAGCAATCCATCTTAATGCCGGGTAAAAGTCGCACAAAATACGGACTTAAATAGTTAAATAGATAAATGTTAAACCTCGATTCACAGAAACAAAAATTACTTAGACCGCAGTAGGCCTGCGCAAGAGCTCTTGAACTGCATACTTTTATATATACTTCTCACCACATGTTTTCGAGCTTCATCGCTCCTTTTCTGTTGATAATGCACCGTCATTCTACTTATAAAAGTCTCCACATGCATGTTTTAGCCTTAAATATTTGGGTTACTTTTGTTTTTGTGATGTTTGAAAAAGTGTGCCATCTCTCAAAGCAAAATACATGTGCATTTTTTTTTCATTTAGAACCGACCTCATACTGTCGACGCATATTCGCCCCCGCCCATCGGGGCTTGAAGAAATAGATGGGCTGCACGATGCTTCCACGCAGAGCTGATACCGACCGCACATGAGTACTGGTTATCTGCTTAGAAGGTCTAAGCCTGCCCAGGAAAACTGCTTCGAGTCGGCCCATCCATGCACATAAACCCTTTTGGGTTTAATTGGACGGCAGGGATTGAGATTTCATTTAATCTCAATGTCGGGTAAAAGTCCAACAAAATTGGAAGCAACGCCTCCAAAATGACCTAAACAGTGTTGACGGTGACGTTAAACCTCAAATCAAATAAACAAAATGTCGACGCATAATGAAGTAAAATTAAGTATGCCACCTATCACCGCAAAATGAAATAATTCTTTCATTTTGCGCAAACCTCTTACTATCAACGTATAATGAAGTAAAAACTACATTTTATTTCATTTCGCATCGACTATGCCAACGCATAATGAACGAGTAAAAATTTCAAAATGAAGAAATTACAACATTACTTCATAATGCGTTGTAGCAAAGCAGGTTTCGGATTTCTGTTTTTCACAGGATTTTAAATTTATAAATAAGTTTTTTGATAATGCCATTATGAAGAATCGTGGCCAAGTGGTTAGTATGATGCAGTAGGAGTCTCAGTAAAACAATATCTCCCAATGTAAAATCCCACATAAAAGCGACTTTCCAAAAACACGGACTAGTCAAAAATCAAAAGTGCAGTCACGTCTCACTGCATTTTGATACACAGCTTATCCTTGACACACTTAAATCAACAATAATTTTGTTGTTTACTTCAAATCTTCCTAATAGCCTTGCCCCAGCACGTACTTGACTTACCTGTGACGCCCATCGGGGCTTGAAGAAATAGATGGGCTGCATGATGGTTCCACGCAGAGCTGAAACCGACCGCACACGAGTACTGGTAAACCGATTAGAGGATCTAAGCCTGCCCAGGCAAAGCGGTGCGAGTCCATGCTTATAAACCCTATTGGTTTCATTGGGCGACAGGGCTTGGGATGTCTTTTCATCTCAATGTCGGGTAAAACGCCAACAAAATTGGAAGCAACGTCTCAAAAATGACATATACAGTGTTGACGGGGGCGTTAAACTTCAAATCAAACAAACAAACTTACTTGTGACGTCACATAAACGTCGGTACAACGTCATGACATTTATGCAACGCCACATCTACGTCGGTTCAACGTCCCGTTGCACCGACGTTGATTCGACGTTGCCCTCGCCACGTTTGCCTGCTGGGTGCTATTGTTATAAAATATCCCGCCACTTTATCGACTGTATCACGCACATTTATGTCCTTTTGTTACTTTTTTGGTTCGAGAAAATAACGTTTCACCGTCTAGCGTGATACGTCATCAAATGGTGGCTTTTCGCGTGACGTTCTGCCGCCTAGGGATTTGTTGCAAAAATGAATCGTTTTTTTTTTCATTGCCTATATAGTATTTGTTTTTGTTTGATTTGAGGTTTAACGTCCCCGTCAACTCTGTATAGGTCATTTTGGAGACGTTGCTTCCAATTTTGTGGGACTTTTACCCGACATTCAGATGAAATGACATCTCAAGTCCTGTCGTCCAATGAAACCAATAGGGTTTATATGCATGGACGGTCCGACTCGCACCGCTTTAGATCCTCTAAGCGGTTTACCAGTACTCGTGTGCTGTCGGTTTCAGCTCTGCGAGGAAGCATCATGCAGCCCATCTATTTCTTCAAGTCCCGATGGGCGAGGCCTATACAGTATACAGAGGACCCTCGTTATAAAGAATGTGTCGTTATAAAGAATCCCAGTTAAGAGTATGATGGGTAATTAAAAGCCTTTTCCCCATTATTACTCCAGGAAACCAATGTTATAGACATTTGTTAGAATCGCCTCGGTGAGGCGATTCTAACAAATATATATAGCATTACATTTATTTCTTGGAGTATAAGATTACAAGTCCCTTTCATGACTGTGGACTCGATTTGTGCATTTCCAACTTGAGGGAAGCCCATGCGGCTCGGAACCGAGGCTAAGCCTTTAGCTAAGTAGCCATTCCATTGAAATTGCCGTTATAACGAGTTTTGCCGTTATAACGAAATGTTGGTATAAAACAAGAAATAAAACAGTACGTACCTGTGTTCGAGCCAGTCACAATAACAATTCTGTCTCTGGGAAGTTTCACTATCGGGAACGAAGTTGCACCGCCCATATCTCACTACACATAGGCTTCACTGATATCAAACACTGAGCTTTCAGTATGTAGGAAATAAAGTGCATAAAGTGTATGTTAGGTTGCGAAAATCGATATACACGGTCCCTTTCAACCCCGTAGACATTAACGTTTTTTACGGAATAGTTCGGGCAGGAGGGATGCATCACTACAGGCCTGGTACCTATGGTATTGTCCCGCCGGGGTCGGCAACATTCTTTCGTGGAGATTGATCATGAAATCTTTTCTACGGTCATTCTCTCCCTTCCGCTGATTCAAGAAGGGCAGTTGTCAGTTTCTGGCGAAAGAATGTGCACTGTACTGGTTAACCGCTTACGTATAAGCCTGCCCAGGAAAGTGTTGATAGGTAAACTGACCGGCTCAAAAATGACCTAAATAGTGTTGACTGGGCCGTTAAACTCCAAAACAAACAAACAAACCTATGGTATTGTGTGTTATTTACTTTTGATGTCATTGTTTGAGTTAAAACTGTCAAAGGGGTCGAATATTTATCTTTATCGAGAGACGCTATACTAGAGTGTATCTTATAAAAGAAGGTAAACAGTCATAGGAAAAACTCCAGAAATCAGCTCAAATTTGAGAAGTAAACAAATGCTCAAAATGGTGCTCTAGTAAAAGCTTTACAGCAGAGCAGCTGTGAGGCACTTGATTTACTGGTGTTGATAGCAAAAAAGTATGTAGTCATTGTTTATATAACATGGCTAATCTGGTACCTAAGACAAGTAGATAAGTTACTTAGACCACATGTATTGCTTTTGACAACCCAGACTAGACTTGATTTGGTGCAATTTTGTGGCAATGTTCTAGTGTGCAATGTATGCTTTCTGTTTAACTGACCCTAGCATTACCTGTATATTTGTTTGTTTTTTTCTTTTTCCCTTGACTCACAATATGCTTGTACATTTTGTATAGATGTATAATTATCGCAGAATTCTTTTGATGTCATAATACAGTAATATGCGTTATAATTTGTATTAATTTATATTTATAGCAATTAAAAACTTAAATTTTACAAATTTACATTTAATAGGTAAAAAAAATCTGATTCTTTTCATGTCCTGCATAACATGTGTTAACAATTTAATTTCCTCTGATTATTTGTTTTAACGTTTAATTAATACACACTGCAGCTTGTGTGGTCAGCAGGTGAACAACACTCCCCCATGCAGGTGGTCAATGGACTTATCCCCCAAAACAACAACAACAAAAAACAACAGCAACAACAAAAACAAAAACAAAAAAAACCCAAAAAAAACAAGAGTGTCATGATGGCCCTAGATGGCTCACCTGAGAGCCCTGGCTTAATTTTTATGCCCGCCTCCAGAAAGTGGCGGGGTATTATGATATACCCTCCGAAATTTTGAGTGTCTGTCCGTCCGTCCGTCCGACCGTCCGTACGTCCGTCTGTATGTCTGTCTGTCCGTCTGTCAGCGCCCCACACCATTCTTGTGTGCGCAACTCCTCCTACATTTTTGGCCAATCCTTTTGAAACTTTACAGGTGCTTTTAGGATGGTCTGAAGATATGCATATTGTTTTTTCAGAATCCTTGAATTATTTTTATCACTTTTTTAGCATTTTTAACTTAGACGTTTTTCGCGCCCTAATACAACAGAAACATATGGAGTATGTACCTTGTGTGTGAAACTCCTCCTACAGTTTTAGTCCAATCCTTTTGAAACTTTATATGTGATTTGAAGATGGTCTGAAGGTATGCATATTGTTTTTTTCAGAATCCTGAATTTATTTTTATCACATTTTTGCATTTTCAACTTGGATTTTTTTAGCCCTAATACTATACAATGTATAGGGGGTATGTACCTTGTGTGCGCAACTCCTCCTACAGTTTTTGGGAATCCTTTTGAAACTCTACAAATGCTTTTTGCATGGTCTGAAGATATTCATATTGTTTTTTTCAGAGTCCTGAAATTATTTTTATCACATTTTTGCACTTCTAACTTAGTTTTAGGCCAATCCTTTTGTTCACTGTGATATGGCACTTGCTTAATGTAATTGTAGTGGCGGGGCATCATGCAGTGCTTGCAGTTTTATTATTCTACATATATACTTATTCAAGTAATGAATAAAACAAGTTGGCTTCCTTCAAAAAAGGAATCCAATACGTGGGCTGGCAATTTTTCTAAACTTTGGGTTTTGGATTATTTTTAAAACACATAAGATTATCAGTTCACCAGCAGTTTATTTGTAGAACAAATAAATAAATACAAAAATATTGAAACTATTTGTTGTCTAAAGTATTTCAATTGTCTGCAATTAAAAGAAAAACAAAGCATTTTTAGAATAGCTTATTCCCAGCAGGCACTCAACGTTTAATAAACGTTGAAAAGTTGTTTAAGAAGGGTTGATTGGTTTATAAACTATATATCAACCTTTAATAAACGTCATTTTGCCACCGTTTATCAAACGTTGATATCTGACGTTTACTAAACGTTTGATACATGTTTAGACGCAGCAATACAATTAAGTTTAATCTTCAACGTAGATTAACCATAGAATTCAAACATTTATTAAACTGTGAAATGTGGTTTAGATCTCAACCATTCCCGGAATGCATTGCATACGTATACGTCATCAATAAACGCCGCCATAGAGTTCCATTTATTCAAGCGTGTGTTTAAAGAATTCGAGAATTTTAAATCTGGTTTCACCTTTTAGGTAAGTGTTTTCATTGCTTTTCTATGACAACAAGGATTTTCAAAGTTACGATAAATCGGACTTTCGTTAGTTGGAAGCACAGATTTTTGAATTCTTGAAAGTTTTCTGAAAATCTGTTATTTCTTTGTTTGATCTGCGCGCGTATTTAGCCCATATATGCCTAGCCTCCCATTTGTGGGACACTGGCAAACGGCGAAGACCCAAATCAGACGCCACAGAAAGTGGCGTCTGATCTGGGACTACACTGTTTGCTCATGCTTCATGCATTTTTGTAAAATTTACCACAGACAAGCCCTATAATTGGAAATGGACCAAACCAAATTAAACCTGTTAAGGCTGCAGATTCCATTGCCACATACGGTTTAATGATTTGAATGCCAGACTAAACAGGTTAATTTAATATATTCTAGAGTACATGTCGTAATTCGAGTAATATCATGGTCTAAATTTCCCTTATTTTTTCGTGTTTTTTTTTTTCAGTCTGTATTGCGTAACTACTGCATATATACTGCAGTTTGGTGATTATATGGAGTTCTGGAGTGATAATCGTTTTTGCAGACGGTCATGACCTCGTCAGTTCACGTTTGTAGTTTAAAAAAATACACACTGCACAAGACGGGAATAGCATCATGTTTACCAGTCCATGCGATGACCACACATTACAGTTTTTCTCAAATCTGCAAAAACGAAACCTCATAGATTGTGGATACTTGTTTGTTAGAACCTCTTCTGCGGGGCACTTCTAATGAGCGTCATTAGATGGTCTTACTTATACTATATCTTTTGAAGAACCGTTTTTTTTTTTGTTTTTTTTTTGGTTTGAAATTTATGTGCCCGTCAACACTGTATACTGTATAGGTCATTTTTGCGTTGCTTCCAATTCTGAGGGACTTGTACCCGACATTGAGATGAAATGACACCTCAAGCCCTGTCGCCCAATGAAGCCAATAGGGTTTATAAGCACGGACGGTCCGACTCGCACCGCTTTGCCTGGGCAGACCCTGATCCTCTAAGCCGTTTACCAGTCGGTTTCAGCTCTGCGTGGAAGCATCATGCAGCCCATCTATTTCTTCAAGTCCCGTTTTGGCGGAGCCGTTACCCAGCAGGCACTCAAAGTTTAACTGACGTCGAAACAACGTTGTTTCAACGTTACTTCAACGCTGAGTCAACGTTTTGTGCCTGCAGGACGACGGTTTTATAACAATTTTCACCACAGTCTTCGTTTGGAGCAGAAAGAACGAAAAAAGATCTATCACATTTTTATGTCCCCGGAATCAAAGATCCTGGCACATATAGTTTTTTTTAGTCTGTCTGTCTGTCCGTCTGTATGTTTGTCTGTCAGCAAAAACCTTAACATTTGACATAACATTTGAATCTTAAGTGATAAGGCTATCATATTTCACATGTGCATTCCTTATCACAAGACCTTTCCAATGGTACCACAAGTTTTGATCTCGTGACATTAACCTTGATGTTTGACCTACTTTTAAAGGCTTTAACATGGACCATAATATTTCACACACGCTGTCTTGGGGCGTCAGTGTTTCACAAAGACATCTGTGGCAGGGGATTGTGATATAGCTTCGAGTGGCTGTCCGTCCATACGTCCGTCCATGCGCACTATTTCCGTTTCGTTTTTCAAATTTCACATACACCTGAAATGACTGGTCTAGGATTGGTAACGGGGGAAAATCCGTTTTTATTTGACAGAGTTATGCAGGCTTTAAAACAAAAGTCCAAGGGACTCCATCACTTAATAGGGGAGACAAGCTTTGAAGAACTCACAGAGGACGCTGCTGTACTAAGAGTTATACCCGTGCTGCTGCTTGTATTTTCCTTATAAATAATGCCTACAGCAGAGTCAGTTGGATTTTATATTTTATTAACCTATTTATTTTTTTTATTATTATTATTACATTGTTAACTCATAATTAGTTGTTTTATTATGCAGCATAATTGAATATAATAAGTCAAAATAAAATCGTGGTACAGTCTTAATTATTACATGTATTTATACACAAATGTATTGATTTAACACATTTTGTACCAGAAACCCTCAAAAGGGGTAATGGCAAACAGTGCAGGCCCAGATTAGACGCCATATAAGGGGCTACACTGTTTGCAAAAAGTTCAGCTTTTTTTTTAAATAATTTTTTAAGAAAACACAATCTGTCACCCCTAAATTTTGAAATGGACTCCTGCTATAAGGTCCCATTTGGTACAAAGAGGTCTAATCATTATTATATGTATTATAAACTACATACTGCAGATCATTTATATGTCAACATGCCCTTATAATATATAGTGATATAACAAAGAAAAAAAATGTTGTATTCTTTTTTGTTACATTATTTAATTATTTTTTATACCACAATCAGGCATTCTAGTAACCTAATAAAGGGAGTCGAATAGCCAGCTGCACGCTATAATCGGTAGTGACCTATAATATACCTTCTACTGACCTATAAAACGTCTAGTGACCGTTTATAGACCGGACCTCTTTTAAGGTCACTTTTATTTTAGGTTTAACGCCCCCGTCAACACTATTAAGGTCATATTGGAGATGTTGCTTCCAATTCCGTCGGACTTTTACGCGACACTGAGATGAAATGACATCTCAAGCCCTGCCGACCAATGAAACCAACAGGTGGGGGGGGGGGGGTATAATGCTTGGACGGCCCAACTGGCACCACTTTACCTGGACAGGCTTAGATTTCCTAAGCGGTTAACCAGTACTCATGTGCGTTTGGTTTCAGCTTTGGTGGAAGCATCATGCAGCCCAATCTATTTCTCCAAGCCCCGATGGGCGGGGGGCATTTTAGGTCCCTAATTTTCAAGTGTAAACAATACCATGCAGCCTTTTATACATAGGACAACAACGAAACTGCAAGTTAAAATCTTTGCAATATTGATTTGAACAGATTTTCCGAAATTTCAGCTAAATTCTTACCTTCTCGGCATATCCAAGTTTGAATCGCACGTTGGAATAACTGCCCACTGCTACTGCAATTGCGCCTCGACCTCGAAAATAATTTCTAAAGCTAAAATAAAATATTTATTTGCCGATTTTCATACAGAATGTAAAGCGCTGAGAATTTTTATTTGAGCGTCCATGTTATTTCCTACGTATTTGTGGCCCAGTGACGTCAGAAAATTTGCACTCATTTACGCAACGTTATACTACGTGTGCGCGCCATGGCACTGAATGTCGTTTAACATGCCGCACCGTCTGTTGTCGTTTTTGTTTAAATTTGCTAAATTTTTGCAAAACACATTGATTGTTTTGAATTGCGGTATAAACTAAATACATGATTAGTGCCTTTAATAATAAGATATAATCGATTCGGCGCAACAATTTTATAGGGGCTCGCTTTCGCGACAATTTTATTGGGGCTCGCTAAAGCTCGCCCCTAACAAATAGACGTTTCCGAGCTGTCAATCAAGAGCGCTGTTTCATCCAATCAAAAAAATCGATTTTATTTAGTGCCGCTGTGTTGGTCACTAAGGGCCATTTTCTCCCACAAACAAAGAAACGCGGTAGTGGGGAAGGGCATTTCAGGGTAATGGGGTTGTGTGGGAAATTAATTATAAGGACTGTCAAACAATTGTCATGTTGTAGTATGGCAATATTGAGATAAATATGTACATGTATATATGATGGCCCATCGGGGCTTGAAGAAATAGATGGGTTGCATGATGATTCCACGCAGAGCTGAAACCGACCTGCACACGACTACTGGTGAACCGCTTAGAGCATCACAGCCTGTCCAGGAAAAGCGGTGCGAGTCGGCACGTCAGTGCTAATTAACCCTATTGGTTTCATTGGGCGGCAGGGCGTGAGATGTCATTTCATCTCAAGGTCGGGTAAAACTTGAGTCCCACAAAATTGGAAACAACGTCTCCAAAATGACCTTTACAGTGTTGACGAGGACGTTAAACCTCAAATCAAACAAACAAACATGTATATGTGTATATACATATAGAGTGCATAAGTGACCGGTCTAACTGCTCCGGGCCTTTTGGCCTGGTCGTTGTATCACTCGCTTTGTAACCCCAGGTGGTGGGTTCAGTCCCCGGTCGGAGCTCGACTGGGTTTTTCTTAACAGATTTTTTCCTCCTCCTGCTTCAATGGTGCCTGGTGCCACGATGATAACCGTTTGAGCCCAGGGGCGGGGCAGATGCGGCCGAGTCTGGAAATGTGATATTATTACATTATTATCTCCTAAACATTTGAAACAAATGTCTCTCTGTAGTATGGAAGAATGTAGTAGTACAACCATAATAAATATCCATATAGAGTGCATAACTGACTGGTCTGGTTGGTCCGGGCCTGGTGGTTGTGTCGCTCGCTTTGTAACCCGAGTTTCGTGGGTTCAATCCCCGGTCGGGGCACTCGACTGGAGTTTTATTTTTATTTACAGATTTTTCTCCTCAGACTGCAGTAAAGTCACTAATATTGTATGGTTGGTGTGCTGCGGGGCTAACGTTGGGGCTTATAAATGTGGGCAACAAGGACTGGGATCAGCATGCGCATTTGCGAAGTCTGACTGGGGCCCTCGCGGATTGCAACGGCCCTTCTATAGTCTGCTGGCTTTTCAAAGAGAGATGCGCGAAATCTCGTGTCTTAGTGAGTAATTAAGCAGGCTGATGCGGTGGGTGTGTTGGCGCATGTAGTATATGCTCATCTCTGGTCTAGAGGTTGATGGGTGGGCTGCTGGTCTACATTTGGCTGTCTGATTAGGGATCAGTAGATATAGAGTTAATGCGGATTGCATGAGAGGGTTATGGTATATGATTGGCACCACTCTCGGTTGCATTATTATGTACCCTCGATATGGAATTATTATATAATAAAATGAGGAGCATATACTTTATAATTAAGTTTTGTTTGTTTGTTTGTTTGTTTGATTGATTGATTTGAAGTTTAACATCCCCGTCAACACTGTAAAGGTCATTTTGGAGACGTTGCTTCAACTTTCGTGGGACTTTTACCCGACATTGAGATGAAATGACTTCTCAAGCCCTGCTGCCCAATGAAACCAAATAGGGTTTATAAGCATGGACGGGCCGACTCGCGTGTGTGTGTGTGTGTGTGTGTGTGTGTGTGTGTATGTGTGTGCGTGCGCTTTCGTTTTCCGCACCAAACGCAGACACTTCGCGGTAACTAGGAGATAGTTTTCCGGACTGAATATTTTAAAATTATGCACATAATTATTTTATAATTCCTTAGCCCTTTGGTTAGGCTGTTAGTTTTATGTCTCGGTAAGTAAGAAACGCCAATATTGCCCGGAATATTTGATAAATCTCCTCCGAGATCTACACAGATATTCTTTGTTTCCGCCATATTGGCTGCAAAGCTTGTGGGACGTAGCAACAGTAACCAAGTAGGCGGAGCATAAGATAGATTATCGGAAACGTCTATTGTCTAAGGCTTACCGATTATATTTTATTAATAAAGATACTAGCCATGTATTTACTCTATATCAGCTGCCACATTATGCAGCGTCTGATCTGGGTCTGTCCAATTTTTTTCAATGTAAGAACATTCCTGTCTGCTGGCGAGCAATGCCTCATGACTTGACCAATCCCAGGTAAGATTTTAATCAGCATGTGTCTTTCATATAATATTATCAGGCTTTGCTCTGATAGTTTAAATTAAGAATCGTGTGCGTTTTGCCTCAGCAGACTAGATGTATGGACAGGATCCTCGACACGATCGTGCAATATGCTTCGAGTGTTTTTCTGGGCCTTGTCTCAGAATCCATACTAAACCATAAGGCGGTATCTGATGATAGGTTAGCTGTAATTTGCCTTATTTTCCATAAATTGTATGGTTATAGCTTGATAGGTATATATTAGAGGGCGGTGGTTCTAATAAATACCCACAGCATATAATTTATGCAGAAATAATTAAGGAAAACTTTCCTTTGTCACCAAATATCTACCGTATCTACAGGTTGAATTTCGGAATACTCCGTCCACAATAACCAGTTTTCATGCTAAAAACCATTGCAAACCTGTTTATATTGGTAATCAGCTGATTCTGTTATGTCTCTTAGTACTGCAGCGCCACCTAACAGGGTGATCGCGTATTCTCCCCCATTATGTGGAGTAAATAAAGGGGTCCTCTATTATAATTCAGGACTACATGTTAATTCACTTCCTAAAACGTATAACAAACTTAAAAACATAGTTCTGGGCATTGATAATGCAAAGTGTATATGAAAAGGATTGCTTGCTTGGCAAAGAAAAATATCTAAGGCAAAGTCATTGAGCCCGTGAGCTCTGATGCCGAGCCTTAAGAAGCAAGTGTCTTTGAAAATGAGAAGGGCAATTAGGCTTGCATTAATGAGATCGTGTAATATCTCCTGGATCCTGAAATCTTTGTAGTACTGCTAAACAACAAAAAGTGTGCTCCTGAACAGATCGGGGACCTTGTGCATCCAATCAGTCTCATTATTGTCTTCATAAATGTTTTGAAAATTTTTTGGGCCCTAAAAGATTAGAATATGATGGACGCAGTTGCAGTGCCTTATCTAATCATGTTTTTGTTTTGCACCAATGATATTCTGTCTCCATGGCAAGTGTTTTTGTTTTGCATATAAACACTTTAGCGTTTTCAAACTTTCAGAGATAATGTTTCTGGAACATGGGTAAACATAATCCTGAAAAAAGGAAAGCATACTTGCAACGGCGGAGGAAACAGAAGCAGTTAGAAAGGAAATCCAACAGCAAAAGTCAAGTCCACACTGACTCAGTGTCCGAATCATCAAGTAAAAACTCCACCAGTGCAGAAAAGTCTGATTCAATCCCGTCATTACCGTCAATTAGCGAATCACACTTACACCAGCTTAAGCAAAGAATGAAGTTGGGAAACAAGCTAGAAAATGACGCATTATATATAAAAATGATGGAATACAACTTGCACAGAAAGAGACTAATTTAGATACAGTCATCATTTCTGTAAAGTCATATGGTATGTATGTTGATGTTTATTTTCAGAAATTCATTTATTAATATTATGTCGTAAAATATCGAAGGAAAAAAAACCTAACAGATATGTTCTAGAAACGGTTATCCTTTGGAAGCAAGGAATACAACACAGAACTGGAATATATAAAGTATACATGTTTCCTTGGCCAGACTAGCTAGTGTTGGCCATTTAGGCCTCATCAGTGGCCCTCAAGTATTTTCACAATCCCACAATGGATCCAATGATCCCAAAGGATAAGAAAATATAAACTACACTATGATGCAGGGCAGGGAAACTTTTTACGGCCGCCACACATTCCCAGACAACAGCTGTAGTGACGCTAAATATGTTCTAGAAAGGGTTATCTTTTTATGTATTTAGACAGTACATCTGTATCAGAGAGTACATTTAATAATGGTCAATAAATAAATATTTCTGCATTTTGAATCACTAAATAAGCACTGAAAAATTAATATCTACAAAGCCAAAACATTTTAATTTCCATACTTCCAAACCATATCTGAACCATAAATATCATAATAAATTACATAATAATGATCAATTACATGATAAATATCATGTCTATTGTCTCACTTTCGTATGGAAAAATGAGCACCTTCTCATAGAGTGACTTCTTTCACATAAAAAATCTTAAGCCTAAAATGATTGTTTCCATACGGTAAGAATGACTACTTTAACACAAAATCTTTATGAGTGGCTGCTTTAAAGTAAAATCTTTATGCTGGAGAAGAATATTTTTCAAACAGTAAGAGTGGTAGCTTTAAAGCAAAATCTTTATGCTGCGGCTGAATATTTTTCATACAGTAAGAGTGACTGCTTTAGAGCAAAATCTTTATGCTGGAGAAAAATATTTTTTCACAGTAAGAGTGACTGCTTTAAAGCAAAATCTTTATGCTGGAGAAGAATATTTCTTTCACAGTAAGAGTGACTGCTTTAAAGCAAAATCTTTATGCTGGAGAAAAATATTTTTTCACAGTAAGAGTGACTGCTTTAAAGCAAAATCTTTATGCTGGAGAAGAATTTTTCTTTCACAGTAAGAGTGACTGCTTTAAAGCAAAATCTTTATGCTGGAGAAGAATATTTCTTTCACAGTAAGAGTGACCGCTTTAAAGCAAAATCTTTATGCTGGAGAAGAATATTTCTTTCACAGTAAGAGTGACCCCTTTAAAGCAAAATCTTTATGCTGGAGAAGAATATTTCTCAGTCAGTAAGATTTTAAGTAAAATCTTTATGCTGATGATCAACAGTTCTCACACCGAACGAATGACTGCTTTAACATAAAAAATCTGTATCCTAAAATGATTGTTCTCTTACAGTAAGAGTGACTGCCTTAATGTATTTTTTTCTGTTGGAAACATTACTTCGTATACAGTAAGCGTGACTGCTTTAAAGCAATATCTTTGTGCTTGAGAAAAACATTTCTCTTACAGTAAGAGTGACTGCTTTAAAGCAAAATCTTTATGCTGGGGCAGAATATTTTTCATACAGTAAGAGTGACTGCTTTAAAGCAAAAATCTTTATGCTGCGGCAGAATATTTTTCATACAGTAAGAGTGACTGCTTTAAAGCAAAATCTTTATGCAGGAGAATAATATTTCTTTCACAGTAAGAGTGACTGTTTTGAGGCAAAATCTTTATGCTGCAGAAGTATAGTTCTCATACAGTAAGATTGACTGCTTTAACCCAAAATCTTTATGCTGGATAACAATGCTTCGTATACAGTAAGAGTGGCTGCTTTAAAGCAAAATCTTTATGTCGAAAAAACAATCGTTTACATACATTGAGAGTTTAGTGCATTAAATGAAAATCTCTTAAGAATCACTGCTTTAATATAAGTCACCTAATCCTGAAAATGATAATTCTCATACAGTGATGGTTTCTGATTCAATACGAATCTATATTTTGTTATACAGTACGACCGGCTGTTTTCAAGCAGAATCTCTATGCAGGAAAACACTAGTCCTCAAACAGTAAGAGTGACTGCATTAACTGAAGCAACTTTCTTTCACCCCAAAATCGTAGCAATGGTGACTGCCTCAAAGCAAAATCTCTATGCTGTCGTACAGTAAAAGTGACTGCTTTCAAGCAAAATCATTTTGCTTTAACATGAAATCTCTATGCAAAAATATTTGTAGTATGAGTGACTGTATTCAAATAAAATCTTAATGCTGAAGGTCAAAAATTCTCATTTGGTAAGAATAACAGCTTTAAAATTACAAATTTGTTTTTGCTAAAATGATTTTCAAAGATAGTAAGGATGACTACTTTGAAGCAAGTCTTATGCTGTTACTTTCCTTTTATTTCGATGTTCCTTCATGGAAAACTAAGAATTATGCTTAATCAGAAACGTATCTCCTAAGCGCCTCTTCATTATGATTACTTTACCAGAAGATGAAACATTGTCTGTTTGCTTTCCAGATGTGTCTGGTGTAAATGGCACGTTATATCAAAAGATGGAGAGAAATAAATGCTGAGGTCCAGGCTATTATTCAGTCAACTGATAGTGAGGAAGATCAGGTTCAACAACTTGCAAATGATTCAACAGCTAATTTGGAATCGAGCTCAGCTGTGTCAAAGTATGAACATGACAGTGATCTAATTAATGTTTCTGAGGATGGAGATGATCAAATTAATGATTATGGTTACATGGAGACTATTGCATCTTCTGATTCAGACAACAGTTGCAACGGAGTCGGAAGTTGACAAGCAACTTGAAATTTTCTGAAGTGGGCCCCTTACAGAAAAGGCGTTGGAGGGCCGAAATCCAGAAGGATCCACTAATGACTACAAATTCTGATATAAAGTGTGGCAGAAGAACATATTCATGCAGAAAAAATTGATAGTTACATTCTTAAATGAACTGGTTTAGTTTACCTACATCATGAAAACAAGCCTACACGCTACGAAAACACCCCTGCATAATTTGGACCCGCTTAAACCCCACTTTTATAAAGCAGAACTCGGGTTTACAGAGGCATACATTATTTTTATTTTTTCTCTTCAAAAACATACTTTATGGGTACTCATTAGAACTGCCGCAGTTCTAACGAGTTCCGCCAATCTATGTAAACTCGGGTTTACAGAGGCATACATTATTTTTATTATTTCTCTTCAAAAACATACTTTATGGGTACTCATTAGAACTTACGCAGTTCTAACGAGTTCCGACAATCTATGTTTTAAGCAGAAAAGTGAAAAATATCAGAATTTTTAATCAGAAAGTTTTCATTTTCAGGTGAAAAAAATTCAGTAATATTTGAATAGGCGGGTTTTCGTAAGGAGAGTATATAATTTTGATCCCTAAAACCCTACTTTTATACAGTAAAACTTGGATTTACACGGGTATACATTATTTTTCTTATTTGTGCTCAAAAATACGCCCCCGCCCATAGGGGCTTGAAGAAATATATGGGCTGCACGATGCTTCCACGCAGAGCTGAATCCGGCCCGCACACTAGTACTTGTAAACCGCTTAGAGGATCTAAGCCTGTCAAGGAACTGCGGTGCGAGGCGGACCGTCCATGCTAATAAACCCTTTTGGTTTCATTGGGCGACAGGGCTTGAGATGTCATTTCATCTAAATGTCGGGTAAAAGTCCCACAAAATTGGAAGCAACGTCTCCAAATTGACTTGTACAGTGTTGAAGGGGACGTTAAACCTCAAATAAAACAAATAAAAAATACGGATTGTGGGTACTCGTTCGAACTACGTCGCAGTACTGAGGAGTGCCAACAATCAATGTTTTGAGCACAAATATGAAAAGTATCAGAAGCTTCCATCTAAAAACTTTCTTTTTTTGGTGGTACAATTTCAATACATTTGATTAGGCGTGTTTTTCATAATGAATATAAGAAACACCGATAGCCCATTATTCTGTGTATGATTATACTTACGCTAATGAAGTTTGAGGTGGTATATAGTTTTCAGCTTGTAGTCCAATTTGTCTATTTGCTTGCTTGTCTGTCCAACTATTTGTTTGTCACTCCACAAGAATTGTCGGAGGATAACTCGATAACCCAAATGGAACTTCGCAGGGTTATAAAGGGAAATGTGGACAAGTGCAGTGCACATGGGTCATCCCAGCGGGCACATGACGCATAGGCAACGTCGCATAAGGTAAATGCTGCACCAATGTGGACACGACGTTGTATACACGTTGTTTGGGATAACTATATCTGCATTATTAGTGGAGTTATTGGACTTTTTGTCAAAATTTTTGTCCAGATAATAACTCGAAAACCGCTTGGAGTATCCAAATGAAATTTCATAATCTCCTAAAAGGTACTACTTAAATGCACCGTGTGCTTTCATGCGCCTCCCATCGCTTTCTCCTTTCTGAAGATTAAGAAAAAAGGATAAGGCGTTTTTGTTTGCACAAAATTGTTGTCTATGAACAGTGTCCGGCCCCCTGCATTGGGGCTTTTTATCTGTTCAATAGGGAAAATGTGTTCAGGTGAGCTATTGATACCATTGGGATAGTTATACAGACTCTTTGGTGTCCTGGATGGGAAGTGTTGGGTAATTGTATCGATTCCTGATGATTGCCTTTAGTTGTATTCTACTGTGCAGTTGTGGACAGTTACAGGGGATAATGTTTGTAATGTATCAGTCACTGATTGTCAGTTTTCATTTGGGCTAAGTACATAGAGGCAATTTCAAATTAACGTCCATTCGTTCCATGGCGTCAAATCTACGTTTTTTCAAGGTTGTGTGTCTTCTTACCCAGTTAAGACACAGCGTGCTAGCCACGGGCCAGTAGACTGTCAATAATGAATCAACGTTGAAACCAAAGTTGAAAACCTTGTTTCAACATTGATTCAACGTTGAGTTGTATGCCTGCTGTGGTCCCACTGGACAAACAATGTTGAATCAACGTGGACTCAACGTTGTGTGCCCAAAGGGGCCTGCAGGCACAAACGTTAACTCAATGTTGATTTGTTTGGTTTGATTTGAGGTTTAACGTCCCCGTCAACACTGTAAAGGTCATTTGGAGAGGTTGCTGTCAATTTTGTGGGACTTTTACCCGACATTGAGATGAAATGACATCTCAAGCCCTGTCGCCCAATGAAACCAATAGGGTTTATTAGCATGGACGGTCCGCCTCGCACCGCGGTTCCTAGACAAACTCAATGTTGAACTCCCGCAGACAAACAACGTTGACTGAATGTTTCTTCACCGTTGAAAACAGCGTTGGAACAACGATGTAAACGTTGTCTCAACCTTAATTTAACTCTGAGTGTCAGCTTCCCAGGCAATCAACGTTGAACTAACGTTGAAACAACGTTAGTTTTTTCCACGTTAGTTCAACGTTGAATAAACGTTTTGTGCCTGCAGGGTTGGCTATGTCTTATTCATGTTTAACAAACGTTTAATAAATGTTTAATTAAAGGCATGATCAACATGAAGATAACCATTTATTCAATGTTTATTAAACATTTATTTTTAGTGTAGAATAAACGTTTATCTATCAACGTTTAATAAATGTTTTCATTTCTATGTTTGCTCAACTTACAAAATCAACAAAAAATCTATGTTTATTAAAGGTTGAAATTGAATGTTGATTAAACATTGATTCAACTTAAAATGCCCGCTGGGTTGGTACTCTTATTTAGCAATAATAATCACATTGTTACAAAATCAATAATAAAGCATGTTTCGGTGAGAGATGTGCAGTCGTATACAATTTAAAAATGTTTTAGAAGTTGCTTCTAGATAATTCTTTAAACTGAATGACTTATTACATGCGAAGGTATTTTGATTTGATTTTAATGTTATAGACTAGATTTTGTCTTTACACAAAAGTATCTTTAGGCTAGATTTAACGTAATGTAAGTACTTATCAAAACTGGATCTGCTACGAAAAATGATTCACTTAAGTGGTTATAATAATGGCGGATAGGATTCTCGCGAAGATTAATATAAAAAATAGCCACCATTTTTTCTATAATTTATGAAAAAAAAAACCACAAACAAATGACAGGAATATCTGCACATTATAGAATGCTAAAACTTGCTTAAATCAATGAAAACATTTCAATCGTTTAAACATTCATGTATTCGAAAGTGTTTCAAATTAAACTTAACTGCTCTGTACCGTTCAGTCCATTATATGACTTATTTTGTGCATCGTTTGAGAGCTGTTTCAAAGTCTGACTTAGGCTAAACTAATGTAAATGTTTATTTTAAGTCAGTTGTCTCCCCGTACATCAACCATAGTGCAGTTTGTGTTTTACTTTTGGTCCTTTGAGATCAGCGTGAATATTCTGAGAAATCGGAAATAAATTATTGGTTTAGACTCATATTCTAGGCGGGTTTTTAATTATTTGGACCCCATTTTGATTTATATCAGTCTTTGAATCGACTGCCTATTCGAGATTCGCAAAATTGCAGTATGTTTCCTCTGGCTTTCTTTGCCGGATCATTACAGGGTCACTGATGAGGCTTTATTAGCCGAAACTACGCAGTATGACCCATCTTCTTGTTTTTGAATGTTTTCATTGCTCTTAAGGGAACTCATTTTTGATTTTTATTTTCCTATGTGGTTGAATAGTCTCAATGTATTAGTAGTATTAGTGCCTACGAATTCCCAAACCTTTTCTGCCCATTGCTAAATGAATACTACATGTATCCAGCTTCAATCGCCATTTGTCTATTACATTATATTTATATACAGACGTCTCAAATCCAAAGATTTGGTTTCATATTTACCAAAAGCGTAGAACGGCGTCTCGGGTTAGAAGTCTTAGTTACATGTTTTACCTAAAGTTTTACATACAGTTACATGTTTTATTTACCCAAAGAAGTAGAAAGCTACACAGACTTCTATTTTAAAAACGGACGATTGTAGTTGATGGCTGATTACGTGATTTGTCCGAGCGCTACTGTAGGTCAATGAATATACGTCACCGAATTGTAAAGCTGTCTGATGGTTTCTCTTCGTTTGTTTATATAGAAGCCTCCGTGGTCGAGTGGTTACGCTTCTCGCCTTGTAAACCAGGGGTCGCAGGTTCGATCCCGGGCTTCTCCAGACTTTCGGATGAGTCTATAAACCGAGGTTTCGTCTCCGTATGACCTTAGCTGTTGGTGGGACGTAAAACTGAAACACTCACTCACTCACTCGTTTGTTTATAGAAAATTACTCTGCAACACCGACAGGGATAAGAATCCAAATACCTACATGAATCTACTTTCACCTAATATGTAAATCATCGTAATAAATGCAGCTTATAATAAAGGAATGAAGTTTAACCGCATTCTGCTTTTTCTGATCGGTTTTATGCAGACCTTGTATTTTTCTGAAAAACAAAAAGTTTATTCCTTGACATTCCCATCACGTTACAAAGTTAAAGTAATATACACCCCTGCAAACATTACTTTATTGAGAGAAAATGTGGAGTGGGCAAGGGGTATTATTCCTCAAAACATTACGATAATACACCTGTGCGACACAGTGCATTCTTTCTTATTTATATTGCAAACATTGGTTGTGGGCACTCGTTAGGTCCACCTCTACTAGGCGATTCTTACACACAACCTATGTCTTGGAGCAGAAATAAGAAAATAATTTGTACCCCTATAACCCCAGTTTTCTCTATATAAAGTGGGTTTGATGGAGTGTTCATTTCACGGACTTTTCATTTTTGTTATAGTGCGTACATTACACTAACACCCTTGCAGTGAGCACTGCTGTTAAGTAGAAGAGAAGGCAATGATTTATATAATAAAAAGTGGGGATTGCAGAGATAAGGATTAGTATTGTAACTCTACTAAAAAGAAAGTTTAGAATGGCTTCACTGAGGCGGTTCTAGCGGACCTCCAATGATCGAGAATAAGGCAAAGAAGACGAATTCTAAAACATGCCACTACATGTAGTTTTAAACCTGTATCAGAAATGTAAAGATTCAACACCTGTTTTTGGGTGGATTGTTTTACAATCGACCCAAAGTTACTAAGAGGCAAATCAAAAAATAATGCTGTTGCCCACGTGACAATCACTGATTTGGGGAAACCAATATTATCATTATAAATAGAAAACGTCGCGCTATTTTTGTCGATGTTACATGTAAGTCAGAGCTATCTATAGAGTCTGGTAAGGAATCGTGTGCTGGGTTCCGCAAACACTGAATACCCAGATCAGAATGTGGCGCGGAATGTGGCGTCTGCTCAGCCGGCTGCTCAGGACTACACTGTTTGCTTAAATACTGGCATTTAAGGATCAAACGAAATAGGTCAGGCCAATGCCAGGCTGCCTCCGTCATGAAAGGAAAACAAAAACAGTATCTTAATATATCCCGCGCTCTCACGCGACGACTTTCGGAAAATACTATTAATAAAATTGTTAAAAAGAAATGGACGTTTGCACATATGTATGCTAAGCCGACCAAAAAAAAAAAGACAATATAACGTTACTTTTCACACTTCTGCTTATAACATATCTAAGAACCTAGGAATATTTTAGAGCAAAACTTTTAAAGGTGGTATCGTTATTAGACATACAGCATAGACCCAAATCGGAAAGACAGTACATCGCGTCTGATCAGGACCAGAACTGTTCGCCATACATACAGCAACATTTTCATTTTAGAACATGATTCAGGTCCGTACGCAGACTCTATAAAATGTTGGGAGGGTGCGAATTCCGGGTAATTTGCAGAATGTGAAATACTGCATGAATTTGAGATAATTTTCCAAATTAGGAGGGGTGGGTGGGGGTTGTCACTCCTGCGTACGGCCTGCATTAACAGGTAGAATGAACAAATTACTTTGTTTAAAAACATTGCACTGAATCACTGTTATTCAGTAGCTGGGATGCAGTGGTGGGACTGAGCGAGAAAATGCCAGAGAGGAGAAACTATGGCAGTGTGGATCCTGATCAGCAGAAGCATTCGATGGATCTACACTGTTTGCAAAGGAGAAGTTGGATAAAATGTTATATTACATGCATAACAGAGAAATACTATGATTTCTACCAGACATAATCTTGGTATTTTCCTTTTTGCTGAGAAGAAATATTTCCTCTTAGCCGGAGAAATAAATCTGATTCTCTTTAGCTGGAACTACTTTATGTACAAGATACAAGATACCGCTTTTGCAGTTAAACCGTTCAAATGCGGGAAAGTTTCAGTCTCGTCGACGTCATTCATGACGTAATTGCAATGGTGTCTGCGAAGACATCAACAGACGTTCAGAATGAGTGACGTTTGGGTCGGATGCAACTCTTAAATAAAAGAAAACATGGACATGCGTTTTATCACTGAAACACGTTGTTTCTTCTGTTTATGTTCAAAAATGTAGAAAGCGCTTTCAAAATGGCGGCCATCCAGTTTTTCTTCCACCCAGCTTCTGTAACACTACGCTGATTGAACCGTTAACATGAGCTGTAAACAGTCAACTGAACGGAAATTCAGACCCCAAATTCAAGATCCATTCGGTCCTTAAAGTCTATGGAAGTGCATGTAATATAGAGTATAGAGATTATTCATTTCTTCTATTTTAAATGTGGTATTAATAAACATCGAGGGGGGGGGGGGGAGGGGGGATAAAAATCCGTTATCGGATTGTTCTACATGTACCTCCCTCGGTATTTCAAACATGAGATATACGTGTACCTGTAATAGCTTTTCAAGCACATATCAGTGTATATTGTCTTGCATATGAGGCTAAGCATTATCAAGGAAATATTATAAATCTGTTGAGATGATTGGATATATGTGTATACAGAAGGCGAATAAACACATTAACAAATGATACGTTAATAATTTGGAAAATATCACGAAAACACGCCTATATAATTTTAACCCCCTTGAACCCCACTTTATATAGTAAAACTGGGGTTTCAGGGGGTTTTACCTTATTTTTCTTATTTCTGCTCTAAAATATAGATTGTGGGTACTCGTTAGAACCGCCTCGATGAGGCGGTTTTAACGAGTGCCCACAATCTATATTTGTGGCGGTTCTAACGAGTGCCCACAATCTATATTTTGAGCAGAAATAAGAAAAATATCACAATTTTTCATCTTAAAGCCTTCATTTTTTCGGCGATAAAAGTGGCAATGTATTTTGTATAGGCGTGTTTGCGTAATGTCTTGAAGGAAAATGCTTCCAGTACAACACCAAGAACGTCATTTATTTTTCTTTTTTGTTTTTTCACTGAATACTTTTCTTATAAAGAAGCGATTTAACGAGTACCCACAATCTACGTTATAAAGCAGTGTTGCTGTTGGTTGTTTTTATCCGCGTGACTATTGCTGGCGATGAACAAAACCCAGGCAGCAGTGTTTAGCATTCTCCCTGTGCCACCAGAGGGCTGTGTAAAACGTAAAATCTAGACTGGACTCATGTACGGGATATTGACTTATCAATCGACACAAAGAAAATCTGCACTGGGCTCGTGTACGAGGCATTCTCTAATACAGAAACTTCACGCCTGCTGTTTATTGTTGCTGACAATTAACAAAATAACGGGACTGGTTGTTTATAGCACCTAAAAAGTAAATTCTGGGCTGTGCTCGTGCAGGGGGGCTTTGGTAAATAGTGTTTACCTGATCAGATGCCACATAACGCGGTGTCTGATCAGGTCTACTCCTACTCTGCTTGCTTTAAATACTGGAATTTAATGGTTCAACGAACAGATCAATTCTCAGTTCAGGATATATTTTCCCAACCTACACTCAGAGACGATCGACCCACCGGTACTCACAGTGCTTTGACTTAATATTTCCCTAACTAAGCTGTTACTGTTACGCAAACAATTCTGCAAATCAACCCAATACATCTTAAACAATTATGTAGACATAACTCTACATGGAAATGTACCTAGCTATATAACAGCGGTTAGTTCAGTCCTTATTAGTTTCTCTGTGTGTTCTTACGTTAGAAAGTCTTGCAAACTAATGTGATTTTTCAGGGCCATAAAAGAGTTGAAACCGACCCGCACACGAGTACTGGTAAACAGCTTAGAGAATCTAATCCTGCCCAGGCAATGCGGTGGGAGTCGGCCCATCCATGCTAATAAACTCTATTGGTTTCATTGGACGGCAGGGATTGAGATGAAGGTAAAAGTCCCGCAAATTGGAAGCAACGTCTCCAAAATGACCTTTATAGTGTTGACGGGAACGCTAAACCTTAAATCAACCAATCAATCATTCATTCAATCAATCAATCAGGGCCATAAAATACTGTTGCTAAAATATTCCTTCTTTTCAGACCAAACATAGATTTAGATAATAAGGATACTCGTTAGAATCGCCTCGACGAGGCAGTTTTAAAAAATACATATCGATCTACTCAGTGCTATGGCAGTAGTAAAGAAGTTGCATTCACCCTTGCGAAACCTTGCATTTTTGAAAAGCCCCATGGATAAATTCAACGTATGTGCACTGAACTAATATTTTCAGGTTATTAACCCCAAAACTTTTCTAGAAATGACTACCCCCATTTGCCTAGCGTTCCATAAAGGGCACAAAGAAATATTGAACTAATTTTGCGAAAAGTAGAGACAGAAATCAGAAAAGTAGAGACAGAAATCAGCCTGCGCATATGCACAGTCCGGTCAGGGGTTTTGCTGCTTTTATCAAAATACATGCAGCGAGCAGACGACAATTCTTCCGACTGCCAGTGAAGCGCTTGGCATTAATGGGTTATTTACAGTTCAATGGGAAACCCGTTTTATTTATTAACACATTTACGCAGCTGGTCCCTGCTAATGATATAGCAGACTACCAAAGAAGCGGAGATAACGACGAGGGAACCAGGTATTACTGACTCAGCAGTTAACCTTGCTGAACTCGGGTATTTCCAATACCGCGTCAGTGCTTATGCTATAAATAGACGTAATGGCTTCTGCTAGCTACCAATCGTTATGTTGTAGCCACCTAGCGGAGACATTTACGAAATGTTTTTCGACCTAATGCTATTTTGATGGAAAATCCTGCTAGAAAAGCAGTATATACTCATATCAGTTCCCACATTATGCGGCGTCTGACCTGGGTTTGTTCTATTTACCTATGCCCATAGATTCAGAGGCAGGGAAAATCGGAGTACTCAGAGAGAAAATCCACCTGTCCTTCCGTTGCAGGACTTGGGGGCCCACATTTGACCCGAGGGAGGATCGAACCACAGCAGTCAGAGATCTAATGATTAAGAGTCGGCAGTCTTACCTATTAGGCCATGGAGCAATCAAGAATTTTTTTCCCTTTATATTTGCTGTAGAAAATACATAAATAAGTTGATTGTTTTCCATAGACCAAAACATTAAAAAGCACAGTAGCGTCCATATCCCTATCACTGAGATGTACTAAATCCAGTAAAATTAGCCGGGCGTTTCTTATCGCTGGGGTCAAAGTCTATCTGTAGCATCTGGGCTAGAATCATGTGCTGAGTTTAGCAAATAGTGTAGTTGGCAAACAGTGTAGCCCCAGAACAAAATGTGGCATATAATCAGGTTTTACACTGTTTGTTTACAGCTAAAATATAAAGGGTTGAAGTCCTCGTTCGGGACAGTTTTTAGCTCCTTGTACGTGTATGAAGATTGTAGAGCTCTGGTTTATGCATTACTGCTTATTATCATTATTATCATTATTATTATTATTATTATTAGTAGTAGTAGTATTTATTATTATTTTCAAATGCTTTACCCTAGACAGTCACTTATCAAAGATCATTCATATTTAGAACTTGGGCGCCTGGTAGGGTTTTCTGAGATTGCCATGAAAAAAAAAAAAAAAACAAAAAAAAAACTGTGTTGATGGTTAGTGCTGGCGATGGGTTACAATCTATGACACTTTTTTATATGTCATATGCATTTCCACCATGCTAACAATAGGTTATACATCAGAAGCCAGTTACGCCCCCGCCCATCGGGGCTTGAAGAAATGGATGGGCTGCATGGTGCTTCCACGCAGAGCTGAAACCGACCCGCACACGAGTACTGGTAAACCACTTAGAGGATCTAAGCCTGCCCAGGCAAATCGCTGCGAGTCGGACCGTCCATGCTTATAAACCCTATTGGTTTCATTGGGCGGCAGGGCTTAAGATGTCATTTCATCTCAGTGTCGGGTAAAAGTCCCACAAATTGGAAGCAACGTCTCAAAAATGACCTTTACAGTGTTGACGGGGACGTTAACTCAAACCAAACCAACAAAATCAGGGGCCAGTTGTTCAAAGTATCGTTAGCTTAACAACTCGTTAGTGGTTAATTGTTAACTGTTCTAGCATAAGTGCAATATCCAAAATTTTGTTATTTTTGCTGAAAAAAAATGAAAGCTACTCACATTTTTTCAGCAAAAAAATATTAGTATATTTGTCATATGTAATGATCAAAGTCTGGACGGTTTATTTACTAACAAGTTTGAGTGCCTTCGAAATAACGTCGTATCAACGTCGATGTGACGTCTTGACTTAGAATCGATGTTGATGACGTCATTTCAACTTTGTAAGTCTGTTAGAAATAATGCACATAGAAGTAAATGATGCCTTTTCGTTAATATTTTACAATACAGGTTTTTCTTAAAAAAAATTAAGTGGAAGTTTTCAGTGATGGTGGTAAATAAATGTGTTATCTAAACATTGGCTGCAGACCTGCTAGATGAGAGTAAAAGCCTGGATGTTGTAAAACCTCTTATATTGTGAACAATTTGCACTTAATTCTGAGGTCAACCTTTTTGTTTACATCTGGCGTTATTCCTATGACTGTAAAGGTAATATTGGTGTTGAACATAAAAAATACCAGTAGTGGTAGCTCAGTGGTTAGTGCACCTGCCTCTGATGAAAGAGACCCCCCGGTTCGATTCCTGGCAGTGACAATAAAGTTTGGTATCCGAACATGTGGGATGAATACCACAAAGTGCACCGTCCTTTGGCTCGGGACGTTAACTGGAGACTCCCTGAGCAGAAAGAATCATCCCCTCTGCAGGTTATAGAGCCTTACCGTAATGTCATAATTACCAAGTAGGCGTTTTGTCCTGCAGATCTCAAGTGTATGTACACCTGCAAGTAACAGTTAAGTATCAAGTGTGACCTAATACAGTAAGGAGATAGATAGATAGATAGATAGATAGATAGATAGATAGATAGATAGATAGATAGATAGATAGATAGAGTCGCTCTTGACTTTAACAACGTGTTTGACGAGGTTCCACATGAATGGTTTGAGTACTGTCAAGCTCAGATACGACACAATACAGTAAAATTTCTAATTAAGACCACCTTTTGGACTCTTCAAATGTGGTCTTTAAAACCACGTTTGACCGTTCCAAAGGTGCTCTCTGACCAGAGGACACTGTATGCAGAAAATGCAAATAATGATAACTGTAGCTTACTAAATAGGCTTTTTAAAGCAGAATAAAACTTAATTTTAGGTGGTCTTAATAGCTGAATTTTACTGAAAACACCACTTACAGTGGATTCAGAGCTTCCTGACCGACAGGGGCTAACCAGACCTGGCCACAGGTCTGATTACCACGATTGCCCCAGCTGTATCCGGTGTCCCTCAAGGTGCCATGCTCAGACTTTTGTTGTTCTACCCATGCATAAATGACCTGCCACAGAAAGTAAGCCCTGGAGTCCACCTCTTTGCCAATGACAGCCTTTTATATCGCGAGGTCTCAAACACGACTGATACTGCACACTTCAGAGGGATTTTGACAGACTACAGCAATGCCTACAATGGAATATGGTCTGGCAAAAGTCTTCTCAGTCCAACCAAATGTGCGACAGTCAGGGTAAAAAAAATGCAGAATATAAGTGAAGGCAATGATCAGGAAACCTGGTCGCAGATTTGCTGCAGCTTACATGTTAAAGATACACAGCCATGAACTGTCAATCTTAAAGACTTTAAGGCACCTGGGCATCATTTATTTCAGAAACATGTCATGGGAATCCATATTGATGCACCTGTAAAAAGGCAAACACCAGCCTGGCGTTTCTTTGGAAGGGAGATAATCAACTGGTCTGAAGATGCTGAAGCATGATGGTAGAGCCCATGGTTAGACTTATCCTGGATTATGCCCATCAGTACGGGACCCACATATGGTATCCAGCAGCTCGAGACGGTTCAACGGCGAGCAGCTTGGTTTGTCAGAGATGACTACCATACAACCAGCATTACCTCCAAAGTGATACAGCACCTTGGCCGGCAAACTCACCAGCATTGACATCAAGTTGTCAATGCTGGGTATGATCTACATGTATCTCTGTGCTAAGTGGACTTCCATGCTTGCAGATTCTCCGACCCAAAAGCGGCAAACAGTCGGGGATGCTCCCCGGAGTATATGGACCGACATCTTCTGTCAACTCTCCTTCATCGGCACGGGTATCAGACTTAAGGGCCAACTTCCACAGAATAGTGTCACTTCTGGGATCCTTGAGGGCTTCAAAAGGGATCTTCCCTGAACTACATAAAAACTGTTTTAAAAGATTTTGATATGTTCTGTTGTGAGGCAAACGTGACGGGAGTCCAAATGACATTGAATTACAGTTGGGCAAGGACTTCTTCATTGCAGCAGGTAGGGGTTGGGGGGGGGGGGCGTTGTTACTTCTTCTGTTTGTACACTTTTATTCATTTTCCCCTTTCTCTCTCGTCCCCCACCTCTCTTCTCCTCTACTACCTCCTTTATCTCTTTAGCCCCTTTCTCTGCGAGACGACTTAAACTGACCCAAACGGGTTGACGTGTCATTATATCCAAAACGATTGTTTGCGCTTCACCGCCGCTATGCACATAGCCTTAGTATGATGATGCTCCAGTGTTGGTCCCGTGTGCACTTCATGGGAAAAATAAGATAGGGGGACTCAGTAAGTTTGCAGCATGGACACTAGAGTATCCTGAAGCACTAGCGTTATTCTATGGATTTGGGGCTCATCATCATTGTGTAAATCTTGGAAAAGTAGAAATCCACAGGTAGTCAGATAGCTCATTGTGTCTCTTACTATTCCCGGGGCTTATTCTATATCCCTGAGTGTTTGTGAAAAGTTTTAAATGTTTGGCCAGACGGGAAGCGCTTTCCTCCCAACCCAGAAGCTCCGGTAAATGCTTCGGTAAATGATCCGGTAACTCGTGGATCCAATCGCGGTGCTGAATCTTACCGGCTAACCTTTTCGGCTCAGTGCGGTACGTTTAATTTCATAAATACGTGACGAAGTTTCGAAACTTTCCCGCGACCAAACTTCAGCGTTTGATGCAACCGTCTCTCGAAGGTAGCCAAATATTACTATTCCCTGGGCTTTATTTTATATCCGAGTAATAATTTGTGAAAAGTTGTAATTGCTTGACCAAACGAGAAGCGCTTTCAACCCTAACGAGAATCTCCACCATTGAATGCTTCTGTAAATGCTCCGGTAACTCGGTGGTCCAAGTGCGGTGCTTGGTTTTAACCGGCTAACATGCGGTACCGTTCGGTTCATTTAAACGTGCGACGTAGTTTCGAAACTTTCCCGCGATCAAACTTCAGCGTTTGACGTCTTGTGCAACGGTTTTCGAAAACAGCTTTTTAAAATAATTTCGTTGCTTTTTTTGTGTTTCTTTTGTAATGGGTATCGACTCTTTCTGGTCTTGAGAAGCAAATTTTGGATGTGAATACAATTCTCATGAACTCTGTAAAGATGGCGGATTATCGCGATGAATTGAACGAGATTCCAGGCGAGATTTGGGTGCCTAAGTATGTTGTTCCAGCCTCACTACAGTAAAGCAATCACTTCGTGTGTTTGCTATAATTTTCAGTCCGGTCACGGTGTTGTGAGTGATCTTTTTGACGGGAGTCATACCATTGATTTGTAGGGACGTTTCATCATTTTTTCCCTATGGGAAATACTATTTGAACACAAATCCATTATCTACTCGATCTTTGCTATCTGGCTGTAATTGTGGACAGTATCTTCACCTCGCCACCATTTTAGCGAGCTAATATGAGTGTGCATGATTTTCCGGTAGTATTCATAGATATAAAAACCCTGAAAAAACGAACACTATTCAGCAGCAGGTCAAGTTCTAACGATTGAACACAACAGGACAATGAAAGTATATTGAAAGGTATGTTAAATCTATGTTTAATATTATTATTGTATGAACATGCTTGTAGGTTTTGGAGGGGTTTACTTCTAGTATACCCCGACTTTCTGAAGCCTATTCTGGATTCACTTTTGAAGCCTCTGTGGTGTAGTGATTAAGCTACTAGCTTTGCCAGCTAGAAGTCGCAGGATCGATCCCAGGCTTCTCCAGAAGTAGAATGAGTCTTTTAAGCGAGGTCCTGTCTCATTCTGACCCTAGATGTTGGCGAGACGTAACGTTTGGACACCCGCTCATTCTAGATTCATTTAGGCTTTTATAGACCCCTTTTGTAGAATATAATTAATAAACGTCGGGTCACTTGTTCTATCCATGGCTTTTGACTCGCTGTGGTTAGAAAACCGTGGTCCCGTCTCTATATGATATTAGGTGTAGAGGGGACGTAAAATTAAGACGGGTTTAACCATATCTTCATCATCAGAGCAAACTCTTACAAGAGCCTGCCGGGTTATCCGTGATGATGAACCGTGATGAATTTGATTTTATAAGCATGTTCATGTTGAGTAGAAATAATTTTGTTCAAGAAGAATTACGAGTTCATTTTGTAATGATGCCGTTTTTGTTTGAGAACTCGGTTTGTGCATGTATGTACATATAAAGAACGTGATGATGATAAGTGAGAGTATTTGGTCGCCACACGTCATAACAGCCTGAGCGGCGTGGATGACGTCAGTTGCGTCACGAGGACGGTTGTGACGTGGTGCCTACCAAATACAGAAAGAATTTACGGCAAACAGTGATGGCCCTTATGAGACCCTAACAAATGTTGTGGAGAATAGATGAAAATCTTCCTGTTTGTAGTTTCTATAATTGTTAATATAATGAGTTTGTGAATAGCTATATTTGTGAGCCGTGTCGCGGAGAAGGATATGAAATAGTTTGTTATGTTTCCTGTAATTGGCGGCTGACCGGGTATCGCTAAGGCGTGGTCTGTTCAATTGCCTCTTACCTGTGATAATGTAGTGAGCACGAATTTGATGAGTATTATGTTCAGTTGTAGTGAGCATTAATCGATTTCTGTAGTGCTCAGTAAGGAAACATAAAACTTTGAGTATTATTGTGTCAAGCGCTTGGTGCTGATAATTTGATGCACAGTCAACTTGAGTTCTGCGGTACGGTTATTTGTCGCATGCACTAATCAGCCTGTGTGTCTGGTCGGCGCATGCGCAATAACGGTATATGCATAAACATATTCTTACTTCTCCGGGAAGGGGATCATGATATAGTATGTATGTTTTGTGAACTGTATCTTAGTCGAATTATCGTAATTGACGACAATGTGTGGTGACCTGCAGCTCCTTGCCACATAGGAGCAGGTACTGGTACGACGCTGTCGGTTCAGTGTCCAGCAAGGGCGGACAGACCCAATAACAGACCGTCGAGACCAATATAAACAGGTTCTAGAAAACCACCTAGAATCAATTTAACGATGAAGTTACCGGGACTTCAAGTTCATGTGAATACGAATCGTAAAAAATATAAATCAACTTGTGGTCGACAACAAGGTCGACAAACTAGTTTTCAGGTCGACAAACTAGTTTTCAGCAGTGCACGTTAAGTGGTTCACCCTAAGTGAACGTTTAATCTGGCCAGTCACGTTTTGTGTTTCTTTTTTATTTTGTTGTTGTTTTTTTGTTTGCTTCTGTAGGCATTCACGTCATCCCGTTCCGAGCACAGAACATTGTTTCGCCTTCGTGGCGGACGTCGTGAGTGGGCTACAGAAGCAACTAAATGTGATGTTTTGTGTTAGTATTGTTGTATATAGATACTGTAAATAATTCATGTCATTCATTTGATATCTTTCTTGTGCCTTACCCCACAGCTGCCCGTACACCTGTCAGAGATCACGCTCGGTTGTCTTGTCAGCATGGGGGTTTGCGGGACGCCGTAAACCCACATGTAACAAAACCCCAGTTTTATTATATAAAAGTGGGGTTCATTACAAAAACACGCCTGTTCAAATACATTGAAATTTTACCGCAAAAAAACCCCAAAAAAACACGAACATTTTCAGATGAAAAAAGTGGTATTTTTTCCTTATTTCTGCTCAAAATATAAATTGTGGGTACTCGTTAGAACCCGCCTCATCCGAATACCCGCAATCTATATTTTAGAGCAGAAATAAAAAATAAGGTTTACCCCCGTAAACACCAGTTTCACTTTTTAAAAGAGGGTCCAAGAGGATTCTAGCTCAACAAAGATTTCAAATTCAAATAGCTCATTCATTTATTATGATAATTTCATGAAAATTGACACATATAAAGACAAATAATCTTACAAGGAACTGCAGGAGCGGTTTTGGGCTAACTCATCAGAAAACGCCACAATGATCACAAACACGTCACTGGGGTTGGTTTTCAAAAGTTACCACATAACAGTATCTCGTGTGTCCTCCAGCAGACTGAATCACTGTGCGACAGCGGCGTCTCATTGACCGCATGTATACCGCCCTATAACATTCATTGGGATGTTGTTCCATTTTTTGCACCAATGCATGCTGGAGCTGGTGAAGCGTCTGCGGCTGAACAGGACGTTGACGTACACGTCGGTCAAGCAGGTGTCATACCTGCTCTATAGGAGAAAGGTCGGGGGATTTCAACGGTCATTCCATGACATCGACGTCGTTCGCCTGCAGATACTGCGTCGTCAGTTGCGCTGTATGTGGACGTGCATTGCCCTGTTGGAAAATCGCGTTTGGATTCGCGTTCACATACGGAATGACCACGGGTGCCAGTATTTCATCCCTGTAACGTTTGGACGTTTAGATTTCCATCAATAATGACCAAGTTTGTTTTCCTGTTGTTGTTTATGCCAGCCCACACCATAACCGATTCTCCACGGAATCTGTCCGTCTGTTTGACACAAGCGTCAGTGAAGCGTTCACCGGAACGACGGTAGACGCGACCACCTCCATCTGATCTCTCTAGGGTGAACCTGGACTCATCAGAGAACAGATCCTGGTTCCATTGACCTGCCTGCCACCGAACATGTGCTCTGGGCCACTGTAGCCTGGCTCGTCTGTGTCTTTGCAGCAGCTGTGGGCCAACGAAAGGGCGGCGTGGCCGTATTGCATGAGCTCTCAGCCGATTGATAACAGTCTGATCACTGATAGGTCGACCATCGTTCCCAATCGTTGTCGCAGAGACCTCGTCGCTGGTCGATATCTGTCGCGAAGGTGTTGGGTTCTCAGTCGATTATCTTGGGCTCGAGTCGTCACATGGCTTCTGGGAACTGGGCCGATCTTTGACATGACCTGAAATGGAAAAAAATCGTTGTGTCAAGCGTTGTGGGTGGAGAGGTGGTAGGGGTCGAATATGGCACAAAAAAGGTTATCAAAACGTAAAAACACAAAGCAACGAAGGTCTAAATGATATTGCTGAAATTGACTTACCGGTCTGTTGAAATTTCAGCCAGCGTCGGGATATTGACGACCTTGCGCAGCGCAGTATACGGGATACCGTAGTTTGGCTGCGACCAGCCCTGAGCATCCCGATGGCTTGTCCGCGCTCTTCTGTGCTTAGTCTCGCCATTGAAACAATGTTGTTTGTCTTATCTCATCGGGCGTTCGTGTGGCTCTATGCAGGTAGAACCGGTTTAAAAAACCCAACTCGTGCTGCACGTTCAGCACCAAAATAAGGTTTTGTACCCTGGACACCGTGCTCAACGAATAACAACCAACCATAACATTTGCACATGCTGTCTTAAACGTCATTGTGCAGAAACAAAAATTACGGAGTTTCATGATCATAGCTTTTTCTAATAAAAAAGATACAACAAAAAGTCATATTCACCGCCTGAGGGCGATGTTTTCCCGAGCCGGGCAAATGTCGCTTTCAGGCGGGATATAAGCCCATGTTCCCCGCCAAATATGAAAATAACGAATTTATTATAGGGGCCTACTGCAAAGCTATATTATGACATTTCTATCATCGTTCCAATGTTTTCTTTTGTAGCGGACGTCGTGAGAAGTAGATGTTTATATGTGACGTCATCAAACGCGCCCTTCTGCACGCACTTCGTTGATCGTGGCGCCCAGTAGGAAAATGTTTACGTCATGTTGTAATGTAAGTTTTATAACAGAAAACAATGAAATAAAGTACCGAATGATTGAAAAACAATCAGAAATTTCAATTATGGCGTATAAAAATGATTTTGCTTATATTTTTATCAACTGCAGTAAATCCAAGATGGCGGACATCGCAATTCAGCGAAGGCAAGCGCGAGAGGGGTATATATTTTTGCTCACGGGGTATATGGAAAATATTTGCCCTTGCGCTGTCCATCAAAATCATAGAACTTTCCTTGCAGTATAACAACGCAGAATATACTGTCGCAAATTTTTGACGTTATCCAATCAGACGTCGCGTTTCATTCGAAAGTGCATTAGAATGCGCTTTATGCACGTTTCACAGCCTCCAATATTCGTTTTGAGTTCAAACGTACGACAAGATTGCTGCCGATATTTCGTGGACATTGAGGGTAATATTGCCCTCGGGCTTCACCCGAGCATTACCTGCTCGGGTTTAGCCCGGGTGTAATATTACCCGAGGGGGTGAACAAATCGTCATATTCCCATCACACAATGACAACAAATGAGCTCCGCCAAGCGAATTTGTGTCTTCGAGCATTCCGTCATGACAAATTTTAATTGCGCATGCCCAGCTATTCAGAGGGACCAGAGATATGGCTTTCTGTCTGAAGGTTCCTCTTGATTCACTGCTTGTATGAGCGAGCAGCGAAGGTTCTGGCGAGACTGCGCGGATGCGCAGGCTCGCCTGAACCTTCGCTGCTCGCATAGGCGATAAGTACCAAAAATCGCTTGACGGGGCCCAAATGATTTATAGTTCCAAATTCTGACTCACTTTCAAACATGCAGATATTGCAGGGAAAAATGATAATTTATGGCTCTTCGCGTGACTTCTAGAGATTCTTTGTACTTTTGAGCAGTGATGTCAGAGGGGAATATCGCAACTGAATATAATAAATCATTACCCTGTGCGTGGCATGCTCTCGACCAATCAGAATTCTAGAATAGCTTATGAATATTAATGCGATATAATATCTTTCGATAGCAGTCTGGTTCACAAAAGAACTACTTTCGGGCAATAGTTCCGAATAAATCGCCATATTCCCCTCACACAAAGGGAAATAAATGAAAACTATTGATCAGTAACTTCAGTCACGTGCATAAGTCCGTGAAATGAACACCCCTAAACCCCACTTTATATAGAGACAAGAGGGCCATAATGGTCATGGATCGCTCACCTGATTTTTATTGTAGAAATACAATGGTACGTAATATAAGGTGGAGTGGACGGTTGGTACTGACCAAAGAAACATTTCTGTGAAATTATTTCAAATATTTAGGAGTAGAAGTCATTTTAAGGGTTTAATAATGTTTTTGTTCTGGTGATAACCATGCTCAGTGGAGCGAAAGGATTTTGAGCATTTTTGTCACAGTGTCACCCATGCATGGACCATTCCTTCGAAATTATTTCTTTTTTAGGATGAAAGCTTTCAAAAGTTCCCATTGATATTAATGGGATATAAAGTAAATACATGGTTAGTGTCTTTAATAATAAAATATAATCGCTGAGCCTAAGACAATTTTTTAGGGGCGAGCTTAAACAAGCCCCTATGAAATTGTCGCGGCGAACCGATTATATTTTATTATTAAAGACACTAATCATGTATTTAGTTTGTACCGCAACTCAAAATAAAGTTTCCTTTTAAAAGGAAGGCTTCCCCAGTTTGAAAAGTTTAAAATCAACCATTTTTGCTCGCCTTTCAAAACTAGAGGGCAGCTATTGCCATACCCCCGGTGTCCGTCGTCGACGTAAGCGTCGGCGTCCGCATTTAGTTAAAGTTTACCTGCAAGCAATCATTTGTGCTGTTTTACAAATTTATTTGCAAGTAAAGTTATAAATTGTTAAAAAAAAAAACAAAAAAAAAAAAACTATATTTTACATATTCTTTTTCACTCAATTTCCCATGTTTTGGGGCTTGAGAAGTTAATCATTACCTCTGTATTACCTCCCTTATTATCATTATCAAATTTACAAATGCATGTGCAAAGCCAACTAAAACGCATCTTTTCTTCTACATATCCAAAATCAGCAACTGGTCTGCAACACTGCGAGTCCGCGCAGCCTCGCCTGAGTCAGTGCTGGTCGCATTTTATGAAAAAGACCCATGTCATGCCCATGAAGTCTAAGTAATAAGCCGATGCGATGTCATGACGTTGCATCTTCCACGGAAACTGTTCCAGTGTTAGCTGTTCTTCTTAAATCATTGAAAGGAGGACACTGTTTCTGTTTCTGTTTCTTCTGTATGTTCCTCCTTTTCTTTCAGGAGCACCGTCCACCGGCCGTAAACGTTAAACGACAAATTTACTATAGTCTAAAATCTAACTAATTGTAAAAGCGTTGGGGTGTTGACAGCCATCATTCTCGTTGTTTACATAATCTTAGTCTTTTTAGATGTAGTTTATAAAAGAAAGTTCTGGCAAGTCTCTCGATACAGACGATTGACCCTGACAGTCCTGGCACCAGGGGCGTAACAATACACTATACGTAGAAACTATTTTATAATTTATATTCACGGACCCGGCAAGAGCGAAACCGCAACGTCGGTCCGCACCTCATTATTATGGTAAAAAAAATAAAATAATAATCGGCCATTATGAACAGCGAAGCCTGAATGTGGCGAGCTGCCCACTCACACAAGTTTTATGCTGATGGAAAATTTGTCCGAAGAGACCGAATCATGCACTTGTTAAGCTTTTAAATTGTTCGTTTGACGCGCAATTTGATTTCAGAGATGAACAGTGGCATGTTTTGTCAAATTGACCATGTTGGTAGGTCGAGCGCTGCCTCATGAATATAAATATGTCGCTTTCTACCTGAGTTCGAGTCACGATCGAGTCAAGTTCGAGTCACGATCGAATCAAGTTCTGCAATGGAAGGTCAGGTGGTTTAAAACGTTTTTCTCCACACAGACCGGTGTTCATCTACCTCTAATAAAGGAACGGTTAATAATGTTCCTAAATAAATTAAAAAAAAATGACATATCACTTTCATGTAGAGCGGGTTCGATATAAGAACCGCGGTCACTAATCTGTGACTAAAGTAAGATTGAACTGTATTTGGTTAGAGGAAATGACGTCAGTTTAGTTTACGAAGATAGGTTGGTTCGGCGTTCGAACCATGGTTGGGTTCCCAGTTTTCGCTAAAGCACTGCAGAACACTAGAATCAGTGATTTCTTTCGTAGGCATTGGATAGTTGCTGTAATGGCGTAGGGGGAAGGTACAATAAAAGTAACAGAAACTAAACTTAATTAACTTGATCGAACTTCCTCATAGTCCACCCCACAACAAGCAAACTTGATTGATTCATTCGTGAAAAACAACTCGGTATAAAATAAGTTGTCAGCTAGTTCGACTATCTGCCTGTAACTGGACTCTGCAAAACGAGTTTACTGATTTCAGCTGTCAAACGCTCTTGGTAAATTCGTTCTAGAAATTCTGAGTGACCAGGCTCCGAGAGAAGTGTGACTCAAATGACATATTAATTAATATTTGTATGCTATATGCATTTTTTTTTACAAACCCTAGGAAAAGAAAAGCATTACGCCAACAAGTCCATGTACTGAATAACTCTCTAAACCCAACTTTATATAAAGAAAGTTGGGTGTACAGGGGTACACATTATTTTCCTTTTTTGTTTTGGCTCAAAACACCGAACATCTACAATCTATATTTGGACTAGAAAAAAAAATCTCATCACGAATTAACACCTGCCTAATTTTGACCCCCTCAAATCCCACTTTCATATAGTAAAACTGGGGGTTACAGGGATATACATTATTTTTTTTTTATTTCTGCTAAAACATAGACAGTGGGTACTCGTTAGAACCGCGTCATCGAGGCGGTTCTAACGAGTACCCAGAATTTATGTTTAGAGCGGAAGATTTTCATTTTTGGTGGCAAAATTCTCCATATATTTGAAAAGGCGAGTTTTCGTAATGAACTGGAAAATGCTCGTTCAGGAGATGTTTTTATTTGGCCCCAGTGCAGAAGACAAGTTTAACTTGAAGTTGTACAGAAACGAGGGTTAGTTTCGAGTCACAACAAGTAGGCTTATTACGTCGAATACGGTATAGTTAAGCTACAACAAATGGGATAATTTAACAATGCACGGGGTACCGGCATGAGATGACATGAAACAAGTATTCCTGCTTTTTATGCTCCCCGAAGGGGGAGCCACATATAGTCGCCGCTTTGTCCGTCCGTCCATCCGTCACACTCTATATCTCTAAAAGTATTAAAGGTATTTAAGTGAAACTTGATATACTGATAGAGGACGATGAGGGGAATCGGAGAATACAAGAACCATTACCATGTCACCAGTATTTATGGAGTTGCTTCCCTTCTTAACTATTTCAATGAAAAGATTGTCCGGAGAGTATCTCTGAAAGTACCCACAACCCATGTCTTGGAGCAGAAATAAGGAAAACAATGTTTACCCCCTAAACCCCAGTTTTCTTTATATAAAGTAAGGTATAAGTGGGGGGGGGGTCTTCATTTCACGGACTTGTACACGTGATGTATCTCTGTATTCTCTGTATGCAAGCACCCATATTTTATCTTGACCTACATTTCATGGTTCAGTGACTTTGTCCCCTAGTTTTTACCCTGATGTTCAGTCTATTTTAGAAGGATTATGCGTCATAAATTATATTTGGAGGGAGAGGGGTGTTAACCCTTTCATGGATATTTCATGAATGTTTCGGGCCGATCTCTCATAAAAGGAGGGCAAACAACTGGAGTGTCTGAAAAATGACTATCAATTGCAGAACTCGGTGTCTTACGCTGTCATTAATGATGCTTTGAAAAACTTACATCCTCTGATGGCAACTTTAATGCGAGCACCCGTATCTGACCTTGACCTCCACTTCATGGTTCACTGACTTTGTGAGGATGATGCCCAGGTGCCCGTCTCCTCTCTTCTTTTCTCTCTTTCTTTCCTATACACTACTCTCTTTTCTGAGAGATGGCAAACAAGGACAAGAATACAGCCAGCAGCGAGCATTGTTTGCCAATCACTTTGGGTTTTGGGCTTGCAGTAGTTTTTTTTTCAGCTACATGTATTAGGAAAATGATTTGGCTTCTACCTATCAAGTTCATCTAAAGTTCAAGAGAAATGGGCGGCGCCGTGTATGGCAAATGCAGCCTAACAGGGAATACCAGGTGAGTGTCTTATGATATCAAGTTTATCAGGCAAGGCTTCGAGAACGCTTGTAGAATCGCGAGGCCTGCCGAACGATTCTACATGCGTTCTCGAAGACGAGCCTGATAAAACTGATATCAAATGACACGAATCTGGTATTCTATTTATCAGCTAATCCCCTTGTACACTCTTACAGTTTTGCCAATTTTTTCCAGTAGTCCAGTTCATAGAAGTGCACTGTCACGTTGACCTGATAAAGCTCACTTGTCCTGAGATAGCATATCTTTATCAGGTCAAGATGTTACAATGCAATTAATATAAGGGGTAATTGATAAAGCGGTTTTACATTCTTATGATGGTCCACCCAAGTTATGGAAATCCAATACACCAGATGATCTTTTGGAAGCTGGTGATGATTTGTATATATCATCTAATAACATCTAATGAGAAACTGCTTAATTTCAGATATCTAACAGTGGACGGCATTCCAAGTTCTCTGATCAACATTTCTGGGTCCTATAGTGGTACATTGCATGGGGCGGCTGGTGAACCATATTGTAAGTTAAATCTTGCTTTCGAAAAACTGACAAATAACGTGTCATAAGTTTGGCTGATTTTCACCATGGGTAACGGACAGCCATGTTACTCAAGTGAAGCTATTATAAGTGAAGATAAATACTACTTCTTTGATCCACATAGCAAAAATGATAGTGGTATGCAGACAGCTGAAGGAACTACAGTTTTGACTGAGCACTAAAATATTGGAGAACTGTGTCTCTTAATTAGGATTCAGCTGCTTTACTGAAAGAAACAGGAGCTGTCCCTTACGAATTAGTAAGAGTATCACCTTGGAAGCCAGAAGTTGAGCAATTATCAAGTGATAATGAGTTCTCTGGATTTGAAGGGATGTCTGATGGGGGATGTACTTGTAAACTGTATTTCGAAGATGAAATAGGCAAAAACGTTCAGTGTTCTGATGTAACAGTGTTCTGATGTATCGGATGTGACAAATATAGATTCTGAAAGTGAAGCACTCCATAGCTCTGAAGCAGATACAATCATTGATAGCTTAAATGACAGTGTCACATTTTGCAATCAAATTAACACATCCATGTTTGAAACTTATTGTGACAATAATGATCATGACCATGTATTGTACAGCCATGATAATTGCTCTATTTTCACAGTGGGGGGTGGGGTTGTTTACTGTTAATATGTTTGTGGATGAAGGTTTTTGTCATTCTTTCAAAACTAATGAATTAAATACAGGTGTAGAAGTAGGTTGTCAGTCAAGGCAGGGTGAAAGGGTGAAAGAGGCTGAACACTCCATTGAACAAACAAATGATAGAAGTATTGGTGTAATGAATGATAGGGACAGAAAGTGTGTGTCAGCTAGGCAAGAAATTGGTAAAAGTAAACATGGCATTAAAACAGAGAAACTGTAAAGGGTCAGAGGGGCTGGAAAGAGGGGAAGATGGCATTAATGATTTTCGAGACAGGTGTGAGTATTCAGAGTCAGAGGCCCAGGTAAGAAGTCAAGATTGCATAAATTCCGACATGAAATGTAACCAATCAAAGCAGGTAAAAGGCCAAGGCTACGTAGATGTAGCAAGAGAGGAATATCAGGAGAGAGACAAATAAAAGGTCATGATTTTGTATGTGTAGACAATGAAAAGTATCAATAGTCCGAGGGGCAGGTCAATGACCAAAGTTATGACGATGTAAATAGAGATTCAGAGGAACAGGTAAATGATAATTGTTATGTAGATGTAAGCACAGAGGAGTATATGGAGTCTGAGGGGCAGGTAAAAAGTCAAAGACATATACTTTTACACAGAGAGAACTATCATATGGCAGAGGGACAATTAAAAGGTAATGGTTATGCAAATGTAAACAGCGAGGAATGTCAGGAGTCAGGGGAGCAGATAAAATGCCCAGGTTCTGTAGATGTTGACAGTGTTGAGTATGAGGAGGCAGTGGGACAGGTTCCACCTGAATGTTATGAAGATAAAAGCAGAGAGTTGGGCCAGAAGTCTGATGGGGAGGTAAAAGGTAATGGTTATATAGATGTGGACAAGGGGAAGGTTATTGAGTCAGAGGGACAGGTAAAAGGTCATGACTGATGCAGACACAGGGGAGTGTATGGAGTCAGAGGGGCAGGTAAAAGGTCACAGCTATTTCAATGTAGGGAGATGTATCAGGAGTCAGAAGAGCAGGTAAAAGGTCACTGTTATGAAGATATAAACACAGAGGAGTATCAGAAAACAGAGGGGCGGGTAAAATATCAAGGTCATGTAGATGAAGACAGAAGGGAGTGTTTAAAGTTAGAGGGCTGGGTAAAGGGTCATGGTTATGTAGATGCAGACATAGAGGAGTATATGGAGTTAGGGGGCGGGTAAAAAGTCATGATTAAGTTGTTGTAGGAGAAAAGAGGTTGCAGGAAAAAAAGGCAGGTAAAAGAATATGGTTATGTAGATGTAGGAAGTGAGGAGTTTCAGGACTCTAGAGAGCAGGTAAAAGGTCAAGGTTATAAATATGTAAACTATATAAACTATCAGGAGTCAGCGGGGCAGGTAAAAGATCAAGGTTGTGTAGTTGCAGACAGAAAGGGAGTATGGACACAGAGGAGCAGGTTACAGGTCATAGTTATTTATCTGTAGACAGCGAGGAGTGTATGAAGACAGAGGGGCAGGTAAAATGTCATGGTTATGTAGATGCAGACACAGAGGAGCGAATGGAGTTAGGTGGACAGGTTAAAGGTGATGGCTTCATAGCTGTAGGAAGTGAGGAGTATCAGGAATCAGAAAGACAAGTAAAAGTTCATTGCTTTAAAGATGTTAACAGAGAGGCATGTCAGGAGTCAGTGGGGCTCGTAAGAGGTCGTGGTCATGTAGATGCAGACAGGAAGGAGTGTATAGAGCCAGAGGGGCAGGTTAAAGGTCTTTGTTATGTAGATGTCAACAAAGAGAAGTGTCAGGGGCCACATGGACAGGTAAAATATTTTGGTAATACAGATGTATACAGAGAGAAGTTTCTTAAGTCAGAAGGGCAGGTAAAAAGTCAAATTAATGAAAGTGTAAAAGGTGCAGAAAACTACAATCAAATGCTTGCAAAGAAAATTGAAAACTGTTTTGAAAGTGAAAACCATGATGCTAGTGATGCCTATACTGAACCTGATGACGGTGATATGGATAAAGATTACAATCCAGATGATGATGATGATTATGATGATGATGGTGGTGATGATATCCCATTATCTGGGTACCGAAACATGCATAGGTCTTTGAAAAGTAATGTTCTTACAGAGAGACCAGATACGTGTATAAGCACTGGAAGGTCATCCGAGTGCAACGAGCATAACAAAAAGGGTAATGGTATTTCTTTGAGATGTCTACATAGATAGCGAACTGGAAAACGGATCAGACAGCACCTCAAGGAGCAGTTTGATCTGGATCCAAACTGTGTCTAATGGAAAACACCAAGCACATCAAACATTTGTAACTTTAATCAATTAACATTTCTTAATATCCACAGCTAAGACAATAAGAGCTCATGATACAACTTCGACAATATAGCACATGCCGGTATAAATCGCATGTTAAATTGCATCCACCATTGTACCATTGAAATGATTTGTTGTTATGTTTAGGGAAAGGACTATTTAATGTTGTCATAACTTGTGCCCAATCCCTTTGTATGTTTATGCAATAAAATATGTTTAATCTAATGGTATTTCTCCAAGCATGCTTGGTACCGATAATGATTCTTCTGAAAATCAAGACATTCTTGTAAGAGACAGGAAGAGAAAACATGATGAAAAAAAGAGTAAACGAAATATTTCGAAAAGGAGATTAAACAGAGGTGAGAGTTACATTTCTCCGCATTAGGAAAACATGTCCGTGTGAATATATGGCGTCCAACATGACATCAGAAGTGCCAAAGGGGGAGTGCCAGCCTATAGTTAATTTCCATAGGGTTCTGCCCATGCACAGATTTTCACGATATTGTGCATAATTACTGCTTTGTAAATGACTGCATTATTTAGCTATTTCACTCTTATATCTGTTTTCGTTATAAATCTACAATGTTTTGTTTATGTCCACATCTGAAAGTAGGGGTACCCCCAAACTAGTGTATATATACATTCCACCTTTTGGTGTTTTGGAGTTATTTTGTTCTCAGGCATCACTGTAGTCATCTGTGGTTATCTTTGTATCACATTTAGCATTGTTTAGGCAAAGTTCGATACACCATGCTCAATTTCATATGGAGCAGACCCCAGAATTCACAACCATAAAATATTTTGGAGTATTTTTGACGGTTGATTTCACACCGTTGCAGTTCTTGTCATCCCATCATTTTGATATGAAAATTGGCCATATATATATGTAAAATATTTTATCAAACTTTCTTGAAAATCTGAGACCGGTAACATACCGCATTTGAACATCGAATAATAATGGCCAGAGATTTGAATTGTTTCAAACCATTTGTAGATATCATATGGTGCGACATTTTCAATCGAAAAATTGCTCGCCAATATATAATAAACATGACTATATGTATGTTTATATGATGGTGTATAGTATGAGTTAATATATAATCAGCATTTGTATCAACTATGATGCCCTGATGAACACCAAAAACACAATTCATTTCGAGCTTTCGTTAACGATTCAATCAGATCTTATTTAAAAAATACCTCATTTTAGAACAAGCGTTTTTGCATTAATGTAATTCTAAATAGAAGTGGAGGCAATGCTGAAGCCTAGTATGACAAAGATTGTTGAAATGGCAAGTTCTGGATGGTTCTGTAAACCAGACAATTTTACTTGACTCTAATAAGTATGTATTTAACTGATGCAGTGATCTTAAAAAGTTTGAAAAGTCTAATTGTCATACTGGAATGACACAGGTTGCTTGAATGGCCAAGAATAATGATGTTTGTATTATGTTTCAGCCAGGTAAGTCATAATTACACAGACAATATTTTCTGATCTTTTGGCCCACTGTATACACAGATTACTGTAGACAAAATGGTACTGTTGTTTTTGGCTCACTCTGACAATACCCCTTCAGTCTACTTCAATCGCACTAACTGTCACCTTGTAAGAAAGTTATATTCTTAAATATGATCATCTATGTTCTAAAATATGATCCAGAAAACAAGCAGTTATTTTGGGAAAGCATTAATTAATATATTAGAGAAGACTTAATTCAACTTTTAAACACTTTCACATTTTAAAATAGCAAACAGTACATGTGCTAGCAGTACTTTAGAAAAAATGTGAAGCCAGCTGCACTGATTTTGATTCAGCCAATGTGCTAGTGGTACAGCAAACAAGTGATTCAAGCCATTTGTAAATCTTCAACCCCGTCCATTGGGGCTTGAAGAAATTTATTTGGCTGCAGGTTGCTTCCACACAGAGCTAAAACTAACCAAACACGAGTACTGGTAAACCCCTTACAAGGACTAAGCTTCCCAATGTATATACGCCTTGTAGTTTCATAGGGTGGCAGGGATTGAGATATCATTTCATCATAATGTCGGGAACAAGTCCCACAAAAGTGGAAGCAGCATCTCCAAAATGACCTAAATAGTGTTAGCGGGGATGTTAAACCTCAATACAAACAAACAAACAAACCATTTGTAAAACCGATGAATACAGAGCCAGAAAATTTCACATAGATGACAAGTATTGCATACATAAGACTACGTATGCAAATGGTATTTCAGCATCTTAATACAATATCAGCTATCAAATAAATGTTTTACAGCAACTTGCCTTCCATCTATATCATTTCGGGAAGTGTATGCAAGATGATAAATGTGCAAATAGTTTCAATGTGACTAGATATGCATTTATTTTGAAGACTAAAACATTGCAGCAAACACTTTTGCCTGTGTTATAATGAACCTAGGAAAAATGCAGAAAATGCTTTTAATGGTCTCACAAAACCTTTGATGTGTGTGTGTGTGTGGGGGGGGGGGGGGGGGGGGGGGCGACGTGCGTGTCTCTTTGACCAAGTGATGTAAGAAAAATATCAGTTCATGGACTGATCAATAATAAGAACAAATCAGAAAATCAGCCTGTCCTTTCACAGATGGCAAATTATTGACTGCTGTTTTATTTTAAGAGGGAAATGTCAACAATAAAAACAATTAAGGAAACAACAGGATTATGACAGTAATTTATTAAGCAAACTCAATACACCATTGTGTATTACTGACATTAATATCTTTGTATTGCGGGTAAATAAAATAGGGTTAAAAATATCCACCTTGTCTTATTCCTATTGTGTCATAATACATTTTTTCAGCATAACCGCTTTTGCAATGCTGTAAACACTAACACTCATCGTGATCACTGCATGAGTGCATTATATTTTTCTCTCTGTTAATGTATGTTCCCATCTACTATTTAAAACCTCAGCTAAAAATCATTCTCTGTCGAACAGTGTATTTTTGTTTGTGTGTGTTGGGGGGGGGGGGGGTGCAGGGGGAAATTACGTAAATGCATATGCTAAGCTTTGCATGATAAGGTGTGACACTATATGGTCATAAAAATACAATAAAAATATAATTAAAGAAAATTTGGTGCCCTGATATTGCAAATGACTTCATCACAAAAATATACCTAAACACATATCTGGCAATCAAAAACAATGTTACCGGTTCCTGATTTTTTTTTAATTTGTTCGCTATATAGAGGATATATGTGGCCAATTTTATGTGTAATATCTTGGAGTGACAAGATCAGTAACACATCTAACACTTGGGATAAACATTTTACTTTTAATAAATTTTCATGAAAAATGTAAATAAATTCATCAGAAAAATTAAAAGACCTAGACACATTTATATTTTTGGTATTATATGAATCCTTATAGAGTTCTGTTGCCAATCAAAGCAACAAAATTTGAAAACAATCGATCTTTTTTATTTAAGAATGAAAAGTTCACAGGTGTGTATGACCTCTACATGGGATTACCTCAGGGAGCTCTCCTGAGAACTATAGTAATTAATCAAATGAAACAAAGTTATATATATAGTTGATAGACCTAAGGTAAACAACAACTGAAGTTTCAAGAAAATCTGTGCGTGGGCAGATTTGGAACTCCCGGTTTTGGGTAAAAATGATAACTTCTTTCTTGTTTCTGCTTTCAACATAGATTGTGGGTTCTCACTACAACCGCCTCAATGAGACGGTTCTAACGAGTACCCACAATCCATGTTTTGAGCAAAAATAAGGCAGATATTGTATTCCACCGTCAACCTCACTTTTCTCTATATAAAGTGGGGTTTAGAGGGATCTTCGTTTCACGAACTTGTTATCGTGACATCAAGGTAAATGCAGGCAAGCCAAGATGATGAGAAAGGGTGTGGTGAAAAATGTAGGTATAAGTGTCATACCAAGTTTTCTGAGGATAACAGGTTAAATATATTTCATGCTTTCTGGCAACTGGGAGACATATCTAAGCGAAGACATTTTATAGAAAAATATGCTGTAAAAAGAAAACGCCAGTCATAAGTGTTCAGGAGTTTCAAACAGACCAAAGTCATCTATTATTTGGGTGCTACCAAAACCTGAACCTGGCAGGACAGCAAGAGTGTGCAAAACCCTTTTTTTAGATACACTATCTATTTCTGATATAACAGTAGAAACCGTCCATATAAAGTTGTCTTGCATTGGCATTGCATCCAATGACAATAGAGGGAAACATACAAACCACCCAAATAAAATGACAGAAGATCAAAAAATAAAAGTAAAAAGCTCATATTGACTTATTCAAAACTGTTGAATCACATTACTGCAGGAAAGATAGTAGCAAGCAGTACCTGCCAGCAGGTCTAAATATTTCCAAAATGTATCAGCTGTATTTGGCATTATGTCAGATTGATGGAGCAAAATAGAAGTAGAGGCAATGATCAGGAATCGATAAATTAACACACAGCTCCCATCAGAGACAGCAAAGGGAAAGAAATACAAACATGAAGCAACAGATCCAAACGGAAACACCAACAGCGGAAAGCCGAAAGGACAGTGGCTTTCCTACAAAATAGCCAAAACGCTATCCAAAATAAAATAATATGAGCGACACAAACACCCAAAGACAAACCAAACCAAAAATAAACGGCGCCAAAACCGCAATCCTCGCCCTTACTTCCGTCCTCGCCCTTACTTCCGTCGCGATTTGATAGTGAAAACAATGATGCTAGTGATGCCTATACTGAACCTGATGATGGAGATATGGATAAGGATTACAAAGCCGGTTTCATTAAAACTGTACAGGCATGTCTTTGATTATGAGCATATTTTGTCTTTTCATAAGTCACTCAAGGATCAGTGTGATCATTGTGTGGCTTATTATAATTCTTCAGAACCAGAAAAAGTAACAAAACAAAAAGACTTCGACAAACATATATAAAAAAAGAGGTCCATGATGGACCTAATTCGATCACCTGAGTTATGATGTACTAACAGTGCCGTCTACAGGATTTTTCTATATTTAGCTCTGACAGCCAATTTGTACGGATGAGCAGAACCACTTCAGCACTTTTGGTAGAGGGGTCACTCAAGGAACTTTTCTGTCGAAGTTATTTTAAAACTAAGACATTGGAGATTTTCTTAAAGAATTTTTTATGTCTTTACCTCTGCAGTCATATGGACATTTTGTTCAGCAGAGCAAATCTATTTCAGCAATTTAAGCAATCATCAGTACATGGTTGATTGTTTTGAGTATAATGACATGTAAACCCTTGTGGGTCATATTGTGTCATCTCCAGAGAAAGGGAGAAAGTGAGCGATAGTGGACAAAGACAAAAACGATTGGAAGTGTTAAAACGGAAGAAACAACAACACTCCCCCTCTACCCTTACCTGCTGCAAGGACAACGGGCCTTGCCCTACTGTAAGCCAGTTTGTTAAGCCGAGTGGAACCATTTTAGCAATTCTGGTAGAGGGTCATCCAAGGAACATTCCTGTGAAATTATTTTGAAATCGTACCATTAGCCTAGGAGGAGATGTCGATTAAAGGTTTTTCTATTTTAGCGGTGGTGGCCATTTTGTTCAGTGGAGCGGAAGCATTTTAGCAATTCTGGTAGAAAGTCATCCAAGGAACATTCTTGTGAAATTATTTTGAAATTGGACCATTAGCCTAGGAGGAGATGTCGTTTAAAGGTTTTTTTTTTGCTCTGGTGGCGAGTTAGTTCAACAGAGCGGAACCATTTTAGCAATTTTGCTCACCTGAGTTATGATGTACTAACATTGTCGTTTACAGGTTTTTCTATATTTAGCTCTGATAGCCAATTTGTACGGATGAGCAGCACCACTTAAGCACTTTTGGTAGAGGGGTCACCCTAGGAACTTTTCTGTCGAAGGTATTTTAAAACTGAGACATTGAAGACTTTCTTAAATGATTTTTCTGTCTTTACCTCTGCAGTCATATGGACAATTTGTTCAGCAGAGCAAACCCATTTCAATAATCATCAGTACATGGTTGATTGTTTTTAGTATAATGAAATTTCAACCCTTGTGGGTCATTTTGTGACATCTCCCAGAGAAAGGGAGAAAGTGAGTGATAAAGGAAAAAGACAAAACGATTGGAAGTGTTAAAACAGAAGAAACAACAACACTCCCCCTCTACCCATACCTGCTGCAAGGACAGCGGGCGTTGCCCTACTGTAAGCCGATATCAGTTGGACGCCCCAGTGACGCGAAATATACATCACCTTTGCCTCACCCAACTATCCCTCAATCATCAGTACAATAATACTACTTTGAGATGAGATGTTTCAATGGAACAGACTTAAGATGAGCCATACCATTTAATCAAATTTTTGTGTGCAAAAATAGAAGGGAAGCATTTTTGTGAATTGGGTTTGAAATTGCGTCTCTATTTTTGGCTCTGCTGGCCATTTTGTTCAGTGGAATACAACCATTTCAGCAGTTTTGGTAGTGGATTACCCAAGGAGCATTCGTGTGAAATTATCTTGAAATCTGACCATTAGCCTAGGAGGAGTTGGGCAGGCTTAGGTCCTCTAAGCGGTTTACCAGTACTCGTGTGCGGGTCGGTTTCAGCTCTGCATGGAAGCATCATGCAGCCCATCCATTTCTTCAAGTCCCGATTGGCGGGGGCCAGTCATTTAAAAGTGCGCCAAAAGCTATTTGAAGTGGTGTTGGCCCATTTGTTACAGAGGTTTGTTCCTGTGAAATTATTTTGAAATCGGACCATTTGTCGTTTAAAGGTTTGTTTTAGATCTGGTGGCCATTTAGTTCAGCAGAGCGGGACCATTTTAGCAATTTTGGTAGAGTGTCACCTAATAAATATTCCAGTGACATTATTTTGAAATCGGACCATTGGTCTAGGAGGAGATGTCGTTTAAAGGTTTTTCTAAGGTTTTTCTACTTTTAACTCTGGTGGCCATTTTGTTCAGTGGAGCGGAATTGTTTTAGCAACTTTGATAGAGGGTCATCCAAGGGAAATTCCTCTGAAATATTTTTAAATCGGACCATTATCCTAGTAGACGATGTTGTTTAAAGGTTTTTTTTTACTATTTTAAGCTCTGGCGGCCAAAATGGGAGCGGAACCATTTTAGCAGTTTTGGTAAGAGGGTCACCCAATAAATATTCCCGTCAAACTGTTTTGAAATCGGACCATTTGCCTCGGAGATGTCGTTTAAAGGTTTAACTATTTTTAGCTCTGGCGGTCTTTTGTTAAGCGGAGCAGAACCGTTTTAGCAATTTTGGTAGAGGGTCACCAAAGGAATATTCCTGTGAAATGATTTTGAAATCGGACCATTAGCCTAGGAGGAGATGTCGTTTAAAGGGTTGTCTATGTTTTTTTCTGTTTTAAGCTCTTGTGGCCATTTTTTGCAGTGGAGCAGTACTATTTTAGGAATTTTGGAAGAGGGACATCCAAGGAACATTCGTGTGAAATTATTTTGAAATCGGACCATTAGCCTAGGAGGAGATGTCGTTTAAAGGGTTTTCTATTTTAAGCACTGGCCGCCATGTTGTTCAAGGAGCGGAACTGTTTTAGTAATTTTGGTTGAGGTTCATCCAAGAAACATTCCTGTGAAATTATTTTGAAATCGGACCACTAGCCTAGGAGGAGATGTCGTTTAAAGGTTTTTTCTATTTTCAGCTCTGGTGGCCATTTTGTTCAGCGGAGCAGGACTATTTTAGCAATTTTGGTAGAGGGTCACCCAAGGAATATTCCTGTGAAATTATTTTGAAATCGGACCATTAGCCTAGGAGGAGATGTCGTTTAAAGGTTTTTCTATTTTTAGCTCTGGCGGCCATTTTGTTCAACGGAGCGGTACCATTTAGCAATTTTGTTAGAGGATCATCCAAGGAACACTCCTGTGAAATATTTTGAAATCGGACCATTAACGTAGGAGGAGATGTCGTTTAAAGGTTTTTCTATTTTTCGTTCTGGCGGCCATTTTGTTCAGCGGAGCTGAACCATTTTAGCAATTTTGGTAGAGGATCACCAAAGGAATATTTCTGTGAAATTATTTTGAAATCGGACCATTAGCCTAGGAGGAGAAGTCGTTTAAATGTTTTTCTTCTAAGTTTTTTTTACTATTTTTAGCTCTGGTGGCCATTTTGTTCAGCGCAGCAGAACTATTCTACCAATTGTATTAGAGTGTCACCCAAGGAACATTCCTGTGAAATTATTTTTAAATCGACCATAAGCCTAGCAGGAGATGTTGTTTAAAGGTTTTTCTATTTTAGCTCTGGTGGCCATTTTGTTCAGTGGGGCAGAAATATTTAGCAATTTTGGTAGAGGGTCATCTAACAAACATTCCTGTGAAATTATTTTGAAATCGGACCATTAGCCTAGGAGGAGATGTCGTTTAATGTTTTTTTTTATTATTAGCTCTGGCGGCGATTTTGTTCAGCGGAGCGGAACTATTTTAGCAATTTTGGTAGAGGGTGAAATTATTTTAAAATCGGACCATTAGCCTAAGAGGAGATGTCGTTTAAAGGTTTTTCTAAGTTTTTTTAGCTCACCGTCACGTAGTGACGAGGTGAGCTTTTGGGATCACTTTTTGTCCGTCGTCCGTCGAGCGTGCGTCCGTACGTTCGTCCGTGCATAAACAATTTCTTCAAACGACATCTCCTCCTAAACCATTGATCCGATTTTGACCAAACTTCACAGGAATGAGCCTTAGGTAGTCCCCTTTCAAAGTTGTTCAAATGGTTCCGGTCCGTTGCACATCTAGGTCACAGGAGCCAAAAAGACCTTTTTTTTTCACCGAAAACTTAAAAAATCTTCTTCTCTGAAACCACAAGGCCCAGGTCTTGGTATGAAGCTTCATCTAGTGGACCCCTACCAAGATTGTTCAAATTATAGTGCTGGGGCCAAAAATGTCCCCGCCCAAGGGCCCTTTCGTTTTATATGGGCTTATATAGGGAAATCCTTTAAAAATCTTCTTCTCTGAAACCACAAGGCCCAGGTCTTTGCTATTTGGTATGAAGCTTCATCTAGTGGACCCCTACCAAGGTTGTTCAAATTATAGTGCTGGGGCCAAAATTGCCCCCGCCCCGGGGCCCTTTGGTTTTACATAGGATTATATAGGTAAAATCTTTAACAATCTTCTTCTCTGAAACCGCAAGGCCCAGGTCTTTGATATTTGGTATGAAGCTTCATCTAGTGGACCCCTACCAAGGTTGTTCAAATTTTAGTGCTGGATCAAAAATGCTCCCGCTCCAGGGCCCTTTGGTTTTACATGGGCTTATATAGGGGAAATCTTTAAAAAGCTTCTTCTCTGAAACCACAAGGCCCAGGTCTTTGCTATTTGGTATGAAGCTTCATCTAGTGGACCCCTACCAAAATTGTTCAAATTATAGTGATGGGGCCAAAAATGCCCCCGCCCTGGGGCCCTTTGATTTTACATGGGCTTATACAGGGAAAATCTTTAAAAATCTTCTTCTCTGAAACCGCAAGGCCCTGGTCTTTGATATTTGGTATGAAGCTTCATTCCTTGGACCCCTACCAAGATTGTTCAAATTGTTGTGCTGGGGCCAAAAATGCCCCCGCCCCAGGGCCCTTTGGTTTTACATAGGCTTATATAGGGAAAATTTTTAAAAATCTTCTCATCTTAAACCGCAAGGCCCATGTCTTTGATATTTGGTATGGAGCTTCATCTAGTGGACCTCCACCAAGATTATTCAAATCATAGCCCTCGGGCCACAAATGCCCCCACCCCGGGGCCCTTTGGTTTTAAATAGCCTTATATGGAGATAATTTTTGAAAATCTTCTTCTCAAATCTTCTGAAACAGCAAGGCCCAGGCCTTTGATATTTGGTGTGAAGCTTCATCTAGTGGACCTCTATCAATATTGTTTAAATTATAGCCCTGAGGCCAAAAATGCCCCCGCCTCCGGGCCATTTGGTTTTACATAGGCTTATGTAGGGAATATTTAAAAAAAAAAAACACCTTCTTCTCTGAAACCGCAAGGCCCAGGTTTTTGATATTTGGTGTGTAGCTTCATCTAGTAGACCTTTGCCAAGATTGTTCAAATTATAGCTTTTGTTGCTATTTGGTATGAAGCTTCACCTTTTTTGGCCTCCCTCAACATTATGCACATTATAACCCTGGGGTCAATAATGGCCCTCCCTGGGGCCCACTTGTTACTCTATGGATCAGGTGAGCGATCCAGGGCCATCACGGCCCTCTTGTGTTTTATATTAGGATCACTTTTTGTCTGTCATCCGTGCGTAAACAATATCTTCAAACGACATCTCCTCCTAAACCACTGATCAGATTTTGACCAAACTTCACAGGAATGATCCTTAGGTGGTCCCCTTTCATAGTTGTTCATATGGTTACGGTCCGTTGCACATATAGGTCACAGGAGCCAAAATAGATTTTTTTTCACCAAAAACTTAAAAAATCTTCTTCTCTGAAACCGCAAGGCCCAGGTCTTTGATATTTGGTATGAAGCTTCATCTAGTGGACCCCTACCAAGATTGTTCAAATTATAGTGCTGGGGCCAAAAATGCACCCGCCACGGGCCCTTTGGTTTTACATGGGCTTATATAGGGAAAATCTTTAAAAATCTTCTTCTCTGAAACTGCAAGGCCCAGGTCTTTGATGTTTGATATGAAGCTTCATCTAGTGGACCCTACCAAGATTGTTCAAATTGTAGTGCTGGGGCCAAAAATGCCCCCGCCCTAGGGCCCTTTGGTTTTACATGGGCTTATATAGGGAAAATCTTTAAAAATCTTCTTCTCTGAAACTGCAAGGCCCAGATCTTTGCTATTTGGTATGAAGCTTCATCTAGTGGACCCCTACCAAGATTGTTCAAATTATAGTGCTGGGGCCAAAAATGCCCCCGCCCCGGGGCCCTTTGGTTTTACATAGGCTTATGTAGGGAAAATCTTTAAAAATCTTCTTCTCTGAAGCTGCAAGGCCCATGTCTTTGATATTTGGTATGAAGCTTCATCTTGTGGACCTCTACCAAGATTGTTCAAATTATAGTGCTGGGGCCAAAAATGCCCCCGCCCTGAGACCCTTTGGTTTTACATTGGCTTATATAGGAAAATCTTTAAAAATCTTCTTCTCTGAAACTACAAGGCCCATGTATTTGATATTTTGTATGGGGCTTCATCCATTGGACAGTTATAGCCTTTGTTGAAATTTCGTATGAAGCTTCACCTTTTTAGACCTCCCTCAACATTATGCACATTATAACCTTGGGGTCAATAATGGCCCTCCCCCGGGCCCACTTGTTACTCTATGGATCAGGTGAGCGATACAGGGCCACCATGGCCCTCTTGTTTTCTTTTTTTTTTTTTTAGCTCTGGTGGCCATTTTGTTCAGCGGAGCAGAACTATTTTAGCAATTGTGGTAGAGGGTCATCCAAGGAACATTCCTGTGAACTTATTTTGAAATCGGACCATTAGCCTAGGAGGAGATGTCGTTTAAATGTTTTCTATTTTAAGCTCTGGTGGCCATTTTGTATAACGGAGCGGAACTATTTTAGCAATTTTGGTAGAGGGTCATCCAAGCAACACTCCTGTGAAATTATTTTGAAATCGGACCATTAGCCTAGAAGGAGATGTTGTTTAAAGTTGTTTCTATTTTTAGCTCTGGTGGCCATTTTGTTCAGCGGAGCGCAACCATTTTAGCAAATTTGGTAGAGGGTCACCCAAGAAGTATTCCTGTGAAATTATTTTAAATTTGTAGGTCAGATATATTGAACAGGGACGATATTTGGCATAATAAATGTAACGATTCCTATGTAAATCAAGCTTCTTCTTCTACACTTTTGTCAAGAAGGATGGGAACATCGGGTTCAACTCAGACTCTCGACTGACCTTTTCTTCATCTTCATGTAACTTGGTCACCACAAATTGCGCATAACTGCCAAAAGATCAACCAAAACTAGAGTCATTCAATCAGCAAATAAGCTGAAGTATATCAAATCCGCAGTTGGAGAATTAGATGCTGATATTTAAATTTAGTAGAGTATCTTTTTCTGCAGCAAATTAATGGTAAAAACCTAAACAAACTTATAAAACATTTATGTAAAATCGTCGTTCTGCCATGCAAATACTATATAATGTTTCTTTTTTGTTTGCAGACAAATTTCGCAGACCTTCAGTCAAAAGGTGGCTGAATTGTTTGTTCAGATGCGTAAACTGATTAAAATACGTCTTTCCTTCAATTATGAAATACTGGACGAAATTCTGCCAACCCTTTGAAAAAAGACTGAAATAAGGCCGTGTTGTTAAATTCACTGAACATTGTCGTCTTTCGATGGTAACTTCATACCAAACTACCACTGGTCATCGAATAAATGGTTTATGAAGGCTGGAAAATGCAGCTAAGCAATAAAAGATAACCAAACAAGCGCAATCAGTAAAGCAAAAAACTGTGGCTGCTGTTTCATGACAACGCCAATTAAATATGGTTTACGCTTGCCATCAAGCTTACGCGACTTTTAAAAACTACCCTGAACACAAAGTTATAAACAAGCAGCCCATGGGAAACTACGCTCACCAGAGCTCAAGTGGGCATAAATTACCCCACCCTTGGTGGCCATTTATTTTAATCGACCATAATGGTTTAGTAGAGGCCAATCGCAGGACCATTGCTGCCAAATTATTTTTAAATCAACCATTGTTTTTTGTTGCCGCCGCATACATTATGGTCAGCTTTGAACAATCTCAGCAGGTCTAAAATCCAAAATGTTCCATACCAAGGTCTTGTATTTCCTGAGATGCAGAATTCAAAATCACTTTTGGCCATATATTGGTGTGACAATCACACAGATCCCTCAAACAAACTTAGATTTCCCGACCACACTGATGGAGTATATGTAATTTGGTATCAGTTAGCAGCACAGTAGTTTTGGAAAAAAATATGTAATCTTATGGCCCCGGGATCATTTAGCTGGTTGCAAATATCAACTCTGATGTCATACGCTGCAACAGAACGAGAAAATCCTGTCTTTGCCATACAAAACCCTAAGTGACCGTATGTGACCTTGACGTAAGAAAAGTCAAGGTCAACCAAATGTCATCATTTGAACCAATGTGAAAGGGACCGGGTCCCCAATATTGTATATCAAGTTTCAAGGTCATCGGTCTATTGGTTCCTGAGAACGGGCGATTTCAAAGGTTTTTACCATATGGGCATGGTGGACATTTTGGTCATGTGACCCAGACATTCAGAATATATGTTTGTTCTTCACATGTAATTTTGTTCCAATTGGACTTGTAGTTTCAGAGTAGATGTCGTTTGGATTTGTTTGGATGTTCAAATGAGAAAAGAGGGTAGGTACATTTATCTCCCCTTTTTATGTCTTTTTCCCCACTTTTTTTAATTTTCTAACTCCATTTTCAAGATGCTGACAGATCTCTCAATAAATTCATATCACAGTTAAGTGTGAGAAAATAAGGTGCATTAAACTCCTTAAATACGGGTGCTACGAATTTCAAATCCCCGACTAAATTTTCAATTCCCAGTTAGCTTTTTGAGACCATGACTGTCTTACATTTATGAGTCCATTAGGGGTATATAAACAATACACCAGACAAAATTAAATCAGTCAGTTTTAATGAGGGATGAAAGGATGAATAAAATGAACATGTGATCAATCCTTTCTTAGATTTGAGGGTTTTGCGTCAGTCACAGGACTGAACCTCGCCTTCACGTGCCTTGAAAATTGGGAATTATATTCATATCAAGTGGTTTGCAAATATGGAACCGAATTTGAGCCGGGGCACAGCATTTCCTACATTTAACAAGTGCCCCCTGCGAAGAATCAGATCAGTCTCTTCATCCATATAGTCTATCAAATGACATTTTTGCTGCATGAAGGAGCATTCAATAGAGCGCACAACGAAGACTCTGATCAGACTGCGCTGATGCGCAGGCTGATACGAGTATTTGCTAGGCGCACATGTAAATTGTAAGGAATACTGTACCCCGGCTCATTTATGAGAGTGTACGCATTAGGATGAAAGTTAACCAGTCAAAAGGCTTATATAGATACGAACGAATAATTCACATGTAATGTCAACCTCGAATTGTCTCTCAGGAGGCCCATGAGCCACTATGCTCACCAGAGCTCAGCGGGCACTGAAATGACAACCATGTGTTTTAATAGACCATGGAAGCCCTGGGCCCAAGGACGTTTCAGATAAAATTTGGACCCAATCAATCCAGTGGCTTCAGAGCTCTGATGTCGCTGAGCAGTAGGCCAAAAATCATATGACAAACAGAAGATTGCTAAACCCATTTTGTACCAGAAACCTCAAACGGGTACCCTGACAAACAGTGCAGGCCTAGATCAGACGCCGCAGAACGCGGCGTCTGATCAGGGCCTCCACTATTTGCTAAAAGTTCAGGCATTTTCCAAATACGTTTTAATCAAAACACAACCCGACACCCCTAAATTTTGAAATGGACTCTTGCTGTATATAAGGAGGAAGATTCCATTTTGTACAAAACCGGTTAAAATATTTCTATAAAAGTTTTGCAAAACTATCCGCTAAGGCTTGGCAGTGAATGTTTTTTTTTTTCATTTTCCCCATTATGAGTCAATGGAAACTCTTAGTTGCCATAGCAACCGAACAAAAGAGCTGAATTTCATAAACAATAAGATTTTTAAAGATTTTGTCTGTATAAGCCTATGTACAAACAGTGGGCCCCGCCGCGGGGGCATTTTTGGCCCCAGGACTATAATCTGAATAATCTTGGTAGAGGTCCACTAGATAAAGCTTCATACCAAATATAAAACACCTGGGCCTTCCGGTTTCAGACAAGAAGGTTTTTTAGGGGTTTCCCTATTATAAGCGTATGGAAAACCAGTGGGCCCCTGCGCGGGGGAATTTCTACCCAAGGGCTATAATTTGAACAATCTTGGTAAAGGTCCACTAAATGATGCTTCATACCAAATATCAAAGACCTGGGCATTCTGGTTTCAGACAAGTTTTTAAAAAGTTTTTTTTTTTCTTATTTCCTCAAGGCCCATTTTTTGTTGCCATGGCAACCAGAATTCCATTTCCATTTCCATGAAATGGAATTCTTTGCATAACTTTGAGAGACGACCACCAAAAGATCATTTCCGGCATATTTGGTCAGAATCTGTTCAGTGGTTTATGAGGAGATGTCGTTTAAAGCAATTATTGTGGACGGACGGACGACGGACAAAAATTGATCCCAAAAGCTCACCTCGTGACTACGTGACAGGTGAGCTAAAATGATGCGTACCCCAAAACACCAGTTTTCATTATATAAATTGGGGTTTAATATTTTGCATAGGATATGCATACTCATAAGCAATAAAAATGTAACACCTTCCACTGATAATGTTACTTTAGCACAGGTAAAGGAGCAGTCTCTATAAGGCTATTTTCATGGCCACAACCGATTTCCTTTAAACTTTGTAGCTTCAAATTGGTACATATTGGCTGTCTGATGGTGAATATTTAGACTCTTTGGTCCACTGGTTTTTGCTGTATACACTATTAAAGTGGGTGGGGTAATGTCACCCCATCAAGGGTATACCAACAAAAATGCTATTATTTTTGTTCAAAGTGCATGACTGGAGGCGATGTTTACCCTTTTAGGCATAACAGCCGGTGATAACAGTCTTATAAATATCAAACAAGAGAAGAGTTTATACGCGCTTGTAAGTTGTACCCAAATATTAGTAATTTTTATTCCCCTACTTTACGAAAAACCACAACACCTTTACAGTTTTCAACTTATTTCAAAGATCTTTCATAAATATAATGTTGATGTAATAGTCATTCTAGGTATATGTCAGAATTATTGTTAGTTCATAAAACTTAAAGAGTTACCTGCCCCTGAAATTGGATTTTACCCACTTTTTTTAAAATCAGAGTGCATTAATCCGTTTGTAGTACTCACAACTTCATTTGGAAGTGAATAAACCAATTCCATGCAAATATAATAAAATAGATGTGGACAAAGAAGTCATTTGATTTAATAGTGCATGCTAGCAAGCACATGAACACTACATCCCACGGTACGAGCACCACTTCTTCACCAACAGTACCATCCAGTGATTGGGTTCAGTCCTTGTGGTCTAAACACATTGCAAAACGAGCAAACAATTCTTACATAGTCACCAACATATGGTATTTTACTATTGGATATTTTGTTGCTAAGGCCTTCCACTTTGTAATTCTCCCATTAGCTGATTCGACAACCTATCTCACTTTGTACCTAGCCTTGAATCATTCGCCTCTTCAGTCGTATATTGCTTATGAGATTTGATTAGGAAGTGAAGCATATGAGAATTGATTTCATAACCCTTTAGTATTTCTCTAACATCCCTGTATCATACATCAACTTTTGCAAATGTCCTATTTGGGGATTCAAATTCTGATGTTGCAATCGCAGTGGCTGATGGAACACACATATATATTGAGAAGAGTGGAAACTACTAATTTCAGAGAAGATCTTATTCCGTACATAAAGGACAGCCTTTGCTGAAACCTGTGATGCTTGTGGCCACTGATGGTTACATTTTGACTGTGGTGGGACCATATCTTGCAGATGGGAACAACACAGATGCTAAGACTACCGAACACATGTTAAAGACTAATGCAGAAAATATTACTGACTGGTTTGAAGAAGATGATGTTCTCGTTGTAGACCGCGGCTTCAGGGATACTATAGATATACTTAAGGATTTTGGAATCAGTTCTCATATGCCTCACTTCCTAAACAAATCTCAAAAGCAACATACGACTGAAGAGGCGAATGAGTCAAGGCTAGTTACAAAGGTGAGATGGGTTGTCGAATCAGCTAATGGGAGAATTAAAAAGTGGAAAGCCCTTAGCAACACAATGCTCAATAGTCAAATACCATATGTTAGCGACTATGTAAGGATTGTTTGCTCATTGTGCAATGCATTTAGACTACCTTTGGTAACAAGCAAAGATTCAGGCAAAGTAATTGCTAGAAGAATGATGGCCCTAGCAAAAACTCCAAATAAGCTGCAGGATATGGTTGTAACAAGAATTCCACCGAAGGCTATGTCGCGCCTGTGGGGGCGCAAAGTCATCGAACCATGATATGTAGGTCAAGGTCAAACATAGATGCTTGCTAAAAAGATCCCATTCTCAAATGCAAGCTTGTACTAAGTATCATTAATGAAGCTCTAATAATTCTTTAGAAATGAACTTAACCATTAGGGTGAACGCTAGGGTGGTCACAATATTTTACAAAGTCAGTGAACCATGAAATTTAAGTCAAGGTCAAATATGGATGCTTGCATTTAAGTTGCCATCCCCAGATTCAAGTTTGCACCAAATATAATTAATGAAGCTCTTATAAATCTTGAGAAATAAACTTGACCATTAGGGTGAACGCTAGGGTGGTCGCAATATTTTACAAAGTCAGTGAACCATGAAATATAGGTCAAAGTTAAATATGGATGCTTGCATTTAAGTTACCATCCCCAGATACAAGTTTGTACCAAGTATCATTACTAAAGCTATTATAGTTCTTGAGAAATAAACTTGATCATTAGGGTGAACGCTAGGGTGGTCGCAATATTTTACAAAGTCAGTGAACCATGAAATGTATGTCAAGGTCAAATATGGATGCTCGCATTCAAGTTGCCATCCATAGATACAAGTTTGTACCACATATCATTAATGAAGCTCTTATAGTTCTTGAGAAATAAACTTGACCATTAGGGTGAACGCTAGGGTGGTCGCAATATTTTACAAAGTCAGTGAACCATGAACTGTAGGTCAAGGTCAAATATGGATGCTTGCATGTAAGTTGTCATCCCCAGATACAAGTTTGTACCAGGTATCATTAATGAAGCTCTTATAGTTCTTGAGAAATAAACTTGACCATTAGGGTGAACGCTAGGGTGGTCGCAAATGTTGAAGCCTTGACGAACGAACGAACGAAAACCGGGCGCCTATATCGCGCCATGTTAATAGCAGGCGCGACAAAAAATGACTGGGATAAAAAAAACGGGGTTTTTTTTTGGAAAAAGATCGATGATGAGAAACTTGAGAATTTCCCAGAGATGACTGAGGATGAACTCAGGGATTTGAAACTGGGTATTTACCAACTGAAACAAGCCAAATCCTACACCGATGAACATTTTGATGACAATGGATCATATGAGATAATGGCACACAAAGAAGAAGATGGTGTTCTCAAAGCACAGATACGTTCTCGCCACACGTCTAATAAAACATATAACATGTGGGTTGAATATACACATGGACTGAACCCAATCACTGGATAGTATTGTGGGGGCTGAAGTTGAGCTCGTACCATGGGATGTTGCGCACATGTGGCTTCTGTTCTCTGGTATTTGGGATATTATCGGAACAAAACAGAAAATAGTGAAGCAAAACCAAGCCGGGAACATATCGATTTTGTTTGTGATGCTGCTGTTGACACATGGAGTATATCTAGCAATTCAGAGGAAGATCAGTAAATTAACAAATTCTTAAACATGTCGTGAGACCATACAGGCTTATATTTAAGCACAACATCAGTCTAAAATGAGGTTCCACAGCATTAGCAAAGCCTGTTTTGGTGGTCAAAATGTTTGACAGTTGACAAATGTTCCATTTGCACCTGGAAATTAAGAGTTCATAAATAACCAAAAAAAAAAAAAAAAAAAAAAAAAAAAAAGGAAATACTAGCATGCACTATTAAATCAAATGACTTCCTTGTCCACATCTATTTAATAATATTTGCATGGAATCGGTTTATTCACTTTCAAATGAAGTTGTGAGTACTACAAACGGATGAATGCACTCTGATTTTAAAAAAATGGGTAAAATCCAATTTCAGGGGCAGGTAACTATTTAAGTTTTATGAACTAACAATAATTCTGACATATACCTAGAATGACTATTACATCAACATTATATTTATGAAAGATCTTTCAAATAAGTTGAAAACTGTAAAGGTGTTGTGGTTTTTCGTAAAGTAGGGGAATAAAAATTACTGATATTTGGGTACAACTTACAAGCGCGTATAAACTCTTCTCTTGTTTGATATTTATAAGACTGTTATCGCCGGTTGTTATGCCTAAAAGGGTATTAAGCATACGGCAAACATCGCTTCCAGTCATGCGCTTTGAACAAAAATAATAGCATTTTTGTTTGTATACCCTTGATGGGGTGACATTACCCCACCCATTTTAATAGTGTATACAGCAAAAACCAGTGAACCAAAGAGTCTAAAAATTCACCATTAGACAGTCAATATGTACCAATTTGAAGCTACACAGTTTAATGGAAATCGGTTGTGGCCATGAAAACAGCCTTATAGAGACTGCTCCTTTGCTACTTGTTTTATCATTTTATGAGTCTTTATCACATGACAAATCCATGAAATGAAGACCCCCCCCCCTCTAAGCCCTACTTTATATAGAGAAAACTGGGGTTTACGGGGGTATATTTTATCTGCCTTATTTTTGTTCAAAAACATAAACTAGGGGTACTCGTAAGAACCGCCTCATTAAGGCGGTTCTAACGAGCACCCACAATCTTTGTTAAAAGCAGAAATAAGAAAGATGTTATCATTTTTACCTCAAATTTGTAACTTCTGACACCATGTTGGACGCCATTATTTCACACGGACATGTTTACCTAATGTTTACAATTAGCCTGGCAATGATAAATCACATAATAACCGCACAAAATACACTAGATGGATTTTGAAGAGATCATTTGTGATGTACATTACGAAAACATGCCTATACTATCTATCTATCTTCTGATACTGCGTCGGTCACATTTGACCATTACCGCAGGTGTATATTACATACACTCCAGTTTTGCAGGATGAAAGCCTACACAGTAATCATGTAATTACGGTAGGGATCTTTAACCTGCACAGGGGATGGTTCTCCCTGCACAGGGGGCCTCCAGTTAACGTCCCGATCCGAAGGACGGTGCACTTAATGACATTCATCCCTGCAAATGATGCCAATGGAGCGTGTTCGGACACCAAAATTTTATCGCCGCTGCCGGGGATCGAACCCGGGACCTCTAGCATCAGAGGCAAGTGCACTAACCACTGAGCTATCACGCTCCACGTGATACTATGTGATACCACGCTACTAACTTAACTGCCGTAAAAACGAAAATTTTCAGATGAAAAATTGTGATATTTTTCTCATTTCTGCTCAAAATATAGACTGTAGGTACTCGTTAGAACCGCCTCATCGAGGAGGTTCTAACGAGTAGCCACAATCTATATTTTAGAGCAGAAATGATTAAAATAGGCTTACCCCTGTATACCCCAGTTTTACTATATAAAAGTGGGGTTAAAAGGTGTCTAAGTTATGTAGGTATGTTTTCGTGATGTCACATCACGAAAACACGCCTATATAATTCTGACCCCTTTGAAACCCATTTTCATATATAGTAAAACTGAGGTTTACGGGGGTAAACATTATTTTCTTATTTCTGCTCTAAAATACTATATTTTGAGCAGAAATAAGAAAACCATCCTAATTTTTCATTTTATAATTTCCTTTTTTTGGGGTGGTAAAATTTACAATGCAATTGTATAGGCGTGTTTTCGTAATGATCTGAATGGTAAATTGGAAAACACCTGACTGTCTTTCACCAGAACACAAAATGCTGTTTCCCATATTTAGAAGCGCTCCATCATAGAGAAGAGCAGTGATTCGAGAGAGCACCGAACGCTTTATGGATAAGTAAGAGACAAAAGAAAATTATCACATTGTCCCACGATAACACACCCGTGCGACATAGTGCATTTTACACATCTCCAAAATGGCTACTAATCTGATGAAAATCCGTGATATTTTTCTTATAAATGCTCAAAACATAGGTTGTGGGTGCTCGTTAGAACCGCCTAAATGAGGCGGTTCAAACGAGTACCCACAACCTATGTCTTGGAACAGAAATAAGAAAAATAATGTATACCCCATTAAACCCCAATTTTCTCTTATTATGTGGGGTTTAGGGTGGTCTTCATTTCATGGACTTGTTCACGTGATGATTACCAACCTCTAGTCAACAGTTAGTAATCTATTGATTTAAGACAGTGGAATTCTCTTTAGTTACAACTGTGGGCTACATCATATTATGTAACGAAATAATATTACTCAGTAATCAAGAATAAATGCCTTTAAGGACCGTGTATTAAATGGGCTGCATGATGCTTCCACGCAGAGCTGAATCTGACCGCACACGAGTACTGGCAAACTGCTTAGAGGATCTAAGTATCCAAGCAAAGAGGTGCGAGTCGGACCGTCCATGCTTATAAACCCTATTGGTTTCAATGGGCGACAGGGCTTGAGATGTCATTCCATCTCAATGTCGGGTAAAAGTCTCACAAAATTGGAAGCAACGTCTCCAAAATGACCTTTATAATGTTGACGGTGACGTTAAACATCAAATCAAACAAACAAACAAGCAAAAAGGACCGTGTATATGGGGTGCCGTTTTGCTATTTAATCCATATTAATAGATATCCATAATTCGAATAATGGATATCCATAATACGAATTCTTGATATCCATAAATAAATATTGATATCCATAAATAATTTTGGACATATATAATTCGAATTATGGATATCAATAAATAATTATGAATTTTTTTTTTTTTTTTTGGTTTGGGTTTTACGGCCCTTTCAAGATTATTTCACTCATATCGAGCCGATCGTTAATCAGAGGTGGGCGAAAACCGGAGTACCCGGAGAAAAACCACCTGACCTTCCGTTGCAGAACTTGGCGTCTCACACGTGGCCCGAGCGAGGCTCGAACCTACGGCGGTGAGAGACCTAATAAATAATTATGAATATCTTTAAATAGGGAATAAATACGTGTAAAGCAGAGTTTGAAAAGGCGGAGTAGGTAATCAGTCTATGGACTTGCGGCATACAACAGTTGATGTCGTATAGATATGACTAGTCAAATGTGCTATTCTAACACAGCGCGCCTATATAGGCAATGCAAAATAACTGTGTTTTATTCTGCAACAAATCACAGTTCGGAAGAGCGTGACGTGTGACGTCATTAAAACTGCACATTTATGACGTCACTAGTCGATTTACTTGACGTTAGAAGGTGTAACGCCGTTTTCTCGCATCGAAAACGTTAGAAAAGGATATAAATGCATGTGTTTCAGTCGATAATTTTAGCGGGCGAAAAGTTGTGAGATTTTGAAGGAAACAACAACATTATTGCCGATTTTCAGCGTGTTAGAATCGAAATAGATCAGCTCTAGCCAGTGATTTGTTGTGTAATAAATCACAGTTTGTCGGTCAGTTGTAAGTAGACAAATCACGCGCGCTACGCGCTTGTGATTTGTCTACTTTACAACTGACCTCCAAACTGTGATTTATTACACAACAAATCACAGCTAGAGCTGATCTATTTCTTAAATGAAGGAAAGGAAGGATGGACTGACGGACAGACAGTTAAACAGATGACCGAAAACCATGCTTTGGCCAGTTAACAACATCCCTTGTCACTTTCCAACTCTGCAAGTTTCATAACGAACTGATCAAATCAAAATTCTAACACAGCGCGCCTATATAGGCAATGGAAAATAACTGTGTTTTATTCTGCAACAAATCACAGCTCGGAAGAGCGTGACGAGTGACGTCATAAAAACTGCCGATTTATGACGTCACTAGTCGATTTCCTTGACGTTAGACGGTGTAACGTCATTTTCTCGCATCGAAAATGTAAGAAAAGGATATCATGAAACGCATGTGTTTCAGTCGATAATTTTACCGGAATTTCTTCTAACAATGGCGAAAGGTTGTGAGATTATGAAGGAAACAACAACATTATTGCCAATTTTCAGTGTGTTAGAATCGAAATAGATCAGCTCCAATCTGTGATTTGTTGAGTAATAAATCAGTTTTCGGTCAGTTGTAAGTAGACAAATCACGCGCGCTACGCGCTCGTGATTTCATCTACTTTACAACGGACCTCCAAACTGTGATTTATTACTCAACAAATCACAGTTAGAGCTGATCTATTTCTTAACTCAAGAAGTTATACTGATAACAAAACGGATAATAATAGTCTAATTCAGAAACCAATGGCAAACAACACAAAGACAATTCTTCGGCCGGACCGCGACATACCAAAGTCGTTAAAAATGGTACTAGCTGTTCCTCGCTTGGCACTCAGATTTACGGGGTAGAGCTAGGACTGGTTGACCCAGTGTCAGGATAATGTGACTGGGTGTGGTATCATGTAATGTGTCTGGAACATGATACTTCAGTGAGGCAGCACTATAAAAGTGAACATTGAGCTCACTGTCGCAACCAGACACCGTCGTGATATGACTGAAAAATTGTTGAAAGCGACGTTAAACCCGAATTCACACACACACACACACACACACACACACACACACACACACACACACACACACACACACACACACACACACACACACACACACACACACACACACACACACACACACACACACACACACAATTCTTCGGCCCCTGTCCATCGGGGCTTGAAGAAAGAGATGAGCTGCATGCTGCTTCCACGCAGAGCTGAAACCGATCGCACACGAGTACTGGCAAACCGCTTAGAGGATCTAAGCCTGCCCAGGCAAAGCAGTGTGAGTCGGAACGTCAATGCTTATAAACCCTGTTGGTTTCATTGGGTATCAGGGCTTGAGATGTCATTTCATCCCAATGTCGGGTAAAGGTTTCACAAACTTGGAAGCAACGTCCCCAAAATGACCTATACAGTGTTGACTGGGACGTTAAACATCAAATCAAATAAACAAAAAAACAAACAAAGACAATTCTAACTGTCCGTTTTTCAACTAAGTTGAAGTTTTGTCCTTGTACATCTTCTATGCAAGTTTCAGAATGATCCAATCAAAACTAAAGGTAAAACAAAAATAGGCACGTTCAGCAACCAAGGGGACATAACTAAGAATAATATAACTAAGAATACATTACGAAAACACGCCTTTACAAATACATGGTCAAGTTTACCGCCTAAAAAACGAACATTTTAAGCTGAAAAATTATGATATTTTTCTTATTTCTGCTCAAAATATAGATTTTGGGTACTCGTTAGAACCGCCTCATCGAGGCGGTTCTAACGAGTACCCACAATCGATATTTCAGAGCAGAAATAAGAAAAATAAGGTTTACCCCTGCAAACCCCAGTTTTACTATATAAAACTGGGGTTTGAGGGGGTCAAAATTATATAGTTGTGTTTTCGTGATGATAGGCCGAACTAGCCAGTTTTCAAACTCACCCCATCTTTTATCACCAGCCAGTTTAGAAGATCTGTTCAAAACTGAAACGTTTTCTGCAATGAAGGGAACAAAACTCTTTGATTATTAGCCAAGGTCTAGCGAGTTTTTTTAACTCATCCAATCTTCTACCCCCAACCTTCTTAAATGTAAGTTTCAGAAGTGAAGGAGTAATGCTGGTGATGAGGTCGAAAATAGGCATTTTCAAGCAACCAAGGCAACCAAAGTAATACCGTCATTAACCCTTAAGACGCCGAGAAAAAAATACATCTGATAATGTCGTCTGCTCATGTCGTCTGCTGAATCTTCTTGCAAACTTTTTAAAAATGTTTTTGCATACAGGCAAACAGTGTGGACCCAGTGTTTGCAAACATTAATTTTAAAGTCCCTGGCAGACGACAAAGCCGACGACAATTGTCGTGATTGGCATTTAATGGGTTAATAGATCGACCTAACCGGATTGCAAACCCGGCTCAGCTTTTATCCTCAGTCAACTTATATGTAAGTTTCAGTAAGATCCAATCAAAGTGAAAAATGGTAATTTTCAGCAACGGTGGCACGCTGTATAACCGGACAGTCGCCACATCGGAAGCGGCATTAGACTGTACCCCTAAAAACCACTAGCGGCCTATAAACAACCGTTGCTGAGGGTTACTTTCTGTCGGGTATGAAAGCAACGGAATGTGCGATTAGACTGCGGTTTTCGGCATCGGAGGAAGAAATGAGTGTACTTATTCAAATGATTCTCATTACTTCTGATAGTGGTGCATTTTCTGTGTAGACCTCATCTTGTACGGCTCAATCAGTGATTTTGCTGCCTCTGTCGCCCGCCAATACGATGAATCCAGGTCACTATATTCGAAATTAAGGTCAACCGGCTACTTACACCACAATGAAATCGTTTAAACACATGTAGTCTTCGACATCTGATTGCTGTTAGCGTCTAAATATTTTGATTTTGTAAACCATGACCACTTGAAATGCACCAGTCACATTCAAATGACTGTACGACTAGCGGCAACTGCACTGCATCACTAGCGCCACAAGTGCAAAAGAAAACTGTCCGAATAGCGACGATAATTTATTTTACATGTGTCCCAAATAAAAGTCGATGGAGTTCGTATGAATACACCAACTTATGTTTTAAGCAAAATACACCGTTTCTCTGTTAATTGATTATCTGGTCACGTGATTTAGCGCTCACTGTAGTTGCCAGATTTTTTTTAGCTCACCAGAGCCGAAGGCTCCGGGGGAGCTTATAGGATAGGCAGTTGTCCGTCGTCGTCGTCGTCTGCGTCTGCGTCTGCGTCTGCGTCAACACTTTCAAACGGTATTCTCTCTGAAGCCACTGGGCCGATTGGGCCCAAATTTTATCTGTAGCATTCTTGGGCTAGGGGATTGAAAGTTTGTGTTTTTTATGAAAATCGGCTAATTAGTTTGGTTGCTATGGCAACTTAGAGTTTCAATAGACTTATAATGGGGAAAATTGAAAAATGGCATTTACTGCCAAGCCCCTGCAGATATTTTGACAAAACTTTCATAGAAATGTTCCTTAGGCAATCTACTATCTTCCATATGATTTTAGGCCTACTGCTCTTTTTATTGGTTGCCATGGAAACCAAAATGCAAAAAATAGAAAAAAAAATACTTAAAAAATCATCTTCTCAGAAACGATATGCTCTAGGAGGCAGAGACTTTATGAAAATATTCACCATATTTGCCTTTACAGGTTTTGTGTTTTTTTGTGAAATTCGGCTCTTGAGGTTGGTTGCTATGGCAGCTTAGATTTTCCATAGACTTATAATGGGGAAAATAGAAAAATGGCATTAACTGCCAAGCCTTTGCAGATTTTTTGACACAACTTTCATAGAAATGTTCCTTAAGCAATCTTCCATCTGTCATATGATTTTAGGCCTATTGCTTATTTTGGATGGTTGCCATGGAAACCAAAATGAAAAAAAAAAAAAAAAAAAAAAATAGAAAAAAAAACTTTCAAAATCATCTCCTCAGAAATCGTATGCTCTATGAGGCTGAGAGTTTATGGAAATATTCACCATATTTGCCTTTACAAGTTTGGTGTTTTTTACCTCACCAGAGCCGAAGGCTCCGGGGGAGCTTATAGGATAGGCAGTTGTTCGTCGTCGTCTGCGTCGTCTGCGTCGTCTGCGTCTGCATCTGCGTCAACACTTTCAAACGACATCTCCTCTGAAGCCACTGGGCCGATTGGGCCCAAATTTTATCTGTAGCATTCTTGGGCTGGGGGATTGTAAGTTTGTTTTTTTTATGAAAATCGGCTCATTAGTTTGGTTGCTATGGCAATTTAAGAGTTTCCATAGACTTATAATGGGGAAAATTGAAAAATGGCATTTACGTACTGCCAAGCCTCTGCAGATATTTTGACAAAACTTTCATAGAAATGTTCCTTAGGCAATCTACTATCTGCCATATGATTTTAGGCCTACTGCTCATTTTTATTGGTTGCCATGGAAACCACCATATTTGCCTTTACAGGTTTTGTGTTGTTTATGAAATTTGGCCTTTTAGTGTTGTTGCTATGGCAACTTAGAGTTTCCATTGACTTATAATGGGGAAAACTGAAAAATGGCATTTACTGCCAAGTCATTGTAGATATTTTGACAAAACTTAAATAGAAATGTTCCTTGAGTAAACTTTTCTTAGCCCTATGCTTTTTTGCGAACCTGGGGTCCCCTAGGTTGTGACGGGGCCATGCCCAGCCCCCTCCACTTCATAAAATGCCTTATATCTCAGAAACCTTACAGACCCCCTTCCCTTAACCATATATATTCTTGTTCCTTATGATAAGATGCATTAAGTGACACCAACCTGGAGGTCCCCTGGGATATGCCAGGGACATCCCCAGACCCATCCACTTCATAAAAGGCCATTTATCTCACAAACCATTTAGGTCCCCCCACCTTAACCATATACATTCTTGTTCCTTATGATAAGACACATTAAGTGACACAAACCTGTGGGTCCCCCGGAATGTGCCGGGGACATGCCCCAACCCTCTCCACTTCATTAAATGCCATTTATCTCAGAAACCATTGCGATCCCCACCCATAAACCATATATATTCTCATTCCTTATGATAAATTGCATTCAGTGACACCAACTTGGGGGTCCCCCCGGGATGTGCCGGGACCATGCCCAACCCCCTCCACTTCATAAAAGGCCAAATATTCCAGAAACCTTACAGATCCCCACCCCTAAACCATATATATTCTTGTTCCTTATGATGAGACTGATTCAGTAACATCAACCTAGGGGTCACCTAGGGCACATCCGGGCCATGCTCCACCCCTTGACTTCACAAAAGACCATCTATCTGAGAAACTGTTCAGAGCCCCAACCCTAAACCATATATATTCTTGTTCCTTGTGATAAGACGCAATCAGCGACACCAGCATGGGGGTCCCCCCGGGGTGCAACGGGCCATGCCCGACCCCTTTACTTCATTAAAATCCATATATCTCAGAAACTGTTCAGATCCCCATCCCTTAACCATATATATTCTTGTTCCTTATGATAAGACTCCACTTCATAATAGGCCATATATCTCAGAAACCATTCAATTTCCCATCCTATAATCACATATATTCTTGTTCATTGTTAATAGACACATTCAGCCATCCCCGTCTTGGGGGGTCCGCAGGGGCCATTTCTCATCCTACCACTCATAAAAGGGCCTCATATCTCAGAAACCATTCAGATCCCCACCGTTTAACCATATATACTCTTGGTCCTTATGATAAGACTCCACTTCATAATAGGCCATATATCTCAGAAACCATTCAATTTCCCACCCTATAATCACATTATATTCTTGTTCATAGTTAATAGACACATTCAGCCATCCCCGTCTTGGGGGGTCCGCAGGGGCCATTTCTCATCCTACCACTCATAAAAGGGCCTCATATCTCAGAAACCATTCAGATCCCCACCGTTTAACCATATATACTCTTGGTCCTTATGATAAGACATATTCAGTGACAACAATCTTTGGCTTTTCTGGGATCTGCCATGCTCGAATCCCTCCATTGCTTAAAAGGCCTTGCATCTCAGGAACCATACATATCCCCACTGCTTAACCATATATGTCTTTGTTTCTTTTGATAAGATGCATTTATTGACACCAACCAGGGCTCCATTGGGTCCATGCCCCACCCACTTTACTTTATAAAACACCTAATATTTCAGATACAGTCCACATGGGTGCTCATTTGGGTATGGGGTTTGTTTGGGAGACTTTATAATTGGTATATTAAAATCATATCATGTTATAATACATGTCTGCCATTGGGCATTGTCCCTCTGAGCTCTAGTTAATGAAATTTAGCTCTTTGGTTTGTTTGCTATGCCAAGCTAAGAGTTTCCATTGACTTATAATGGGGAAAATTGAAAAATGACATTAATGTCTTTCAAGATATTTTGCAACACTTTCATAGAAATGTTCCTTTAATAATGTTCCTTTTGGCCTATTTGTTGCCACAGATGGGAAATTGTCAATTGTCATCTGTTATCAGGCAACAACACATTCAAGCGACATCAGAATCTGAAGCCACTAGACTGATTGGATCCAAATTTTACTGTAGTATCCTTGGGCACGGGGCTTCCATGGTTAATTAAAATACATTGCTGCCAGTGGGCAGTGGCCCCCTGAGCTTTGGTGAGCATTGTGGCCCATGGGCCTCTTGTTTAATATCACGTACAAATGTTGGATTTTCTTTTCCTGTATGAGTGTGTTTGTGTGTGTGCTTGAACATTTTTTATTTAGCGGTAATAAAGGGGTGGTGGGGTGAGGCAAAGGTGACGTGTGTCTTGCGTTACTGGGGCGTTCAACTGATATTGGTTTACAGTTGACAAGGTCTGTTGTCCTTGCAGCAGGTTAGGGTAGAGGGGAAATGTTGTCGTTTCTTCTGTTTCTTAACGCCCATTCATTTTCCCTTTTCTCCTCTGTCCCTAATTTTCATAGCATCTACTATCTCCTCTATCTCTTTTCTCCCTTTCTGGGAGAAGACAGAAAATGACCCACAAGGGTTGACTTGTCGTTAACCCAAAACAATCATTTATCGCACCAGAAAATGCAGTTTGTCAATGCTTTGGAAATTCTTCTGCGTGAGATTGGCGGTGTAAACCAGAGAGAGAGAGAGAGAGAGAGAGAGAGAGAGAGAGAGAGAGAGAGAGAGAAAGAAAGAGAGATAGAGAGAGAGAGAGAGAGAGAGAGAGAGAGAGAGAGAGAGAGAGAGAGAGAGAGAGAGAGAGAGAGAGAGAGAGAGTACTACATATAAAGCAGAGCAATGGTCCGAGCACGCTTTGGTAATCTAGTTTTGCATGCCATACGTGTAAATTTTGCAACGGCACTCCATGGCCTAGTGGGTAAAAGCATAAGGTATCTCACTGCTGTGGTTCGATCCTCGCACAGGTCACATGTGAGACGCCAAGTTCATCAACGGAAAGTCAGGTAGCTTTTTCTTCGGCTACTTGCACGGCTTGGCATTAATGACCTGGACCTCATCCTAAAGAGAGAAGGCTCCAATGGTATGGTAATGTGGAACGATCCAACGGTGCAGTCAAGACTGCCTGTGACACACAGGCAGATGGAAGGCGTGAGCCTGGGTGGCCCAAGGTGACCTGGAAGCAGCTGACAGAGAGAGATCGCAGAGAGTGGAAGCTCTCTGATATCGACCCTCATGATAGACATACCTGGAGATCTGGTGTGAGATCTGCTATGCGTGCAGCAAACCAGTTACATGGAAGGGGGCGCATTTATGTAAATTTGGACCCTGTACCCGCACGTTAATCAAAACTCCGATGATGATGATGATGATGATGATGATGATGATGATGATGATGATGATGATGATGATGATGATGATGATGATGATGACGACGACTCCTCCTTTTCCGCCCACCTCTGATTAACGATTTGCTCGAAATATTGAGATTATCTTGAAACGTTCGTAAAACAAAACCAAAATGCGCGCGTGCGTGCGTGTGTGTGTGTGTATTTACGTCCCATCAACACGCACCTAAGGTCATATAGACATGGGACCTCGGCTTAAAGACTCGTCCGATAGTGTGGAGAAGCTTGTAATGACACTCCGGGCACCTTGTTTACAAGAATAGGAGGTTTAACACAACACCACGGGGCTTTATATTTTGCGTGTGTTGTTGCTTTTGTTCCTGAAGTCCATCTGCAACTCTACTGATCGATCAGTTTGTTTGATTTGAGGTTTAACGTCCCCGTCAACACTGTAAACGTTATTTCGGAGCAATTGCTTCCAATTTTGTGGGACTTTTACCCGACATTGAGATTAAATGACATCTCAAGCCCTGCCGCCCAATGAAACCAATAGGGTTTATTAGCATGGACGGTCCTCCTCGCAGCGCAGTTCCTGGACAGGCTTAGATCCTCTAAGCGGTTTACCAGTATTCAGCTCTGCGTGGAAGCATCATGCAGCCCATATATTTCTTCAAGCCCCTATGGTCGGGGGCCAACTAATCGATCAGTAAAGTGGTGGGTATTTGTTAGCAAAAATTAAACGCATCAGTGTAACAAGGCCTTGTTTGTTAGTTTGAATCGAGATTTCAAGTCGGCGTCAACACTATATAGGTCATTTTAGAGACGTTACTTGCAATTTCATGGGACTTTTACGCGCCATTTAGATAAAACGATATCTCAAACCCTGTCACCCAAGCAAACTGAAAGGTTATGTAGGGACGGTCCGACTCGCACCACTTTGCCTGGGTAGGCTTCGGCCCTCTAAGCGGTTTCCAGTACTTATGTGTGATTGGTTTAAGCTCTGCGTGTAAGCATCATGCAGCGCAATCTATTTCTCCAAGCCTCGATGGGCGAAGGCCCGAGGAAAGAGGGGTTTCCTAGGGTGAATACATCAGTGTCATTGTCTTTGCTCAAAAACACAGATAGTGGGTACTCGTTAGAACCGCCTCAAAAAGGCTGTTCTAACGAGCACCCACAATCTGTAATGCATGTGTAGACTTAAATAAAAATGTTACATTTGGAGATATGACAGATGCCATTTTAGCACACGAGTGTGAGTGAAAACTTCTGTACCTGACTCTAATGCAGCAACGCCACGTGGTTTAATTGAGTGTATATTTGAAATAATGGCGGTTGCCACATTTCCAAGTCAGCCCATCAGCCTCAAAACTATTTAAATGTTGTTTTTTTTGTTTTTTTTTTGTGGTGGGGGTTGGGGGTGGGGGCCCTTTCATTATTAAATGAACTCGTATCGAGCCGATCGTTAATCAGAGGTGGGCGAAAACTGGAGTACCCGGATAAAAACCACCTGACCATCCGTTGCAGAACTTGGCGCCTCACGTGTGACTCGAGACAGCGGTGAGAGACCTAATGATTAAGAGTCAGCGCTCTTATCAACTAAGTCACGGAGGTCCGTTGGCGTAAACATTAGATGCAACAACAAGTATAAGCTTTCACAAGAAGGAAAAAATGGCCCATAACAAGTAAAAGCTTTCACACAAAGAAACAAAAAGGGGCGCACGAGCAAAACTCTCGTTCAGAATTGCTACCACATTTGTACAAACCCATTTTTGCTGTCATTTTCAGTCGGTGACATCACGAAGTGAGGTCTCCAGACTGTAGTCGTCGCTCGCTGACCCTTCTCATCCACCATCTATTGAGTGGTTTTTGAAAGTTGATTTATAAAATCAAGTTTCTATGTCACTACATTTCTACTTCCGGTACTGGACCGCGTTATTCCACTTCCGCAGTTCGTTCGCTGCATAAAATAGTCCAAAGGAACTCTTGAAAACTAATTTTGCAGACATGGAACGTCTTTCGAAATATTTCATTTTTTAAAACCTTTATACGGATTGAATATAAATTTGCACAAAAAGACATATTCTGAACAGAAAACAATACTCTAGGACGATTTTCCTACGCGCTCTCCGATGATATTTATGTTTTACTCTTTCATCCCTGAGTTTCTGAACAGGACTCTTCTCGCTTTAAATATATTCTTATTGAAGGGAATTTCTGATTAGTTCACTGACATGATGGCAATTAAACAGTGTACATGTATATTCTGGAGAGACCTGCTAGCTACGTGCTGTCTTATCAGGATCTACAAGGTTTGCATAGATACAATGTATTTTTTACCTCGGCTGCTGCACCGGTCTACAGGGTTAAAAGGGTTAGGAAAATGGCACATGGCACACACATATTGAAATCATCAAAGAGAAAGCTTGGCATAGGTTGAATGTAATGCGCAGACTTAAATTTGTTTTGGACAGGAAATCTTTAGAAGTCATTTACTTATCGTTTATTCGGCCACTGTTAGAATACGGAGATATTATTTGGGACAACTGTACACAATATGAAAAGCGCGAACTAGATAAAATTCAAAACGAAGCAGCTAGGATAGATACAGGTGCTACAGCTTTGGTCTCCTTACAATCTCTAAACGAAGAAGTTGTATGGGAATCATTGCAAACTAGGAGAACCAATCATAAGCTTATTTTATTCTTCAAGATGCAACACGATCTAGTTCCAACTTATTTATCAAATCTTGTTCCTCCGTTAGTTAGTGAAACTACTATGTACGGCCTCCGAAATGCCAATGATTTTACAACAATTCAGTGTAACACACATAACTATTACTTGTCTTTCTTACCCTCGGTTGTCAGGGACTATAATAACTTACCGAATCAGGCTAAAGAAACTACTTCACTGGCGTCTTTTAAAACAGCCCTCACTGGAAGCAGGGTCCAAATACCAAAATTTTATTACCGGGGTAAGAGAAAATGGCAAGTCATGCATGCTCGCTTGAGAACCATGTGTAGTATTATAAAAAGTGATCTTTTTTCAAAAAACATGACTGACTCACCATCTTGTACTTGCGGGCTCGTTTAAAACGCTTTCCATTTTTTCTTTCGATGTGCTAATTCAGTCCTACACTTTCCACAGCACAACTTCCATGACCTGGAAGGTCAACATTCTGTGTGTATATGATGAAACCATAAGAGATTAGTTCTGATTGTTTATGTTTAGGAAAGAAGTGTATCATGTTCCATTTTCTTGCAGCAAACCATAAATCAGAAATACCAGGTGGGAGCAATTTAATTTCAACAGTTCAGGTTCCAGCATATTTTATAGTTCACAGCACAGTCTAAGATCAGTCTGTGCAGCTGTGCAGTGTGAAAACATAGTTTTAGCACAAAGCAATTACTGTGATCAGTGTGGATGCGCTGGCTGAACTGAGTCTTTACCTAGCGGAACAAATAAAATATATGAATTGCTGTGTCCTGGCTCAATTATATAATTATTCTAACCCTTTAGAAAAATCAAAGCACTGAGAGTACTGGTGGATCGCTCGTCTCTGAGTGTAGGTTGAACTGAGAATCGAACTGTTCGATTAACTTTAAGCAAGCACTGTAGATCTGATCAGACATCACGTTATGTGGCATCTGTAGATTTTGTTTGCCAATGCCTAAGTGCACGAGCACAGTCCAACCGCCCCCGCCAAACGGGGCTTGAATAAATAGATGGGCTGCATGATGCTTCCAAGCAGAGCTGAAACCGACCAGAGGATCTAAGCCTGCCCAGGTAAAGCGGTGCTAGTCGGACTGTCCATGCTCTTAAACCCTATTGGTTTCAATGTGCGACAGGGCTTGAGATGTCATTTCATCTCGGTGTCGGGTAAAAGTTCCATAAAATTTGAAGTAACGTCTCTAAATGACCAACAGACTGTTGACGGGGACGTTAAACCTCAAATCAAACAAACAAACAAACGAGCAGTCTTGACTGCGCTCTGACGTCTTAGGGATGCTATAAACAACCAGTACTTGGGTTTTGTTCATGGTCAGCAGCAGTCAGATGGTCCGTGTTAGTTACGCGGATAATAGATGAGTTTATGACGCCAGCGGTCGCTTAGGAAATGCTATCCCACGATTCTGTATTTTGCGCATGCGCACTTTTGTGTGGCAAAAATCAACCGTTGTTCAGTCTGATCCGATAGCAGTTATTAGTTTATTTGAATTTGAAATAGAGCGTATGCTAAAGGTGACGTATGTCTTGCGTCACTGTGGCATCCAACTGATATTGGCTGACAATTGGGTAAGGCCTGCTATCCTTGCAGCAGGTAAGGGTAGAGGGGAGTGCTCTTATTCCTTCCGTTTCTACACTTCCATTCATTTTCCTCTTTCTCCTCTGTCCTTTACTTTAACCTACGACCTCCTCTATATGTTTTTCTCCCTTTCTCTGGGAGACGAGACAAAATTACCCACAGGGGTTGATGTGTCGTTAAACCCAAAACAATTAATAATCGAATAAATAACTGACTGGTCGCGTCATGTTGTCTTAATCGCACGACAAACGATGTGACAGTGAAGATGATTGGTTGGTTGGATGAATTGTGGTTTAATGTCCCCGTCAGCACTATTTAGGTCATTTTGGAGACGTTGCTTCCAGTTTGGTGGGACTTTTACCTGGCATTGAGATGAAATGATATTTCAAGCCCTGCCGCCTAATGGAGCCAAAGGGCTTATATGCATTTGACGCTCTGACTCACATCGCTTTGCCTGGGCAATCTTAGTCCTTCTAAGCGGTTTACCGGTAATCATGTGTGGTCAGTTTCAGCTCTGCTTGAAAGCACTATGCAGCCCAATATATTTCTCCAAGCCCCGGGCGGGGGCGAGACAGTGAAGATGAATCGAAGGATTACCACCCTGGCGGATTCAACATGGCTGTGGGTGATAAAGATCAATCGTTTACCACCAGTAACAGGGTTGTTTCAATATTGAAATACACCGTCCCTGCGCCCCGCCCATCGAGGCTTGAAGAAATAGATGGGCTGCATGATGCTTCCACGCAGAGCTGAAACCAACACACACGAGTACTGGTAAACCAATTAGAGGATCTAAGCCAGCCCAGGCAAAACGGTGGGAATCGAACCGTCCATGCTTATAAACCGTATTGGGTTCATTGGGCGACAGGGCTTGAGATGTCACAGAAAAGTCCCACAGAATTGGTAGCAACGTCTCCAAAATGACCTATACAGTGTTGACGGGAACGTTAAATCTCAAAACAAACAAACAAATCACCGTCCCCGTTAACACTATTTGGTCATTGTTGAGACGTTGCTTCCTATACCCACATTGAGATTAAATAACATCTCAAGCCCTGCCGCCAATTAAAAAAAAAGATGTGGTTTATAGTGGTTTACCAGTTCTCATGTGCGGTCAGTTTTAGCTCTGCGAACCCAGGGCCTCTCGTATACCGTACAAACACTCTACCGACTGATATACCGAGCCACTCCTTCGAACTTTTACATCCCCCACCCCCACCCCTGCCTAATGAGATTTGTCCTGAATCTATAAGTGCTATCCAGTCTGGCTATGGTACGTTCATGTTCAGGTTTTTCAAAGTTCTGCCAGAAATGTTTTTGCTTAACTGCTCTTTCTTTTTTCTTGCAAGTCAAGTCAGGTCAAAGATTTATTCAGGGCCCCTAACTAAGGGTATGAGAATTAAACAAGCATTCCTTTAAAACATACAACAAACAACAAATAGCATGTACATGTATAATAGAATAGTAAAATCGTAGAATTCGGATGTGGTATCTGCTAAGTACTGTTTTGATTCAAAAGACTGTGAACTGCAGTTTTTGTTTCTTTGATTTGAGGTTTAACGTCCCCGTCAACAATGTAAAGGTCATTTTGGAGACTCTGTTTCCACTTTTCTGGGACGTTTACCCGACAATGAGATGAAAGACGTCTCAAGTCCTGCAGCCCAATGAAAGCAATAGGGTTTATAAGTATGGACGGTCCGACTCGCACCAGTTTACCAGTACTCATGTGCGGGTCGGTTACAGCTCATCTATTTCTTTAAGCCCTGATGGGCGTTGGCCGCTGAACTGCAGTATAAAAGTCTATGAATGTTGAGGATGAAATGACAAACACTATGCTTAAAAAATCTTATTTTTCCTTAGTTAACTGTACACACACGGGCTCGATTGATTACTTTTTGCCACACAAGACTGCGCATGGGCAGCGTAACCAACGAAGTTATTCAACCTAAACTCATCTATAGCAAGCAACAGATTCTCTACTTTATCACGTAGGCTATGGGTACCAGTTAAAACGCTTCATTATAAGAAAAGTATTTAGTCAAATTTTTGTCTGAAAAAAAATATGGTAGCATTTTCCGTCAAATTATTTGCATGTACTTGTCATTTGTTAATGCGTTTAATTATTTCCCTTCTGTATACGCGTATATCGATTCATCTTTCTGAATTTAGAGTGCTTAACCTCATATATGCAACACAATCTGTGCTGAAAAAATATTACATGTTCCAGCTGCAAACAGTGTAGATCAATCATTGGCTTCTGATCAGCATCTACAGTGTTTGTCATAGTTTCTCCTCTCTCTTTTCTCCTCGCTCAGTCCCACCACTGCACCCCAGCTCCCTGTAACAAAACCCCTTCAGCGATATGTTCAAACTTCAAGCGGTCTGTTGATGCATGCCCGCACATAGTTAGGAGGGTGCAAACGCAGCCTCCTCTCCCCTTTTGGAAATTATCTCAGATTCATGCAGTTTTTCACCCTCTGCAAAATACCTGAAATTTGCACCCCCCCCCCACACACACACATACCCCTTACGGGCCTGAATCATGTTCAAAACTGTTGCAACATACATACGGCAAACAGTGCCGACCCTGATCAGAAGCAATGAACTGTCTATCTGAAATGGGACTAAGCTGTATGTCTAATAAGGATACCACCTATAAAGTCTGGGCTACTCTTTTTTGCTCAGTGCAAAAATGCTATTTTTACTCGACTTCCAGTTTTATGAATGGAATGTTCCGAAAGACGTGACAGCGTGTATTGTTTTTCTTTCATTACGTGAGCAACCTGAAATTCTTATACTTTTTCATTTAACCCTTAAGCAAACAGTGTAGTCCCTGTGCAACCTGCTGAGAAGATGCCACATTCCGCGGCGTCTGATCTGGGTATTCGATATTCTCCAATCAAGCAGATGATTCCTGCCAAGACTCTATAGATTGGGCTGACCCATATGTTGCATCGATAAAAATACCGCAACGTTTCAAGTTGGTTTTCCTAAATCAGTGATGGTCACGTGGACAACTGCATGAATTCCGTTTTGCCATATAGTAAATAGTAAATTTGTGTCGATCGTGAACGATAGACCCAATCACCCATAAAGCAACAATCACAACAAGCAGACCGTAATAAAAAATCTTTTTCTTTCTCTCTTAATTTTCGTTGAAAATAAGCCTGGGCTTTTCATCTGTGCAAGCCCTGTATATAATTCACGTGAAAAGTCAAGCCGCATTTTTTTGGAGCCAAGAACTGTTGCCTTTTAAGGAATTTCCATGGTAGTTTAACGGTTAAACAGGAAGCTCCCTCTTACTCAATATATATAGTAAAATTGGGGTGGGCAGTGGTGTGCATATTTTTTAGTTCACCTGAGCCCCGGTGGGGTGGGGCTGCGGCTTAGTCTGTCATCGTCATCTGTGTAGTCATCATTTTAATGCAGCAACTTCTCTTAAACCAAATTTCATGTAGAGCCTGACATGAAGAGGGGTAACAAACAAAATATTGTTCTTAAGAACTGGGTCACTAGACCAGGGGTGCCGTCATTCCCATTTAGATAAAAACCATTAAACATCTTCTCAGGAATCAAACAGCCAATGACCTTGAGACTTGATATGCAGTATTGGGGACTAGGGCTCTACCAATTTTGTTCAAATGGTGACATTTGGTCAAATTTGGCCACTTAGACCATGATTCATACCTTTGACACCCCCCTAATCAGAAAGGAAAAGCCCCACTTTTGATGGTTATTTTTGCCCAAATTATGCCAGGATTTTGGAATTTCCCTATTTGTTAATGGCAAATCTCCCTCAAACAGTTAAAACAATCGGATCGGTGAAACCGAAGGATGCTTCCCGAAGATGCACAGTAGTGGGAGGGTTGTGTTATTGAAAGGGCCTATATACTTCAAAGTGTGCATGGTAAGAAATCTGAGTTTCAGCTGCCCTATGGCTGATTTTGTTTCATGATTTGACCTCACAATCCCCAGAAGAGTTTGCTATTTGTTTTAATTTGTTCACGTGAACTTGAAATTTAGGAAACAACAGAGACTGCAACCTCCTCCTCATACTTGGATTGTTATCTCTATATTGACAACGGGAAGCTTTCTACTAGGCTGTACGATAAACGAGATGACTTCAGTTTTCCCATTGTTAACTTTCCCTTCCTGAGCAGTAATATCCCGTCTGCACCAGCATATGGAGTTTACGTTTCACAGTTAATCCGTTATGCTAGAGCCCGTTCAAAGTATCAGGACTTTATGGAACGTGGGAAGGTGCTCACTACCAGGTTGTTGTGCCAGGGGTATCAAAAAACCAAACTGGTATCAACACTAAAGAAGTTTTATGGGAGGCACCATGATCTTGTGGATCCGTACAATGTGGCCATTTCCAGAATTATTTCTGATATGTTTGCCAATGGAAAGCCATAGGAAGACTTCCAAAATCTCGGACATACCCTTCCCGGCATTTACACCTTTCTTCGTTCGGGTCGATGGGCATGGTGGGCGAAGCTTGCTTACCAAGTAATGCTTACTATCCGCGGACGCCTGATTACGCTCTTCTGGAGTCCATGTCTGTTGATCCGAACATTGATATTTGCCGTTTTGTCTATGGATTGACGATTTTGGATTAACGCTTTGGTACTACGACCTAGGCTGCTTTTAATCCTAAATAAAGTAGCAAGTTCTTTGTCATGGTCTACCTTAGTTCCGAAATGACTAGAAGCCTCCGTGGTGTAGTGGTTACGCTACTTGCCTTGTAAACCAGGGATCGCAGGATCGATCCCGGGCTTCTCCAGACTTTCGGATGTGTCTTTAAACCGAGGTCCCGTCTCCGTATGACCTTAGCTGTTGGTGGGATGTTAAACTCAAACACTCACTCCGAATTGACTAAGTTCTTAGCTGTCCTCTTTCAAATGGTAGGAATTTTTGTGATAGTTTTGGCATGGAAATGTATGTTGACAAGGTCTAATGAGTCATGTCGTTTAATGACAAATTTCTTTTTCAATAGCCTCGCTGAGGCAAAATTTCACCGATTATGGACTTATAAAATACGACTGATCTGATCTTGTCAATATACATCTGCATGCCAAAAACTATCAAATAATTCTGAATGTTTGAAAATAATGCATCCGTAATCAGGTGGTGAAAATTTTGCCTCGGCGAGGCTATTAGTATGAAGAAATCAGGCATTAGACAAGTTGGTTACGTCTTATCAATATTATCTACATGCCAAAAATTACTGACATATGTATACCTTGCAGTTTAATATGTCTGCAACTTTTATAAAATTATTGTATTAGAAAATATTGGATTTAAAATGTAACTAAGATTTCAGATGTACCTCTGGACTCTGTAATGCTAAGAGTGATGATAAACATCTGGAGCTGATAAGAGTAGAAAATTGTTAAAGTTAATTCATGAATTGTTAAGAGAAGCAGGGAATTTATTGCCATAGTAATCTGATATGAACTCTGAGGGCTGGTGCTAATGTTTACATTGTGGAAAGTGAAGGACTGAATTACCAAAATCAGCGCAACCAACTACTCCGAGACCTATCATTTTTACCCAACATCAATCTAAAAATACTCTTATATGGTGATGCATCAAGATGTTTTGAAGAAAACGAACAAATTTTCCGTCACGTATTGGCATTTATAGAAGCCAGCAAAAGGTTTTAACATAAAGACACTTTAATATGATTAAAGGAAGCCTTCTCCCCGCCAATCTGCACATGAATGCAGCAAGGGTCGGTGGTTGAATAATCGCTTCAGATAACCATCTTTGCCTATCTTCATTTTCATATGCTGTATCTGTCTCATCATCTTCTCTCATTACATCATGCTTGTTTGTTCTTTTTTCTCTGTTTTATTTGATCTTTTCTTCATTCATCCATTGCCTTTGTTAGTACAACTACGTATAACTGTATTCAAGTGAACCCGCCAATATATGTACAAACGCTCTCATCTTCATTTATCAGGAGATGAACTTCATAAGCTACATTTAGCTTCCGTTCAAATCCTTTAACATATTGTAAACATCATTATTTGTCTTGCCATGTATTGCTTAATTAAATAAATACGTTTAAACCAAAAGGGTTAGCTCGCTTCTCCGTGATTATCAGTGACCGACTAAACAACCCATAACTGACCGACATCAAAAACAGTTATTCACCTGCTTCGAGAGCTCTAATTACAAAACATGTGCTGTAAGCTGTGAGTTTTACATCAAAGTCCGTACTTTCAGCAAATAGTGAAGACACCTATCAGACGCTACATTCTGTGGCCTCTGATCTGTCGTAACTGGTTCCGAATGTCCCAGTATTGAATCAATTGGCATTTATGGGTTAATGTATTTATTTGGAATAAACGTATTTTAATTCGCCTTGGGTAGTTCGCTAAACGCGGCGTCTGATCAGGGTTATAATGTCTAAATCAAATGGTTTAAAAATGATCTTTTTTGTCCAAGCTATTCTTCTTTTTATGTACCGACGCCCGAAGGAACATAGCTCCAAGCGGCTGCACAACGTATGTGCATCGTCGTATCAACGCAGCACTGGTGCGACGTTGTTTAGACGTAATTGGCCCGCTAGGAGAACTTGTCTGTACGATTAATAGCAGATGGGACAAGCACAGTATGTACTGAGCTAATTTAGAAACCATGAAGAAATTAGCAGACACGTTTATCTTTCTTTCTACCTTTTTTTCTTCGTGGGGGTAGTTGGGTGAGGCACAGGTGATGTGTATCTTGAATAACTGGGGAGTCCAGCTGATAGTGACTTACATTTGGGCAAAGCCTGATGTCCTTGCTGCAGGTAACGGTAGATGGTGAGTGTTGATATTTCTTCAGTTTCAACACTTCCATTCACTCTGTCCCTCACTTTCATCTCATCTGCTATCTCTTCTATCTCCCCCCCCCCCCCTTCTCTTGGAGAAGGCAAAATGATCAACAAGGGTTGACCTGTCGTTAAACTCAAAACAATCGATGAATCATTTTTATTTTCTTCGTCGAATGTTTTAAGCCTGACAAAATGTCTAGATAACTGCTTGATCTACGACTGGCATTGTTATCATAAAAATTATTCCTCATAAATCAACTTTCCTCAGTACTTTCAGTACTTTGATTAGAAGCATTATAGCTATCGCTTTTGGATATGCCTCAGAATTACTGAAATCTTCCGCGCAAAATGTAGTTCCTGCCTAATTGAAAATTGTAGGTTATGAAACCATTGATAAAAAGTATACATTACTTTCTCTTTCAGCAGACATAACACAGCTGTGTTGATAACAGAATATACAAACCTCTGCATTCTCTATCAGTATGAATGACCTGATAATCTTATTAAATGTGCTTTATAAACATGAAATCCAGCTTACAAGAGCAAACATTTTAAGACCCATAGGGTCAACAAGCCTGTGTAATTAACAACACATGAAAAAGTCCGTCACTTAACCCCACTTTACATGGAGAAAACTGGGGTTTACTGGGGTATACATTATTTTTTCTTATTTCTACTCCAAGACATAGGTTGTGGGTACTCGTTAGAACCACCTCAATGAGGCGGTTCTAACGAGCACCCAAAACTTATATAAATCAGAAAAATATCATGGATTTTCAGCAGAAAAGTAGCCATTTGGGAGATCTGAAAAAATGCACTATATACTTCGCACGGACGTGTTATCGTAATGACACCCCCATATACCCACTTTTTTCCGACGGAAAAATAAGATGTACAGGGCATACTTTATTTTTCATATTTCTTTTCTAAAACAAGGATTGTGGGTACTCGTTAGAACCTCTTCATTGACGTAGTTCTAATGAGCACCTACAATCGATGTTTGAAGCAGATATAAAAACATCACCAGGAAAACCTGAGTGTTTGAGCTGTAAAAATGAATCTACTATGTACATGTATGTTAGAAGCATAAATACATGTAACAGTCCAGAATCGCTTTGTCAGAGAGATATCTTAGACGAAAATCAGATAATAATTTCAAATGTTATATGTTAAGTGCTATAGTGGTGTTTCTTCACATACAAATGTTGGACACTGGCAAATAGTGTAGATCAAGATCAGATACCCTGTAATTCACCGACTTTGAGGCTTCTCAAGTCTTTGATTATACAGGCTAATAAGAAATATACATTTACAAAATCTAGACAACAACGGACCACTGCCTATCCAAAAGGTTCCCCAGGAGCCTTCGGCTCTGGTGAGCTTAAAACTTGCCTCGCCTTTTGCAAAATATTTGGGTTAATCTTCAATTAGTCTTCCATAACGTGTAGGAAAGTTCAAGTCTACTTTACTTCTCCAATAGTTTTCAAGCAGTCCATTTGATAAGCTGTCGTTGCACATATGATCTGAATGGGGTTCATATCGTAAGTAAATATTGTGCACGAATTGTCCTTTAAAGTGTTTCAAGCAGCTATTGATTCTAACTGTACAGCCTTTTCAGAAACGCAAGTAAAACAAAAGCCACTAATTTTGCTGTTGAATATCCTTTGGTCATGTAAACTTTCGGGAAGCAACGTCTCCAAAATGACCTATACAGTGTTGACGGGGACGTTAAACCTCAAATCAAACACAAAGTTTCGTTCATTTACTACGGACATGACACTACATCCTGTCACATATCACACATTCATGCAAGTAAAACTTCAATAGCCTGAACCAAGTATCCATATATCCAGTATGGTTTGAGCGGTTCTCCGATTTTTAATTTGAAAAAATACGTGTCACCTGTAACTTAAAAACCTCCCAATAAGGCAATTCTAATGTTCTAATGAGTACACACTACCTTCCTTTATGTCGGTCTTGGTGGCTCAGTCGGATGCGCGTCTGAATGGTGATCAGGAGGACGCGGGCTCGATACCTGCCGGGGTCGGCAACATTATTTTGTGGAGATGGATCACGAAATCTTTTCTACGGTCATTCTCTGCCATCCGCTGATTCAAGAAGTGCAGTTGTCAGTTTCTGGCGAAAGAATGTGCACTCTACTGGTAAATCGCTTACGTATAAGCCTGCCCAGGAAAAGTGTGGGTAGGTAAACTGGCCGGCTCAAAAATGACCCAACTAGTGTTGACTGGGCCGTTAACTCCAATACAAACAAACAAACAAACAAGAACCTTCCTTTTTATACCGCAATCAGGCATTCTAGTAACCTAATAAAGCAGGTCGAATAACTGCACTCTATAATCGGTAGTGACCTATAATACCTTCTACTGACCTATAATACGTCTAGTGACCGTTTATAGACCGGACCTACTTTTCAGGTCCCTATTTTACAAGTAAAAACAATAACATGCAACCTTTCATTCATGGGAAAACAACGAAACTGCAAGTTGAAATCTTTGCAATATTTATTTAAACAGATTTTCAGAAATTTCAGCTAAATTCTTACCTTCTCGGCTTTTCCTGGTTTGAATGGCCCGTTGGAATAACTGCGCACGGCTACTGTTGTTGCGCCTCAACCTCGAAAATAATTTTAAAGCTAAAATAAACTATCTATTTGCAGATATTCATACAGAAAGTAAAGCGCTGAGAAACTTTTATTCGCGCGTCCATGTTGTTTACTTCGTCTTTGTGGCGCGGTGACGTCAGAAACTTTGCACTCGTTGACGTCACGTTATACTACGAGTGCGCGCCATGGCACCGAATGTCGTTTAACATGCCACACTGTCTGCTGTCATTTTTGCTTAAATTTGCTAAATTATTGCAAAACCCATTGGTTGTTTTGAATTGCGGTATAAACTAAATACATGGATAGTGTCTTTAATAATAAAATATTATCGGTTCGCCCCGACAATTTTATAGGGGCTCGCTAAAGCTCGCCCCTATAAAATTGTCTAAGGCTCACCGATTATATTTTATTATTAAAGACACTAACCATGTATTTACTATATTGTAGAAGATTGTAAAAAATATCTGAGTCATCCCTAAAAAGCCCCATGGCCTGGCGCCATTTTAACCCATATATGACAATGGAATCTTCCATCATATAAATTTGGAGTTGTCCATTTTTAATTATAGGGGTGTCAGATTTGTTTTGTTTAATGTAAGTTGTACAAAAATGTATGTTCTTTGAGCAAACAATGTAGACCCAGATCAGACGCCGCGTTATGCGGCGTCTGATCTGGGTCTACATTGTTTGCCAACGTCCCAAAAAAGGGCCACTAGGCATATATGGGTTAAACGATCAATATTTCGTATATCCTCTCTCTCGAACAAACTATCAGAGTCCTGAAGGTGTTGAGTATTGAAGTTTGACTGTACAGAGAACTCTACCCATTGAAAACATACAAGAGATTCGGAAAGGCACATTTTGAGGTAGTCTAGATGGTCAAGACTCGGATTTGCCTGAATCTGCATGGTCGGATATGTAAAAGACTCTGATCAGACTTTCAGGAACACCCACGGATTTGCCAGCATCTGCAAACATGTAGTTGAATGGGACTGTTTGCATGGCGTAAACTGCTGACTTAAAAGACTCTGATCAGACTTCCAGAAATATTCTAGATTGCTAAGAATCGGATTGTCGTCATTTACACAGTTGGAGGTTGTATAATGATGACTTCTAAGACTCTGATCAGACGTCCAGGAGAAGTCTAGATTGTTAAGAATTGGTTTTTGTTTGTTTGATTGATTATTTCGAGGTTTAACGTCCCCGCCAACATTATTTAAGTCATTTTGGAGACGTTGCTTCCAATTTTGTAGGACTTCTACCCGATATTGAGTTGAAATGACATCTCAATCCCTGCCGTCCAATCAAACCAATAAAGTTTATATGCATGGACGGGCAGGCTCAGACCTTCTTAGTGGTTTACCAGTACTCATATGTGCGGTCGGTTTCAGGTCTGGGTGGTTAGCCCCCGCCCTTCGGGGCTTGAAATAAAAATAGATGGGCTGCATGATGCCTCCGCAGAGCTGAAATCGACCCGCACACGAGTACTGGTAAACCGCTTAGAGTACCTAAGCCTGCTCAGGCAATGCGGTGCGAGTCGGCCCGTCCATGCTTATAAACCCTTTTGGTTTCATTGGGCGGCAGGGCTTGAGATGTCATTTCATCTCAATGTTGGGTAAAAGTCCCACAAAATTGGAACTTGCAACGTCTACAAAATGACATTTACAGTGTTGACGGGGACGTTACACTTCTAATCAAACAAATCAGCTCTGGGTGGAAGCATCATGCTGCCAAATATATTTCTTCAAGCCCCGATGGGCGGGGGCCATGTTAAGAATTGGATTTGTTGACATTCGCACAGTCGGATAGAAGTGTTTGCATGCCATATGGTGGCTTAAAGAATCTGAACAGACTTCCAGGAAGAGTTTAGATTGCTAGGAACTGGATTTGCCAGCATTTGCTCAATCGGATAAGAATGTTAACAGGACTTTTAATGATAGCTTTAAGACTGATCAGACTTCCAGGAATAGTATTGATTGCCAAGAATGGGATTTGCCTGCGTCTGCACTTTCGAATAGGATTATTTGCAGCATGTATAATGCTGAGTAAAAGCTTATATCAGACTTCCAGGAACACCTTCGATTGCTAAGACTTCATTTACCGACAGTTGCATGCTTTGATTAGAGTGTTTGCGGCACATGTAATGCTGACCAGCCTTCGTCTGAATACCAACGAACAGAGAGAGAGAGAGAGAGAGAGAGAGAGAGAGAGAGAGAGAGAGAGAGAGAGAGAGAGAGAGAGCATGAGTTAATCCGGAAGATACACATCCATATTATACGACCTTTAATATGTACACAATTTCTCCGTGCGTTACAGTGTACACAAATCACGTGCAGTCTATGCAGTTGATAGTGGGTTTTCGTGCCAGTCGGGATATTTTACAGCTAGGCGACTATTCCAAGTAGTGATTTTTTTCTATTTATCCAGAGAGAGAGAGAGAGAGAGAGAGACAGACAGACAGAAGGAAAGAAAGAGATGCAAATATACACGACATTAAGATAAAGAAAACGAAAGTTCAAGGGAGAAGAGAATGTCATTATATTAATAATGAAAAAAAAATCGTAAATAACTTGTTTGACGTGATAAAATTATACCTTACATTTTTGTAACAACAACAACAATAATGTGTTTTCAATCGGCATTCATTTATACAAGATTTTCGCAAATAACGCGCACACAATGTCGCATCAACGTCGATACAACGTCATGACATTGAATATACGCCCAAAGGTCATGTGCTCAGTAGGATTGTGTCATGTTGTCATCGCTGTTCGCATTACAAACAACGGGAGAATATTTGCATACATTACGAAAACACGCCTATTCAAATTAACAGAAAAAAATTTACAACCAAAAAATGAACATTTTCAGTTAAGAATTATGTTAGTTTCCACATTTCTGCTCGTAAGATAGATTATGGGTACTGGTCAGAACCTAACGAGTACCCACAATCTATGCTTTTGAGCAGAAATAAGAAAAATAATGTATATTCCTGCAAACCCCAGTTTTAGTATATAAAAGTGGGGTTTAGAGGGAACAGTATTATATAGGCGCGTTTTCGTGATGTCAGGTTTGAACAGATTTGAAAGTTTATAGCACTAAAGAGCGCCACAACTCCGCTACATCTGTACATTTATGTACATGCAGTATATACATATGCGACTGTTGTCTTGGTAAAAATTCCATGGGTTATAATGCACATAATCCGCGCACACGGTGGGTGGGACGGGAAGGAACGCGACCTGGCTTTACATAACCTACTTGTTGTAGAAAACATTTTGGATATCGAAAAACTTCCCTGTTAACCCCACTTTATTTATTCAGACAATTTGATTTTACGAGGGTTCTATACATTATATTCATTATTTTGCTTAAAATAATAGCCCATCGGGGCTTGGAGAAATACATTGGGTTGCATGATGGTCCATGCAGAGCTGAAACTGACCGCATATGAGTACTGGTAAACCGATTAGAAGGTCTAAGACTGCCCAAGCAATGCGGTGCGAATCGGACCGTCCATGCATATAAACCCTATTGGTTTCATTGGCCGGCAGGGATTGAGATGTCATTTTATTTCAATGTTTGGTAAAAGTCCCACAAAATTGGAAGGCACGTCTCCTAAATGACCTAAATAGTGATGACGGGGACATTAAATCTCAAATCAAACAAACAAAAGTATAGCTTGTGTGTGTGTGTGTGTGTGTGTGTGTGTGTGTGTGTGTGTGTGTGTGTGTGTGTGTGTGTGTGTGTGTGTGAATTCGGGTTTAACGTCGCTTTCAACAATTTTTCAGTCATATCACGACGGTGTCTGGTTGCGACAGGGAGCTCAATGCTCAATTTTATAGTGCTGCCTCACTGAAGTATCATTTCCCAGACACATTACATGATACCACACCCAGTCACATTATCCTGACACTGGGTCGACCAGTCCTAGCTCTGCCCCGTAAATCTGAGTGCCAAGCGAGGAGCAGCTTGTACCATTTTTAACAACTTTCGTATGTCGCGGCCCGGGATCGAACCCGTGACCTCCCGTTCCCCGGAGCGGAAATTTGCTTTTCGTCATCATAAATTGATGGTTTTTTTTTAAATGTGTATAAATAAACATTAGACTTTCACCCGAGCGGCATAGGTTAGAATCCCACCAAAGGCGGGGATTTTTTTCTTTTCTAGCTATGCTTCTTTCCTTTGTTACGGCTTTCAAGTCGTCTTACATAGAATGGATATGTATAAGCGGAGGGGGTAGACATAAAAACAGACCCTTCGGATCACAGTCGATACATCATATGATACGCTCAGCGATGTCGGACACAGTGTCTGACGGAATTTACATGTCATCTTTTCTATGGACATTTTCTCCCTTCCACTGATTCAAGTTTTGTTTCTGGTTTAAACTTGTGAATAAGCCAACCGAGACAAAGTGTGGACGGCGGTTCAATAAGACCTAGGCCGTTAGTCTACAAACAAACTAACACATCACTGTCTATAATGTTCTTCCCGTCAGACCATTGATACAACGCATAATGTAGTAATGTAGTAATTTCTTCATTTTGATTTTTTTTTACTACATTATGCGTTGGCATAGTCGACGCGAAATGAAGTAAAAAAAATTATTTCATTTCGCGTTGATATGCACCATATCGACGCATAATGAAGTAATGATGGTAGAACATAGCTGTCTTCGAAAAGACTTAGGAAGCAATACAGTTAAATTCCTACAATTTAGACCACATTTGAGACGGTTCAAAAGTGGTCTTTAAGACCACAGTTGAACAGTCCAAAAGACGGTCTTCCACAAAAGCACACTGAAGGTCAAAATCACAAAGAAAATGTAGCTTTAACCTTCCAAATATGCTTTAAAAACAAAATTTGTATTAATTTTAGGTGGTCTTAATAGTGGAATTTCATTGTATTTGATTAAGCCAGTAGAATTAAAATCGTACGCCTTGCGCTATTTTGGTCTCATGCCTGATGTCTTTCCCTCATTTGTGTTTTAAGGCTCAACACATGATCGTGTAGTGCACACAAAAGTTGGGACGGGGGATCCTATCGGCTTGTACCTGTCCATAGCCCAGTTGTTTGTCCATCTTTGCATGTTAAAAGGAGTGCGAGTGTGTTTCAGTTACCGTCCCACCAACAGCTTAGGTCATACGAAGTAGCGAACTTGGTTTCAAGACTCAGCCTGTCCAGGAAAACTGCTGCGAGTCGGCCCATCCATGCATATAAACCCTATTGCTTTTAATTGGACGGCAGCGATTGAGATGTCATTTCATCTCAATATCGGGTAAAAGTCCCATAAAATTTGAAGCAATGTCTCCAAAATGACCTAAATAGTCTTGACGGGAACGTAATTTCAAAATGAAGAAATTACTACATTATGCGTTGTAACAGACCATGTTTCCACTATGTACTTGTATCAGTTATCTGCATAAAAGTGCTGTTATTACAAAAGTAGTAAAAATAATTAAATAAAAGGAAGAGTCTATTTGAAGTCAACTGCAAATAGCCAAAAAAACGTTAAAATGGCTATTTGCAGTCAACTGCAGATAGCCAAAAAACGTTAAAATGGCTATTTGCAGTCGTTTTATATTCCTGCCATTTACACGTGCGCCCATCGAAATTCAGATCAGTCTGCGCATCCGCGCTGTCTATTCATAGTCTTTGTTGTGTGCTCTACGCATCAGGTTAACAAGTCCATGAAATTATGGCTCCTCTAAACCCCACTTTATATAGAGAAAAGCGGAGTTTAAGGGGTAATTATTACCATTCCTTATTTTGGTGCAAACACATAGGTTGTGGGTACACGTTATAACCGCCTCATTGTGTCTGTTCTAACGAGCACGTTCAGTCTATGTTTAGATTAGAAATAAGGAAAATATACACCATCTTCATTCAAATAAGAGGGCCATGATGGCCCTGGATCGCTAAGCTGATCCTTATGGCAGGTATTATAAGTTGGAGTGGACGGTTTGAACAATTTTTGGCTGACAGTGGCCAAAGGAACATGTCTGTGAAATTATTTCAAAATCATTCTAGCTATTTAGGAACTTAAGTCATTTTAAGGGTTATACATTTTTTTCTGGATTGGAAAATTGTCAGAGTGGCACTCATGGAACATTCCTTCAAATTTGTTTTCTTTTTTTAGGAAGAAGTCAGCGCTGACTTGTATGTCACTATCTGGGCACCTGACAGGACCTAGTGCACCAGACGGAAATGAACGGGCTCATTCTCACTAACTAACAATAATTCATGGTGACAAGTGGTGACAAGGGGGGGGGGGGGCGGGATCCATCCATTTGACCATACAGAGCTGACTTGTATATCACTATCTGGGCACCTTGTGGACATTGAGGGTCAGGCCCTAGTGCACAAGAGTGGGATGAACAGGCTCAGTCTAACTAACAATGCCTCATGGTGAAGGTGAAAGCGAAGCGGGGGGTGGATCCCTTTGACGATACAGAGCTGACTTTGTATGTCACTATCTTGGTATCTTGTGGACACATTGAGGGTCAGGTCCTAGTAACAGGCTCAGTCTAACAAACAATGACTCTTGGTGTGTCTGTTGGGGGGGGGGGCACTTTGACAATACAGAGCTGACTTGTATGTCACTATCAGGGCACCTTGTGACACTGAGGGTCAGGTCCTACTGCACCAGACAGAGATGAACGGTCTCAGTCTTACTAACAATGACGCATGGTGTGTGGTTGTGTGTGGTGGGGGTGGAGGTGGAACCCTTTGACGATAAAGAGCTGGCCTGTATGATAATTTGACCAAAACTATGGCCTCTAGAGTGTTAACAAGGTTTTTCTTTGATTTAATCTGCTGACCTACTTTTTGACCGAACAGGACCAATATTCGAACCTAACCTAGATATTGTTATGATGATCATTCTGAGCAAGTTGATGTTGATTGGATCAGAACTGTGGCCTCTAGAGTGTTTACGAGATTTTTTCTTCGATTTTACCTACTGACCTGCGTTTTGACCCGACATGGCCCATATTCGAACTTGACCTAGATATTATTATGATGATCATTCTGGGCAAGTCGAATGATATTTTGACCAAAACTGTGGCCTCTAGAGTATTTACAAGGTTTTTCTATGATTTGATCTGCTGACCTACTTTTTGACCCAACAGGACCCATATTCAAACCTGACCTAGATATTGTTATGATGATCATTCTGAGCAAGACAGATGATGATTGGACCAAAATTGTGGCCTCTAGAGTGTTAACAAGGTTTTTCTATGATTTGACCTACTAACCTACTTTTAAGCCTGACATAACCCATTTTCGAACTTGACGTAGGTTTTGTCGAGATGATCATTCTGAGCACGTTTGTTGAGGATTGGACTCAAATTGTGGCCTCTAGAGTGTTAACAAGGTTTTTCTATTATTTGACGTTTTGACCTACTTTTTGACCCGACATGACCCATATTCAAACCCTACAGTGATATTGTCATGATAATCATTCTGACTAAACCTGTTGCCTCTAGAGTGTTACCAAGAAAAGTTTACGGACGACGCACGACGACGCCGGGACATCTCACAGTCACAAAAGCTTACTAAAAATCTAAGCTCTCGGCCTTATGGTTTCCGAGAAGATGTTTGAATTTTTTTCCAGTATAAGTCAATAGGAGCTAATGAGCCCTGGGGCGTGGCCAATTTTGTCCCAAAGGGCATGTTTGGCAGGATTTATGTAGGCGACCATTTTATGTTGCTATATACTAAATATCTAAGGTCTGTACTTCACGGTTTCAGAGAAGAAGATTTTGAAGCTTTTTTCCATTATAAGTTTATTGGAGTTAAGGGGCCACAGGATTTGGCCAATTTGGATCCCAGGGGCATGATTGGCCGGATTCATGTAGGCGACTACTCGACGTTGCTACATACTAAATACCTAAGCTCTGGGCCTTATGGTTTCAGGGAAGAAAATTTTTGATTTTTTTTTTTTTCAGTTTTAAGTGTATTTTTTTTTTCATTTTAAGTCTATGGTAGCTACTAGGCCCATGGGCGTAGCCAATTTTGACCCAGGGGCACTGGCAACACTGTATCAGTTCGCTATCATACAAGAATATATTTTCTTTCAGTGTAATTTCTTTCTTTTTCTTCCATTTTGTATTGATACAATATTTATCTTACTTCTAGTCAAAACATAAATTGTGGGTCCTTATTAGAGCCGCCTCGCCGAGGCGGTTCTAGCGAGATCCTAGAATTTTATGTTTTGAGCAGGAGTATGAAAGTGTGTGTGTGTGTGTGTGTGTGTGTGTGAATTCGGATTTAACGTCGATTTCAACAATTTTTCAGTCATATCACAACGATGTCTGCTCAATGCTCACTTTTATAGTGCTGACACACTGAAGTATCATGTCCCAGATACATTACCCTGACACTGGGTCGACCAGTCCTAGCTCTACCCCGTAAATCTGAGTGCCAAGCGAGGAGCAGCTAGTACCATTTTTAACGACTTTGGTATGTCGCGGCCCGGGATCGAACCCGTGACCTCCCGTTCCCCGGAGCGGACACTCTACCAACTGAGCTATCGGGGCCGGTATAGGAGTATGAAAGACATCAAAATTTAGTATCTGAAAACTTCCACTTTTTGGTGGTAAAAGTTTCACTTTATGTGTGATATAAACGTGGATGTCAAAATTCAAATTCTGTAAATATGAGCCAGTCCATGTTGTAATGATATTTTTTTTCTTTCGGTGGTTTCTTTAATATGGGTCCCATAGGAAAATAAGAAACTCTTTATGCATTATCAGTACATGGTATTTGAGCAGATCTTCGCAAAGACAGTTTTTCTCATGGTGTGGTTTGTTGCATCTCTAAACGTCCGGCATCCCTAAGTGTCCGACAAAATTTTAATTTCTCGCAAAATTGTTGGAAACGGTGGGGAATGTTCAATTATGACATTTTAAGGGAAAATTTCGAAAAAAATTTTTTTGGAAATATTCGAAATTTAACTTCAATTTTTTTCTTGTCGGACATTTCGGGGTGCCCCATGCATCCCTAAGTGTCCGCCATCCCTAAATGTCCGACAACATGAAAATTGACTAAGAAAGCAGTTTTATTGTTAATAATCAATCAATGATAAATAAAAAGACAAATTTAACGTTAAACCTATGTTAAAAATGTTCACCTTTGGAAATAAGCATTGCAATATATGGATCCGAATAAACCGGCATCCTTAGATGTCCGCCAGCATGAAAAATCTTATTTTCTCGGGAAGATGTCCGAAACGGAGGAGAATGATCAATTGTGACATTTTAAGTGAAAACTTCGTTTTTTTTCTCGAAAATATTCGAAATTTGACTTCATTTGTTTTTCTTGTCTAACACTTAGGGATGACCCATGCATCCCTAAGTGTCCGCCATCCCTAAATGTCCGACAACATGAAAATTGACTAAGAAAGCGTTTTTATTGTTAATAATCAATCAATGATAAATAAAAAGACAAATTCAACGTTAAACCTATGTTAAAAATGTTCACCTTTGGAAATAAGCATTGCAATATATGGATCCGAATATACCGGCATCCTTAGATGTCCGCCAGCATGACACAATCTTAGTTTCTCGGGAAAATGTCCGAAACGGTGGAGAATGATCAATTGTGACATTTTATGTCCGCAATCTCTAGATGTCCACCAGCATGACAAGTAACTTGGAAAATAGTTCTTACCGCTAATAATGAATAAAGATTTATAAAGAAAAAGGTGAAGTAATTAAACCTATGCTAAAAAAGAATACCTTCGGACATATGCATCTTGATTGATATACACCTAAGTGGCCGTTAACATGAAAAACGGCTGATAAAGTAATTTTATCATTAATAATCAAATATTATTAATTTGAAAAGTCAAATTGAAACGTGAAACCTATAATTTATAACTGGAGTTCCATGTGGCATACATAGAGAATCTAACGAGTGCTCATGTATTACTGAATTTATCAAACGAGTTTAGGAACAAGTAAAACATGCGAGGCTTTGCCGAGCATTTTATGCCTTTCCCCGCAACGAGCCTAATAAATTCAACAATACACGATCACGAATGCAAGATTAAATTTATTTTCGGTTTTGGATTTTACGGCCCTTTCAAGATTATTTCACTCATATCGAGCCGATCGTTAATCAGAGGTGGGCGAAAAACCGGAGTACCCGGGAAACACCACCTGACCTTCCGTCACTCGTGACCCGAACGAGGCTCGAACCTAGGGCGGTGAGAGACCTAATGACTTAGAGTCAGCTCTCTTATCCACTCGGCCACGGAGGCCCGTCTCAAGAGTCTATATATCATATGACTTATAAAACGTACTTTATTCAAAATCTGTATGCAAAAATGTCAATATTTCCGCAGTAAGTAAACGCGACGTCGTTAAGGACGTTGTACGTGTATCGTTATGGGCGTATCTAACTAATTTGCATATCTAATCCATAAGTGGATTACGGAATTTATTGCATGACGTTATTACACTCTCAGACGCGACGCCATATGATAAATTAGTTTTCTTACCTCTTCACAAAAAAGAAGCTCGTGGATATCCGTTATAGCCGTACCCCTGACGCGGGTTCTAACGGATACCCACAATCCATGCTTTGGGTTATAATCTTTTTCTTTTTTTTCGATTTTTAGGGGTAGGGGATCTTACGCATATTATTGAATAGGCGTGATGTCAAACTTGACTCAGTACCTTGGTTGGACCAAAACTGGTTTAAACTCGTATGCCCGTATTCATCAGCATTAAAATTATGATACACATATATTTTATATAGTCGCGTAAACTATTTGAACGACAAAAAAGGTTGATACCAAATTAGTGAGATCATAAAACGCCCCAAAAATGAATCCGCTAGCATGAGTCCGCTATCAGTTTATGGGTCAAATGCAGCGGTAGTTCAGATTCAGAATAACTTCGTATTGTGTAAAATGTGTTATGGAAAATCGAATTTCTGCTAATAGACAATTTATCTGATTGGCTGTTAATTGAAAGCTACTGTGACATCACGGTGTTTGGTATGAGTGATTGACAGCTCTTATCTGTTTGAAGCTACCTTGTTTCCTCACTTCTGTAACATCAAACAAACAAACTAACGAGATCGGCACACGATATCTCGGGCCCTCAAACGACTAGATAGGAATACAATTTCTCCTATGGTGCCTTCCTTCACATAGGATGCGAAAATGGCATGTAAACATGGCGACTCAGAATGACCCACTTACGGTCCCACAGAATATGACATCCTACGTGGAGGAGGGCACCACATTTTCCTAACTTTAACAAAAAAATGCAGAAAAGGGGATTGACCTAGTTCCACATCCTCCTCGATAGAGGTCACCCACAAACTAAAATAAACACGAACCTTGGCCCGAGACGGCGGAGGCCGTCACACTATACTATATGTTGCATGTACAGAATAAACAAAAAACACACAATATAATCTACAAGCACAACCTTGCAGGTACAAAAACTGTCCTAACCAGCATAAGAGAGCGGATGGGCTTGCCCCAAAACCGACAACACCATCTTTAAAGCACAAGAAAACAAACACGACAGGTCCATGGCGGGGCGAGCACATCCGCCCGCATATATACTCAATAAGCTGGGGGCACAGACCAAATAATGTAAAAATGTACATACGTTACAAAAATATGCAAACATCAATCAAAAAAAAAAAACAACAACAAAAATACCAATATCAAAATTGATACATAAAGCGTAGACGACATCCATAGACATGGTGCTGGTGTGAGGGTGTAGATGCGGCTGAAGCCACAAGCTAGAAGAAAGAAATGGATGGACTCTACAATTTTGTGGTGCAACACAACATGGCTAAAAAACTTTGTCTCGAATCCCCTGATTGAATATAAGGTGCATAACACGTAACATGGAAACGTGTATAGCAATCTTTAGAAACGTCTTCCAAATAGCAATGAAACTTTCAAACAAAATTAACTGCTAAACGATCCCCTTAGTGATAAGTTCAAACTCGGAGCCTACCCTGTTACGCAAAACAACCCACACCCCTTTGCGGCAAACCGCAAAAACCCAAGGCACAGCACTGCTATAACTTAAACGCAGTGCAATCACGTAGCCAAACCTTTAGAATGGAGTTCCAAATTACTACAACTAAACTATGTTGCACAAAAACAAAGGCTCACATTGGAACTGTGCAACATATCCACAGCCCTTGAAATATGAAGCACGCCTAGCCCAGAAACTCCTACATTTAAAGATGCCCTTTAGCGACAGGACACATGCACTCCTGAAGCAAACGGGAAGACAAAATATAAGCCCCACCGAGACCTGGAAAGGTCACGGCACCGTTTCACAAACCTCTCAGGACGGAGCTAGGCGATTGGCTACAGGGCAAGGGGATGCCCGTGGGCTCAGAGACACCTGAGGCGTGAGACGACAAACATGGACGGACGGGGCTGGAGCCGAGCGATGGTCTCCCTGTTCACCGGCAACGGGGAATAGGGGTACCACCGAACGGCTACGGTGTAGTGTCAGCATGAATTCGTTCCCTGGGACCCCGCCAGCTGACGACCCGTGACACGGGGAAACTGGAAAACAACAACTTCTGTAACAGCAGACACACTCCCTAAATGATTTCAGTAGGCCAACTGAACAATTTTGTCATGATTAATTTCTTCCTTTTCTTTTTTCAAATTCCAAAGTAACAAAATACAAACATACTAAAAAAGTTTGAAAATATAGCATGTTTAGTTTTAATATAATTAATAAATAAATTAGACTTTAAATCTGACGAAATATTATCAAATGACAGTATGTGAAGCCCCTCTTTCTGCTTCTTATCAAAATAAATAAATAAATAAATAAATAAATAAATTTTAAATTAATTTTAAATGAAAAAAAAAAAAACAACAACGGATAAATCAGCAAAATGGTTGAATGACAGAAAAGGGGATATATTCTGATAAAATTAAATAAAAAAACTCCATTTTTCTTTCTACTTCTTGTAACGAAAACATGCCTATACAATTTTATTGGAACCTTAACCCCCCCCCCCCCCAACAAAAACTAAAAAAAAATGTTGAGTCAGTGATACTTATAATGATATTTTACTTCTTTTATGCTCCAAACACAGATTGTGGTAATTCAATGCCGTTCTAACGAGTACCCACAATCTATGTTTTCTAATATACTAAACTTGATATTTTTCTATTTAAATGTTAATTAAATAAATATTAATAAAACATGTTTCATAACGTAATTCATCTAAAATTTTGGAAAGCCTCTGTTTGAAAATTATATGGACAGCAGCTGTTTATTACAATCTATTATATTCCATTCAATTCAAATTTTATTCACTTAAGCATATACAGCTCATCGTGATATACATACAAATAATTAAGTGAAGAATAGCATGAAAGCGAATTACTGGATGGGTCAACATAAATAATAAATTGTCACACACAATACAAGTTTTCAGGCTACATACATTGACAGGTATGTTAGAAAATATCAAATCCCGGAAGACATCTAGCGCCTAGCCAACGTCGAAACAGCGTCGATACAAGATGTTGCATCGACGCCAATGCGACGCCGACCAGACGTCGAATGCCCGCAGTTTTCTACTTTATATGACAAGTATGGATGCTAGAGTAGTGATCATAATAATTTGTTACGTTGGTGGTCTGAAAATGTTTTCGAGAAATAAATGAAGTACTGATCACTTAACTCATCACGAACACACGCCCCATACAATTTTAACCCCTTAAAACTTTTTTGAAGAAAATCTGGAAATATTATCCTATTCCCGCTCTAGACCAGACCATGTGCACCCGTTATATACAGACCTGAACAGAGCAATCGTCAAAACCTCGATGAGGCGGGTCCTACGTGTACCCACCCACAATCCATATTCCAACCTGAATACAACATTTCTTTTTAAGTGGGGAGGGGCGGATACAATTACCATGTACTTCTATAGGTGTGTTTCCGTAATGAATAATAATAATAATAATAATAATAAAAATAATTTATGCACATAGGTAAACGGTAAACTATTTCCATTCATAAAACCGTGTGACGTAGAAAACATGTGAAAAATATCTAGGTCGCATGTAGCGGACTGTAACAAAGCATGCTCTGCACGAGCAAATTTCAGTTTGACATCTGTTTAGGTGTATCATCGACACTCAACAATAAAAATGAATGGTTTAATTTAACATAAATCGGTAAGTGAAATATAAACAGAATAATAGTGAAATATGAATTATTACTTTCAGAGCACCCCCCTCTCTCTCTCTCTCTCTCTCTCTCTCTCTCTCTCTCTCTCACTCTCTCTCTCTCTCTCTCTCTCTCTCTCTCTGGACTTTACCAGGTCTTTTAATCCCGGAGACGTCCATTTTCAATTGTAGGGGTACCAGTTTCGTTTTGTTCGACATACGTTGTTCAATAATCTTTATTTGAGTAAACAGTGTAGATCCAGATTAGACGCCGCGTTTTGTGGTGTCTGATCTGGGTCCGCACTGTTTGCCAATTTTCAAGATGCGGCATCTAGGCATTAATTACTTCAAGGCTTAAACCCCAGTAAGGCCTTAGGACCTGATGAGTTTCATCCTAGAGTCCTGAAGGAACTAGCAAATGAGTTTGGTCCAGTTTTTGCACACTTGTTTCAACAGTCTCTTGATACGGGTGAAATCCCCAAAGAATGGCTCTTAGCAAACATCTGTCCATTCTTTAAAAAAGGAGATAGGGCTCTTGCCCGTAATTATCGCCCTGTGTCTCTGACTTGTGTTCTGTGTAAATTACTGGAACATATAGTCTGCTCGAACATCATGGCCCACTTGGACTTTTGTCAAACAGACAACATGCATTTAGGAAAAGGCACAGTTGTGAAACTCAGCTAAGCACAGTTATTAATGACTGGGCAAAACTCTTGGACAAAGGGGGGCAGATGGACACATTTATTCTGGACTTCGAGAAGGCTTTTGACACCCCTCCTCATGAACTACTTAAATCTAAGTTATTTGGTTATGGAATTGGGGGAAAGACCCTCAAATGGATAGATTCCTTTCTTTGCTACAGAAAACAGCGGGTTATTGTTAATGGTGAATCTTCGGAGTGGGCTCCAGTTTTGTCTGGAGTCCCGCAAGGGACCGTTCTTGGTCCACTTTTGTTCTCCCTGTACATCAATGATATTTCCACTGACATTGACTCAGAAATAAGACTGTTCGCAGATGACTGTGTTTGTAACCGGGAAATTAGAGATTCAGATGACTCATTGAAACTTCAGGCTGACATAGATAGATTAGGATGTTGGGCACGTAAATGGGGCATGAGATTTTAGCCAGTTAAATGCAATATTATGCAGATAACTAGGAAGAGATCTAATAAAGTTGAGGCTTCTTACACCTTAGAGGGAACGGTCCTCGAGAATGTGGACTCCATTAAATATCTTGGAGTGACAATCTCACACAACTTGAGATGGAATACTCATATTAGCAACATGTGTACTAAGGCAAATAGAACGCTTGGTTTCCTGAGGCGAAATCTTCATCAGTGCCCTCAGGATGTAAAAGAGGCAGCATATAGAGGTCTTGTTCGCCCAATCTTGGAATATGGTAGTTGTATCTGGGACCCCAGTGGAGTGGTCCTTAACGATGAAATTGAGAAAGTTCAGAATAGAGCTGCTAGATTTGTAACAGGCAATTACTGCTTTGAAACTGGGAGCATGACTGGAATACTTGGAAAATTAAAATGGGAGTCTCTCAAGAAAAGGAGAAAAGACAGTAGGCTAATCCTTTTATACAAAGGTCAAAAGGGTGCTGCCAGCATTCCAACAGATGACCTTGTTCCCCAAGCTAGACACTGTAGAAATCACCATTCGTTGGCGTTTCAGACCCTTAGCGCAAGAACTGACATTTATAAAGAGTCGTTCTTCCCCAGAACCATTAGAGATTGGAATGCCCTTCCCGATTCGATTATTTCGACAGCTGAAGGTGCTGATGATTGTGTAGCTAAATTTACCTCTTTGGTTAGAGCTAGGGACTAACATCACAGGTCCTGGTGTATGAATGTCATTTGACGTGTCACCAGTAACAATTCTGATTCTGATTCTGATTCTGATACATTTTTAAATATAAGAGTTACTTTATATATGTACAATCTAGTTATTCTTATGTTACTAACTTTTTCATAACAATTGCATACAGAGTACTGTAATTGGCTAGTGCAACCTTGCCTTATTAAGCAAAGAAGGCCACTTGCAACACCAATCATTTAAGCTGTTAGACATGCACACAATCCCGCGACTCTGCCTTGTCGAAACGAAACACAAGGCAGAATACAAGGAAAGTGTACAGGTATAGCGCGAACAAAATGACCTGAGACTGACCTTTATGCTCACAAATGAGCATTACAAGCAGGAATTCCTGGGTGGTAACCAGTACTTTTTATTATTCAAGCAATGTGGATGAAGTGTCTTGCTCAAGGACCCAACAATTCGGCCAGCGTGAGGATCGAACCCGCAACCTCTCGATCACTAATCCGATGCTCTACCACTGCACCAAAGAGCTCCACAGTTATTACTTCAACAATGAAATTCCACGAATTAACGAAAACCTGTTTTGTTAAAATGTTCACCTTAGGGAATTAGAATTTTACCATATATATCTCAATATTTAGATTAAACATATTTATTGCTTATATTTGCAAGCAAGGGGTCGGGCCACAAGTTATCTCAACATTAGTTACGGCCCTTCCCCTACAACACACAAACAGAGCATTAAGCAAATAATAGCGATCACGTCATTATCAAGACATATGAGCATAATACATAAACGGATAGTAGGTGGATGATATGATGAACATTGAAAAGGATGAAAAAACATGACACGGACGCTTGCTGGGGGTTGGTCCACTTATACTTAACAGATTCGTATCAATCGATGCTATTTACATAAATCGGTCAGAACTTTTGATAAAACGTTGAACGGATGCAAATATGAAATTGTTGCCTTCAGTGTTAAGGTTAGGATTTCCAAACATCAATAGTTCAACACTAAGAGGCTGGAAAGTTCGTAGAGAGTTAAATAAAGCCAAACGTTGGTTAATATATTTGTTACAATGAAAGAAAAAGTGTTCTGCATTTTCCATTTCAACTAAACAGCTACAAGTAGGATCTGGGCATAAGAAGTTGTTATACAGGTCAGCATTCAGATTACTGCAATAATTACGAATTCTTGTGTGCAGAACTACCAAACGTCTTTCACCAGAAAAATAATATTTAGGTACTGTATAATAGTTTTCGTTTGAGCGTTTTAAATGGTACTTAAAAGACGAAAAGGTATTTAAATTTTTAAGACTGTTATCAGCATTGTTCCAGCAAGATACTGCTGATGGAATACAAGACTTTTTGAAAATTTCAGTGCGTGCATATGGAATTGAGTAATCATTCATGTTTCTTAAAGGGTAGTTTGAAACGTCCCTCACCAAAGGTGTTATTAAGTCAGTGATATACGTCGGAACTAGGCCATGGTTGACTTTGAACATAAAGTTTAATTTTTGTTGTTGTCGTCTTACAGATAGTCGAAGCCATCCACATTCTCTGTATAATCTGTCCAAAGAGACTGACCTTGTTAAACCTGTTACTATTCGGGCTGCCTCATTTTGAACTTTGTCAAGAATATCAGAGTTCTGCAAAGTGCAGCCATCCCAGACGACCGATCCATACTCCAGTATAGGTAATAGATAAGAGAAATAGATCTGGTTTAGTGCAATTCGACTGAGCGAAAATTTCAACTTACGCATAATGCCCAGAAGTTTTGCTGCGGAAACTTGAATGTTACTTATGTGCTCGGTCCATTGGCCATTATGAGAAAAGGTTAAGCCCAGGTGCTTATGATGTTCTACAAACTTTATATTTGTACCGTCGAATTCAAGAAGTGGCATAAAGTCTGGATTTCTAAGGGTAAAGAGAATCGCTTCTGTTTTAATGGGATTGAACGTAACAAGCCATCGTTTTGCCCATTCTGTAAGAACTCTTAAGTCATGGTTTATTATGCCTTGGATATCATCAAGAGATGACGCAGAGTAGAACAGGGAACTGTCGTCAGCAAAAAGTCGAGTTAGGCTTAGGAGAGAATCAGCAATGTCATTGACATACACTAAAAATAGCAAAGGGCCTAACACAGAGCCTTGTGGGACACCGGCCTCAATATGGCGTGTAGACTAGGATGTATTTCGAAATAAAGTTGTGTATTCATAGCTAAGGCGCATTTTTGGTTTACTGTGCGTTATCAGTAGCTTATTTGCTAATAAACACCCGTAACAGCTTGACACCTTACCCCACATGACTTCAATTATGTGCCTGAATACACAAGTGAAGGGAGTGGAAATAGTCCTGGACAGATCTAAACTATTTTATTTCATTTTAGCATTTCAGTTTCAGTGAACGTAGATCTTGATCAAACGCCACCATGTCATTCGACTATCATCCTTTTCAGACTTATGAAACAATATGTCATCACCTGCTATTAATCGTTTTGATAATTTACAAATTATTTCATTTGGATTAATTCAGAGATTAATGCCCATTTTAGAGTCAAGTCATGTGCAAATACCGTTGACAAATAATGCAAGATTTTCATACTTTTTCATGTAACAAATCATAACATGTGGTAAGAAATCGTTCCTTGGATGTATAAATTAGTAGAACATGACACTTTGTGTCGTTTTTTTTTGTTGTTGTTTATTTACAGTTATACTACGCTTTAAATTGTCTTAAATGTCCATTGTTTCCTATTGAATTCGGCCCGCGGTAACCCCTCGGTAAGATAGACAACCCTGTATTGACCACGTGTGTGACGTCACGGCAAATGGTCTGTAAAAGAGTGATAGTCACATGGACAGTAGCACTAAGCCAATAAATTTAAGGAAGCCAGAAAGTCTCCAGGCGACACTTTTGAGCAGGGTCAAAACGAAAATCAAATCAATGATTTTGAGTATATTGATGATCAGGGTAGCATGGATTGGGAGTCAGTCAGGTCCCGGAAACCAGCATTTGCCGACAATTTTTCTGAACCACGGAGTCCGCCAACCACCAGCAACGGTTATGTCTATGTGGTATTTACCTTATTATCAAATCAGCTCTTCAGAGCTGACTATGCCCGTACACTAGCAGCTAGCTTTCGGCAACACACTGGGGAACACTTCACAATGGACCTGACCAACAAACTTTCCTTCAAGATAAGAATAGGGCTGGCCAATAAAGCCAAATCTTTTAACTTTGAGAGCTGACAACTACCTGCAATGGACATGAAGATTAATAATCTGTCACCTAGGCTACAAAAACGTAACCAGACCAAAACGGCACAGAAAAACAGACTAAATCAAAGCAATGGAAACCAATGCCAGGCAAACCCCACAATTAAAACAAGCAATGGAATTGTCTCAATACCTTTGGACCTTAATCTTGATCAACTGAAAACTTGGCTCCATGCAGGCTCCAATAAAATAGTAGGAATTAAAAAACTGTTCAACAGGTTTGGTAAGGCAACAGGTAAAGCGATATTACACTTTAATACAGAACTTGCTCCATTAGAGAGTAACTGTGGCACTCATAATGTATCAGTAAATCCAGTTTTATATAACATAATCAGATGTTCTTGTTGCCAGAAATTTGGACACTAAGCCAGTATCTGTAGGTCTAATTTCATTGCCTGTATACATTGTGGAGGCTGGTACCACAGTGTTACTTATTGCTGCTGCGAGAAATTGCGCCAACTGTAATGGAAGCCACTCCGCAGACTACAGGTTTTGCCCAGTATATTTGAAATATAAAACTGATATTGAGGACAAAAATAAGGTCATAAAGCAGGAATGGGAACAGAGAAGAATGAAAACTACTCATCAAGCAGAAGTTAACCAAAATATGTCAGATAATGGTCTTAATGAAGCAAACAAACAGAAATTGAGTGAAGCCCATTTAGGGCCGCTAGGAGCAACCCAGTGCAAAGAAAGAAAGGATAAAGCTGAACAAGTATCAATGGGCAATTTTCAAATCAATCGAGTTCCTAGGGGAAATGGTACAAATGGCAATCTTGTTATGAAACAGCAACTGCGAGCTATCCTTAAGGTCATACTAGATCCAAAAAACCTGAACAAAATTGCTGACATATCAAACGATAATGAACGCAATGCTTTCATTGATGTACTCTTTGACCAGCCGGAATTATTTGAACAAACCAGTCAGTCTAATCAATCTAAAGAAAATTAGAACAAAGGGGAAACAGAAACAGTTCCCAAACCTGATGCAAAAGATTTATCAAGTGAGGCTGAACAAGAAATTAATTTATGCCAGGGCTATGAAAAAGAAATCAAAGGTAGCGTTGACACCATCAACAAACAGTCTGTTATCCCTCTAAGACAGGCAAAATCATATGCAGATGTAAATGTTACGAAAACCAGCAAGGGGTCAAAAGCTGCAAAAACACTCCGGAAAACAGAAAATAAAATCAGTAAAGGTTTAACACCACATTCTCAAAGAAAGATTAGAGTAAGAAAATCGGCCAAAACTTTAGAGAACAAAAAACTGAATGGACATGGTTCAGACCTTAATGTAGGAATAGTAAGGGCTACACTAGGTAAAACCGCTCCAACTAGGTCCTAAATAAACTTATTAACCCGTAATGATTTCAGGCAATTTACGTCAGAAACTAACCATTGTTCAATGGAATGCCCGCAGCCTCTGTGGGTTTTCCATGCAACACAAAGAGGCAGAATTTTACAATTTCCTTCTTTCTTTTGAAGAGCTCCCAGAAATTATATGTATACAAGAAACTTGGAATAAATCAAACCAGAATCTTCTCTTCTTAAATGGGTACAAGGCACCAACTTCCTATAGACGTTAGGACAATCAAAGTGGGGGTGGGGTAGCAATTTTTGTGAAGGAGGGCTTAGATTCTGAAGAAATCAAATACCAGCAACAAAATGACAATGTAGAGGCAGCAATTGTAAGAATTTTTGGTACAAATTCTCAGCTTGATATAATTAATTTCTATACTAATGGAAAACATTTCATATCCAAACAAGATTACGAGTATCTAATAGGGTATGTATGCCAAAATATTGCATAATGGTAGAAGATTTCAACTTAGGGACACCCCTTGGGATGTCTCATTCACTGGTCCTGAAAACAGCAAAAGTAAAGAAATTTTTAACTTCATCGATGACAACAATTTAATAATTCTAAACAGTGGCGAAGCAACTCACATTGATGTTTCAACAGGGCAAACTTCTGCCCTTGATCTTACTTTAGCTTCTAAGCGTACATGTCAGGGTCATCAGTGGTATGCACATGATGACCCTCTAGGCAGTGACCATCTTCCCGCTGTCACAATACTTAATAAGAACTACAAAAGTATTACGCAACATCAAATACCCGCTGGAAATTATCTGAAGCTGACTGGACTCTTGTTCGTGAACTGACAAAAAAAAAATCAATCTAAGCTATGATGAAATAACAATAAACGAATCCAACGAAAATTTTGTATCAGAACTTTTATCTGTATGCAATGAAACAATACCAAAAACAGCTCAAAATCAGAGAAAAAAACACCGGCACTTGCCCTGGTGGACCCCGGAATGCACACAAGTTGTTAAGGCTAAACATAAGGCATACAAAAAATGGAGGAAATATGGTACTTTTCATCTCAAAGAATTCTACAAAACAGCTAGGGCCGAAAGCACAAAATTTCTTGATAGAACTAGAGTAGCAAAATGGCAAGAATACATTTCTAAATTCAATCATGAGGTGAGTAAATATATATGGCATGTTATAGCGAAATTCAATGGAAAACCATTCAAACCAGTTGAAGTGCTCAAGCAACCCAATGGCAGAGGTCATGAAAATATAGATAAAGCCAACAAGTTGGCTGACCACTATCAAAACATAAGCAGCGATGAACAACTGAACCCAAATTTTAGGGCTAGGAAATTAAGAGTAGAACCAGAAGTCATAAACTCTGTGAAAGAAAACATTGGTGCTGTCAACAATGAAGCTTATAATGACCTGTTCTCAATAAAAGAACTCCAAACCGCATTAAACAAGAAAAAGAGTACATCTCCAGGGGCAGACACAGTACATTATGATATGCTGAAAAACTTGTTTGAGAAAGCAAAATGGCAGTTATTAAGTCTTATAAATAAATCGTGGACAGTTGGTAAACTTCTGGATGAATGGAAACTTGGGACCAAATAATCCCATTTTAAAACCAAATAAACCACCAAATGAGGCAGGATCGTACAGACCTATTTCTCTAACATCAACAATTTGCAAAATTATGGAAACAATGATTACTAACAGGCTAACCTCTCATTTAGAAAACAATAATCTTTTGGCACCAACGCAGTCTGGATACAGAAAAAATCGATCAACTTTAGACCAAATCATGAAACTGCAATCCTCTATATTTAAAGCTAAAATGCAGGACAGGGCTCTAATGTGCATATTCCTAGATCTTGAAAAGGCCTTCGATTTGATGTGGACTAATGGGGTTCTATCCCAACTAGTAAAATTTAAAATTAAAGGTTGAATGTAAGCATGGATTAAGGATTTCTTAAGTGACAGACGAATACAAGTAAGGGTAGGGCAAGACCTTTCAGAAATCAGAAAATTAGAGAATGGATCCCCACAAGGTAGCGTACTAAGTCCTATTCTTTTCAATGTTCTAATGAACACTCAATACGATGTACTTAAGGAATTTGATGCAGATCTCATACAATATGTCGATGATTCTGCGGCATGGAGAACAGCTAAAAGCCTGAGACACTTAGCTGTTCTGTGCCAAAGAATCCTAGATCAGATTGAATCATGGGCAGAGGAATGGGGGATAAAAATATCTGCAGAAAAAAACTGAGTGTGTAGTCTTTAACTATGGAAAAATACCATCTGAAGACATCCCTAAATTAAAAATTGGGAACAAAACCATTGAATACAAAAAGCAGGCAAAATTATTAGGGATAACCTTTGATAGCAACCTAAACTGGAATTCTCATTTTGATTCACTCTTAGAAAGGTGCAAAAAAGATCTCAATCTAATGCGGTACATTTCAGGAACCAAATATGGTGCTGATAAAAAAACTCTACTGATGTTGTACAAAACCTTTATCAGTAGCAAACTAGACTATGGTTGTCAAGCCTATGCAACAACAGCAAGCTCATCTCAGCTGAACAGGTTAAACCGAATACAATCCGCAGCTCTTAGAATCATAACTGGGGCATACAAATCAACATCAAATGTATCTGTAGAAGTTGAATGTAATGTCTTACCGCTAAATCTGAGAAGAGAAGAGATGATACTAAAATATTGGGCAAGGTCAATTCCACATGGTAACAAATTACCACTGAATGAACTTTATGGACACTCTGTCTACGAAACTGAATTAAAGCGAGTAAAGAAAAAGATACCTTATGTCATTGCTGTGGAAGATCTTAAAAAAGAATACAATATACCAGATATTCAAATACAAGAACCAATATATAGAAGTAAATTCGCTCTCAGGTCAATCAAACCCAAAGCTACACTGTCAGGCGAAATTAATAAAAAGACAGATAATAATAAGGATGTCGAATGCAAGGCTAAAATACACATTCAAGAAAAGTACAATTCTGTATTGCAAATTTATTCAGATGGAAGTAAAGATGAAGAAAATTCTCTCACAGGATGTGCTTTTACTATACCAGAGTTAAGGATTACGAAACAATATAAATTAAATGGGAATCTTACTGTCTTCACTGCAGAATTAATTGCAATAAGGGAAGCCCTTAAATGGGTCGTAGAGAACCAACCACAAAAGTCAGTAATACTGACAGACTCCTTAAGTGCGATACTGACTCTTACTTCTGGAAGATGTAATTATAGACCAGATATCCTCCTAGAAATTGAATACCTTATTGATAAAATTATCAATAAAAATCTCAATATTATATTGGAATGGTGCCCATCACATTGCAATATTGAGGGCAATGAATTAGCGGATAAGGCAGCTAAGTTAGGGTCTAAAACAGGCAAACCGCTAGATATAAAGCTCAGCAAAAATGAAGTATATTCAATTATTAAACGTCAAGTAAGGAAGAAATGGGCATCACAGTGGGCACAATATGGGCATGGTCAGCGTTGGGAACTTGACAGCACGCTTCCAACGAAGATCACCCAGTACTCAAATAGTAGGCAAATGGATAGAGCATATACCCGATTAAGGCTAGGGCACAATGGACTTAAAGCAAATAACCAATATCATAATATGATGGACCCTCTATATCCTCATTGTGGGGATATAGAGGACACAGCTCATTATTTTCTCCACTGCTCCCAACATAATGAACACAGGAAAATGCTTAATGAAACCATCAACAGTATACAGGGGTTAGCAGATACTAATTTAAGTGTAAAACTGCTACTGAATCCAAACAAAAAATATTCATTTGAAATAAGGGAAGCAGTTTTTACATACATTAAAAATACAAACTACCAATCTATTATTTAAACCAAGAAGCAGGGATGATAGAGGATAAAACTTACTAATTTTGATTGGTTACTGACCTCCCCCGCTTTCAGCGGAGCGAGCTTGAATCGCGTACCTCTATCATCATAAAAGTGGGAAAACCTTAATTTTACCATATTCATTATATCAATACTAAGATGCAGGGATGATAGTGGACAAAACTTTCTTATCTCGATTGGTTACTGACCTCCCCCGCTTTCAGCGGGACGAGCTTGAATCGCGTACCACTATCATCATAAAATTGGGAAAACAAATCAAAAGGAACCTTAATTTTACTATATTCATTATATCAATACCTAGGTGCAAGGCTGTTAGTGGGCTAAACTTTCTACTTTTGATTGGTTACTGACCTCCCCCGCTTTCCAGTGGGGCGAGCTTGAATCGTGTACCACTTTCATCATAAAAATGGGAAAGTAAATCAATAGAATAAGGCATTTAGGAATTAAAAATATAACTTGCTCAATACAAGGGTATATGAAGCTGTAGTACGGTGAAATAACAAAGAGAGGGGCAATCACTAAAACCTGCAGGCCAATCCTCTAAATAATCAGTAGCTGTATATATGTACACAAACATCCATATTTGATGTCATTGAATGAATCTCTATACCGGTATGTGTCTGTTTGATGGTCAATGCGGCTAGTATGATTGCTTAACCCTTGTCCTGCTGAGACCGGATATGCCTTGTCTTTCAAACAATGTAGTTCCAGATCAGATGGCTTCAGAAGAAGCCATCTGATCAGGATCTACACTGTTTGGCATACAGTTTATGAAATTGTAGCAATAAATTACATCAAGTAATTTGATTGGCTGATAATCAGCAGTGGGTGTGGTATGTTTAAATATTCAGAAGCAAGGCTTAATTGGTGGGAAAGCTAAAACTTTCAAACTTTTTTGTATGTGAGTGTGTTTGTTTTGTTTATTTTTTGGCTTTTTTTCCTCTGTTTATTTCTCTTCTTCTTGTTGAAACCATGGACCATTTAGCAACAGAGTATTAAAAGCAATTAAGCTATTAACAGTTCTGTCACACACACCAGAGGTAATCAATCATGTTTCTATAATTACCTATCCAAACTTTATACATCCCTTTGTGTTTTAAGATCTATTATTCGAAAATTTCAATAAATTTATTAATCAGCCACTTGCATAAGCAGCTTGTTTGTCAACTATGTTTACAAATCAATTTAGGATCTTTTGTCCAACCAAACATATTAACCATCTGTCTACAGATGATATTAATAACAATTGGTATAATCAGCCTAACTTCACACAAGTCTGAATACAAAAGAAAAAATCTTCAAAGGATCAACAGTTTTCACATCAAGTGTTACAGCTGACCAAAGACAACACCTTTATACATGAGTAATGATGATGTTTGCTAGTTTGTTTGATAAGAATTTAGTCCCTGGTTCCAAAATTACATCAAACTATTTTTGCCACATGTTTGGTCTTTTGTTTTTAAGTATCTATTGTATTAACAAATGTTTACCCTCAGCAATGTCCACAAAAAAAAAAAAATCTTGGAAAAAAAAAAAAAGTCAAAGCTGGATTTGAAGAAGAAGAAGATAGCAAATTAAGGGTCTCTTCTTTCCCTTTCAATACAATCTTCTCTTCAGATCTCTCCTCTGACACTGTACATACAACCTGTCTTGTCTTTGCATAATCTTCACCTTCCTTTTCAGCATGTAAATAGTATGTTAAGAATCAACTTAATCATGTAAAACTGTTAACTTCCATGAAAAACTATGTTCTCGTACGGTTTTCATTCTGATTATAATAATCATATTTTAAGCCTGTCTTTTCTTAGTATAATCTTCACCATCCTTTTCAGCATGTAAATAGTATGTCTTTATCATTATTATTATGATTGTCATCTTTTACTATTACTATTATCATTATCATAACCATTATTATCTTATATCATATGTTGTCTCAGTGTTGAAAGCAAGACTTGCGACCAGTCTTCTTCCTCTGAACTTTAAGCCGTGTGTGTTCCTGCAAGGAAACCTGCATAGGCATGCTCCATTTGCAGCCTTAGTCATGGCCAATATCAAGTGGCAAAAAGAAAGAGCACTATTGAATCACTTATTGCTCATGAGCAAAGTATAGAAATCACGATTTGCAGTCGTATTGGCACTGATTTCTACACATTTTCGGCTTATTTTTCGATCAGCCTTTTAAATTCCAAAAAAAAAAAAACAGGCAGTGCTTAATTTTTCTATGGTCGGGCACCGGCAGCTCAACGCCATTTACTCATGTTGGACAAACTGCCACGATTTGCAGCCCAGAAGCACTTAACATATGTCTTGTTGTGGAGCTATGGAGTTCTGTCCGCTTGACCATGGCAGACATCAAAAGCCTTAACCTAAACGAACGAACGAACGAACGGACAGTGGTACTGACGCGCAGTTCGTCTTAGTTACTTTTGGTCAATTGACAAACAATCAAAGGTTGCGAATATAGTCTAGACTGATATTTTAATTGTCATACCAGCAAGACAGTTAAAGGTGTGAAAATTGTTACAGAAGTGTATATTGCTTGGAAACTGAAGTTCGGTGTCATACCGGCATCACAGGTAAAGGTGTGAAAATTGCTACAGAAGTAAATGTGACAGTAAACGCAATGACAATATGCAGGTTGTATATCATTTTAACACTATAACCCCCGTCCCCAGCCCCACGCCCCACGCCCCCGCCCCCGGCCTGCAATTCACCAAGATTGACTAATGGATACGAGACTTAGGTGGGGTATGTATTTGATTTGAGGTTTAACCTTTAGCCTGCTGTTGGCGACAAGCCCTTTCTTTGCAAACAGTATAGATCCAGATCAGATGGCTTCTGAAGAAGCCATCTGATCAGGGTCTACACTGTTTGACATTCAGTTTATGAATATGTAGAAATAAATTGCATCAAGTAATCTGATTGGTTCAAAGTCAGAAATGGCTGTGGCTTAATTGAATATTCAGCAGGTTAAAGGTTAACGTCCTCGTCAACACGGTATTGGTCATTTTTGGAAACGTTACTTGCGATTTTGTAGGGCTTCCCACCGAAGATGAAATGAAATGACTTCTCAAGCCCTGTAGTCCAATTATACCAACAGGGTAAATCAGCATAGACGGTACGACTCGAGCCGCTTTGCCTTTGCAGGCGGAAACCCTCCAAGCGGTTTAGTTTGACGTTTATGACCCACATATAGGGTTGCCGCGTCGTTAAACACAAACTCATCAGGTTTACCTGTACTAGTGCGCGGCCAGTTTCAGCATGAAAGGCATATACAGTTCAGCGTGCATACAAATAGATGAAGAACAGCATGAAAGGCATATACAGTTCAGCGTGCATACAAATAGGTGACGAATAGCATGCAAGTGAACATTGTCTTTCACAATATAAGTTTTCATGCTACCTACAAATAACATACACCCTTAATTTTGTGCGATCTACATGTAGGATCACAGACCAGTTTGGTTGTAAAATTTTAACTTTACTCCAACGTTGATATAACACTGCAAAAGTTGGTGTCTGCAAAACAAGAGTGTTTGTCCGATTGTCTTTGAGTGCAGGATGGGAAATGGGTCGGACTATTTTATATAATCATTAAAATCTTCCATCTTATGCAAACAGTATACACCCTGATAAGACTACGCGTTCTTCGGCGTCTGATCTGGGTCTACACTGTCTGCCAAGCCCAACAGTTGTTTACTTATGACTCTCTTCGGACATCAGGGTAGTGACAATAACATGGCTCTGTTTGGGTCGAGTGTCCATTAGTACGAAAAGCGTTATTGCTTTTAAAAGTCAACGTGAATATCACAGAGTAACTCTTTTTATAGAAAATAGCCGGTGATGTCAGAGTGTTTCGTAAGACTTAAAAGGGTTATCATGGAATGACAGGATGAGCAAACAGTGTAGACCCAGATCAGACGATGCTGAACGTGGCGTCTTATCAAGATATACACTATTTGTTTGAAACAGAAATGTTATAGTTACACCAGACCTGAACAAACGGTAAAGCGCATTGACGCAATCTGCGAGAATTTTTTTTTGCTGTTTATTCGGGTCCAGGTGACACATTTCAGTCTGAATTTCATGTATATTAAGGTATATCATTCAGTCGATGGGGGGTAAGACACTCCTGATCCTATACAAAGCCCTTATTCTTAGTAAGCTAGACTATGGGGCCCAGGCTTACAACTCCGCGTCAGAGAATATCCTTAAAACTCTGAACATCATTCAAAACCACGCCCTCAGGATAGCAACAAGATCATACCGATCTACCCCAATCAACGCACTAGAGGTAGAATGTGGACTTAAACCACTACATCTACGAAGGGAAGAACTCATACTAAAATACTGGGCTAGATCCTCCCCACTTGGCAAATCCATCCCAGTGAATGATCTATTAACAGGTCATGGTTGCTATTCATGTAGGAGAGCCAAGAACTACAACCCATATTGTACGAAAGTCCGTGCCCTCCTGAAAGAGCACAACATACCCGATAAGATCCAGGCACCCAAGTACAGATCCAAATGGGATCTCAAACACAACACACCCTCCTGTTACCTCCATCAGGTCCTGGGGAGGAAAGAAGAAAATACAAATGAATACATGAAAAATAAAAGCCTCTCTTATGTTCGCACCAGCCATGCGGGAAAACTCTAATCTACACAGATGGCAGTAAGGACCCCTCAACAGGAAAAACCGGCGCCGCATTCGTTGTCCCAGAGAGAAATCTTCACGTACCGATTAAAACAAACCAACACCTCTCAGTATTCACAACTGAACTGATTGCCATTCACTGGGCCATCTCATAGGCCATCACAGTTAAGACACCCAAAGCCACAGTACTCACGGACAGCCTTAGCGCTGTCCAGGCCCTACAGTCAGGAAAATCCAAAACACGACCTGACCAAACTGACTCAATCCTGTCTAAACTAGATAAGGCAAAAAGAGAAGGGCAAGACATTAAAATCGACTGGATCCCATCCCACGTCGGCATCCCCGGTAATGAGGCGGCCGACGAAACAGCCAGATTAGCACTAGATATAGGTATTAAAGATTATACTCTCTCTTCAAAACGGGAGATCTATACAATCATAGACACCGCCATAACGAGAAAATGGCAAGCTCTATGGGATAGAAACCCAACCAACACTGGGAGGCATTACCAACTCCTCCAGCCCACAGTAGGTAAATCTGCCCACCAATTTAGCAACAACAGAAAACTAGACGTGGTGCCCTCCCGTTTGAGATTTAACCATAACGGCCTAAATGCCAACCTCACTCAACTAGGAAACACAACGGGTCTATGCAGAAAATGCGATAACTATGAACTAGAAACAACACAACACATCTTGTTTGAATGTGTAACAAACGCCCATGCACGAGAAGAGATAAAATCTGAAATGTTCAAATTAGGATATGAATCGGTACACCTACAAGATCTCCTCGCTCCCCCCGTAAAACACTGCTCGGCCATAGCCGAGGTGGTTAAGAAATTCCTTAAAGACACAAATTACTGGGAAGCAATATAAGAAAAACAGCTGTCGTTACCCACACACCGCGCTTAGGCAACCATCACCTACCGTCAATCTGCACTTGGACCTGAGACGGAGGCGTCAAAGCGAGACACTGTGGCTGCGGCTCATTTGCTTTGCACTTATGGGTGACCCGCCGAGGCTACCCCCCGTCAAAGGACAAACCAATGACCCTCCCATACCTTCAACATCATAACAGACCACGGGCAAGGGTGCATCACAAGAAAATCCCATAGCCCGAAAACTCCCACGGACATGCTTGAACCTGCGGCGACAAGACGATTCGGGGCACTGTGGTTGCGGCTCATGTGCTTTGCACTTATGAGTGTTCCGATGAGGTAACATGCCGCTGCAGGACAGGCAGCCCCCATGGGAAGGGTATTCTTCACAATAACCGCGCCACCCCTTAACTTGGTTTTGAACAAGTTACCCTAAGAGCCGGACCGTGCCTTTGTGGGGGGACTCCCCCCTCACAAGCCCGACCCGCCCTGTGCACAGAATGGGAAGTCAAAATATGTGACGGATGGCGCGGTCATATTAGCACAAGCGCAATATGCACTAATGACTTTTGTTTGTATTACAGGGACAGGTGGGACCCCGGGGGACAAGAAACTGGACACAACTACATTGGTCCGAGCGCACACATGGGGTCCCAAAGCACTAATCCGACTTTTCTATTTCAGGAACGAGAGGAGGCTCGACGGAGAGCGTCAGGACAACATCCTGAGGGCACCTGGGAGAAAGCCCGTATTGGGCTCCCCCTAGGTACCAACAGAATGAAGTTCCCGGAAGTATTCAAAGCGAAGGCATAAATACTGCCAGAACAGAGCATACAAACGGGGACAGGTCACGCGCTAAATATCTTTATAGGCGGGGCAACGGCAATATCCACCATTTGCTAGGTATTTGGAAATAGGAAGTCCCTTAAAAATGCCTTTTGGAAGACCATTCAAAAATAAAAAATTAGCGGGATTGCAAAACGGCTGATTAGCCTCATCACTGCCTTTCCCAAACAAACACATACCTCCAAACACATCACGAAGACACACCTGTCCAATTTTGAACCCCACTTGCATAGGCAGGTCTCCGTGATGAGAGCACGGGTACTAGGACTTTTTGCAATAGCCGGAATTGGCTGGTCTATTAGTCACCCACCCTGGCTCACTTTAGATGCCTGTTCAAAATTCAAAAATTTAATGCGTTATCACCCTTTATCAAGTATCGTGACCGAAGGCGTTTTCTTTGCCATGTCAGGGGTGGAGGCAGAGAATAATGGAAGCCAGAACTGATAATGTATGTTAGCTTTTTTCCTCGGCCAGACATTCGAAAACAGGGCTGTGCTCTGACACATTTGGCAGTCGAAATTGGCAACACGTCATCACATACTAGAGCCCGTCTTTGGTCTGATTCCTGCACTCAAAATTCTAAAATCGCTACAGAACTGTGTTTCTTAGGACAAACGCTGTTCCTTGGGTGCGATTTGTGCCTTCCTCCGATTAAGAGTTCAGTATATTCCCATTGGTCAGCTGATACCTGTCGAATTGGCAAGTGCCAGCACATTGGAGGCCCTGGGAAGAGCAGTTCATAAACTAATCCCATTTAGCGAGATGGGGGTAGCCCCTTTGTGCTTTTAGCGCCCGGTTACCTTACAAAATCTATCAAGTCAAGTAAGATGATGTCTATTTGCAAATAAGCTACTGATATTACACACAACAAACAATACGAGGATCTTACATAGGAATTGCGAGATGTCTCTCATCCATGACAACGTATAATTTAAACTTTGTCAGTTGTGTCTCTTGAACGTGGAAGATGCAGTAAACCCTAAAAAAGGGTCTGTTCTGAGTCTTCGCTGGTCGCTCAAACCTGCTTGTAGACGTTTTCATGCGCGGGCTCATATAATAAAATGGTAGCGTTATTTCGTCTATTATATATGAGCCAGCGCATGACGAAACCTAATAGGAAGTCTTAAACGACCAGCGAAGATTCAGATCAGCATGCGCATCCCATTGTCACCCCCTATTGTAATAGAGGATGATTGCACAGGCTGATTTGGTCGCACCGGTCTAATTGTAGAGTTTGTCATGCGCCGACTCTTATATCGTATGTGTTATGATTGTTAACGATAAAAATATTTTTTTTCTTTGGTTTTGGGTTTTTCGGCCCATTCAAGATTATTTCACTCATATCGAGCCGATCGTTAATCAGAGATTGGTGAAAACCGGAGTACGTGGAGAAAAACCACATGGTTTTCCGTTGCAGAACTTGGCATCTCACAAATGTTTCTCTTTTTTTTTTTTAATGTTGTCAGACATTTTGGGTTGGCAGACATTTTGGGTGACCATATTAATTGGGACCCGCTATTAAGATGCTTATTTTCCATCACATAAAACACGCCTAAATTTTTTACCCTTAAACCCCACATTTAAAAAAGTAAAAGTGGGGTTCGCTGGGTTATACATTATTTTCTTAACTCCTGCTCTACGACATAGATCGTTGGTACTAGTTAGTACAGTCTCGGCGAGGCGTTTCGGACAGGTGCCCGCGACATCTGTTTAGAGCAGAAATAAAAACAAATCCTTTTTTTTTTCAAAAGAAATTTTTCATTTTTTTTTTTTTTTGTTTCAGGTAAATTTTTTAATATGTTTAAGTAGGCGTTTGTGTAATTTAAGGTAAAGTTTTTAGCACAGGTATAACATATTTTTGTCTTTATCCCTCGACCGAAAAGGTTCGGGGGATAAAGTGATCAGCCTGGCGTCCGTCCGTATACGCAATCTTGTGATGGCCATAACTTAAATACCCTTTGAGATATATTGGTGATACTTGGCATACTTGTACACAAGGTTGAGACGGCGTGTCATGCGTAAGAATGGTTTTTGAGTTATCTTCCCTTTCAATAAAATAGAATGACTATCTTGTGATCGCCATAACTCCTATACCCTGCAAGGTATATTTATGATAGTTGGCATAATTGTAGACAAGGTTGAGATGGCGTGTCATGCGTAAGAACCACAACTCTTGGTACCATAGTTTTAGAGTTATATCCCCTTCCAATAAAATACTATGACTATCTCGTGATCACCATAACTCCAAAACCCTTCAAAATCTATTACCAATACTTGGCATAATTGTTCACATGGTTGAGAATGTGTGTAATGCGCTTTCTATTTGTGAAAAACTTTTCTGAAGGCAATATTGCCTTTTGGTCGGGGGATTTGCCAACCACTCTGATGTCTATTTTTTTTTATAATCATAATTGATATTTAGCGAAAAAAAAAGAAGAAAAAAAAAAAAAAAAGATCTTAATTACTTGTCATGCTGGCGGACTTCTAGAGATTGCGGACATACTCGAATCCATATATTCTAATGCTTATTTCGGAAGGTGGAAATTTTTAACATGGATTTAACGTCTTTTTATTTAATATTATTTGAAAATTAATAAATAAAAAAACATGCGTTCTCGTCCAATTTTTACGTTGTTGGACATTTAGGGATGGCGAACACTTAGGGATGACCATATTGGGATCCCTTGTCAAGATGCTTATTTCCGAAGGTATTCTTTTTTAGCATAGGTTTAATTACTTCACCTTTTTCTTTATAAATCATTATTCATTATTAGCGGTAAGAACTATTTTCCAAGTTACTTGTCATGCTGGTGGACATCTAGAGATTGCGGACATATTCGGATCCATATATTGCAAAGCTTATTTCCAAAGGTGAACATTTTTAACATAGGTTTAACGTTGAATTTGTCTTTTTATTTATCATTGATTGATTATTAACAATAAAAATGCTTTCTTAGTCAATTTTCATGTTGTCGGACATTTAGGGATGGCGGACACTTAGGGATGCATGGGTCATCCCTAAGTGTCCGACAAGAAAAAAAAATGAAGTTAAATTTCGAATATTTTCGAGAAAAAAAGCGAAGTTTTCACTTAAAATGTCACAATTGATCATTCCCCACCGTTTCGGACATCTTCCCGAGAAACTAAGATTTTGTCATGCTGGCGGACATCTAAGGATGCCGGTATATTCGGATCCATATATTGCAATGCTTATTTCCAAAGGTGAACATTTTTAACATAGGTTTAACGTTAAATTTGTCTTTTTATTTATCATTGATTGATTATTAACAATAAAAATGCTTTCTTAGTCAATTTTCATGTTGTCGGACATTTAGGGATGGCGGACACTTAGGGATGCATGGGGCACCCCGAAATGTCCGACAAGAAAAAAATGAAGTTAAATTTCGAATATTTCCAAAACAAATTTTTCGAAATTTTCCCTTAAAATGTCATAATTGAACATTCCCCACCGTTTCCAACAATTTTGCGAGAAATTAAAATTTTGTCGGACACTTAGGGATGTCGGACGTTTAGGGATGCAACAGACGTTCTGGGCCGAACTTATTTTAACGCAGTCTACAAGGGAACTAAATCCATAAAATCCATAAAATAAGCATAATCTTTTATTGCCAGTTATTTCCCCGTTGACCGCTGACCATCGGGACAAGTGGTCTCGCTTATCTGTAGGCATCAGGGGACAGTTAATCGCAGCACTTTTTTGTCCGCGTCACACCAAGTTTTTGAATCGTTATCGACAACTCCTGGAGAAAGCGATAACTTCTGTTTTGGTTTTAAATTGCTCCACACATGCATGAAATCAAAACAGAATACCAAAGAAACACTTCTCTGTTTGCATAGGCTGACAGCAGCAGCATTTCACTTACCCCACCCACTAATTTTTACATACAAAAAATCATGACTCCACCTCACTTTGACAGATCCTGTGAATTTACTCCCAAAACACCAGTACTTGGCACCTGTTGAAATGTCATGTACACTCAGTCACATGCAAAGAAATAGACAGAAAAGTATACCATAACCAGTAAACTTTTTCAGGAATCCTCTTTGAAAAACAGCCACTTTTTAGTGCCAAAGTTACCTTCGTGAATTCAGATATGCCGCTGCACCTTGAACTTGCACAGCATCCAGACAGCCGGGGTTTTAGTTTCGTATTCCATTTCATAAAAGTACAGATACTCAGCAAATAAGCCCACATTGCCAAAAAATATCCACATATCACAATTTCTATGAGCAACCATGCCATTATTGACCCTCCTACTATAATATTTTGAAAAACGTCCACCCTCAAATGCGAAACTGTCCCCTGATGCCTGTATTATTAGAAGCATTCTGATTTACCTGTATATTTCTGAACGAGAATCTCGCCGTTTTGTGAGATTTGAGTGTTTTTGTATTGAGAACAAATGTGTACTAGATTTTGAGTCATACACTTAGGATAACATATTTAAGGGAAATACAGGGCTGTAACTAAATACAATAGGGAAGCAAGAAGATCTTTTCCAAATCAGACAAAAAATATATCAATAGAAAGCTCTTGGATTGTTCTACAAAAATATAACAAAACTTCAATTCTACATTTAAATATAATAAAGTTATAAAGGTTTAAATGAAGTTTTCCCTATAGAGCTAATGCAAATCGGTAATCATTTCATACAGGAGCATGTGTCACGGAAAACCAATAATTATCGGCAATCTCCGGTGAATGTTACATAAAGTCCCACATGCTCGTATTTTCAGTGATAAAATTGACAATGTATTTGTATAGGCGTGTTTTCGTAATGGGCTAATATGATGGAAGAGACAGAGACGTTCTTGGTTTATTTGTTCATTCGTTCTTTTATTCGTTTTCTTTTTCTCGAAATATGAGCAAATGGTAAGTTTCTCGTCAAAGATTTCTCAGAACCTACAAAATCTAAAATAGAAGTGAAGGCAGTAATCAGAGACGCCCCCAAAAAATAAAAATAAAAATAAAACCCCACCAAGCCCAGATGCTAACGGAAAAATTAATAGCGGAAAGCCAAAAGGACAGTTACTTTGGCTGCCCAAAACAAAAAGATATAGAGGATATTTGATTTTTTCAGTGTAAGATCGAATTTTATTTCATCGAATGAACACCAAAACCAGTATTTTCAAGAGTGGCGTAGCCACGAGTGAAAATACCAGTTTTGGTGTTCATGAGTGAAAGAAAATTCGATCTTACACTAAAAATATCAAATCTTCTGTTTCTTACATGCTTCAAAAGGGCAATATTTAGCCTGACTAGCCGCGACACTCACCCTCAGAGAAAACTAACTTTGTTCCTGACCGTTTCTCGTCAATTCAGTGGTGTCCAACGTATTTCCTGGGTTTTAATATTGGGTGCAAACTAAAAGTAAAACGTTTGCACCTGAGAAATAGCCTTGAATGGCATTTATATGAAATGGTTACTGCAATAATTGAGAGATTAGTTTCCTAAAGAAGGTGCGGACAGATCTAACGTCGCGCGACAAAATACGCGACGTCAGCGTCGAAAATGGCGTCATTAACGTCCTCGTGACGTGTGAACGGGCTTAGCGTCAAATAATACAGTTCATTAATTTTCAATCATCTGACAATGGAAAAAAACTGACCACAGAATTATATTTCGAGAAAAAAGTAGTCCAAAACAGTGAAAAATAAAATTGATATTAGTCACTGTTTTAAACAGTGACAATATCGTTTTCTATTTCACTGAGAAATCTCTATATTTCATTGAAAAGCATGTAAGAAATAAGCCATACGCATATTCTATATGCACGAACTATGAAAGAATAGTCCCCGACAGAGCCGCCTGGGAAGCATTACGATAACTCGCCCGTACGACATAGTGCATTTTTCACATCTCCAAAATGGCTACTTTTCTGATGAAAATCCTTCATATTTTTCTTATAAATGATCAAAACATAGGATGTGGGTGCTCGTTTGAACCGCCTCATTGAGGCGGTTCTAACGAGTACCCACAACCTACGTCTTGGAGCAGAAATAAGAAAAATAATGAAAACCCCCGTACACCCCAGTTATTTCTATATAAAGTGGGGTCTTCATTTCACGGACTTGTTCACGTGATGAACGTAAGTGAAAAGTATTTCACTAGGGTTGGGGGATTGATTTGGATTTTTTTTGCGACCACAATCCTCGCCCGTACTTCCGTGCCGATTTAAATGAAACAACTGTGAGGACTCGACGGCAAGATATAACTTTATCATATGAGCCCCGCCAAGCGAATTTGTATCTTCGAGCATTCCGTCATGGCAAATTTTAACTGTGCATGCCCAGCCATTCAGAGGGGCCAGGGATATGGCTTTCTGTCTGAAGGTTCCTCTTGATTCACTGCTTGTTTGAGCGAGCAGCGAAGGTTCTGGCGAGACTGCGTGGATGCGCAGGCTCGCCTGAACGTTCTCTGCTCGCATAGGCAATAAGTACCAAATCGCTTGACGGGGCCCATATGACGTCGCGTCTGAGAGTGTAATAACGTCATGTAATATTTTCGATAATCCAGTGGATTAAATATGCAGATTAGCTAGTTACGTCCCGTAACGTTACATGCACGACGTCCTTAACGACGTCGCGTTTACTAATGGCGGAATATTGATATTTTTTTGTGAATAAAATGCGTTTTACATGTCATATGATTATAGAATCTTGTATTCGTGCTCATGTAGTCAACGAGTTGAGGAAAAAGGAACAATGCGAGGCTTTTGCCGAACATTTTATCCCTTTTCCTCAACGAGTTTAATAAATCAAATAATACATGAACACTCATGTAAGATCCTCTATGAAATGCTGGAACAAACGAACACCAACAGTTACAAAAACATTGACCTATATGGAGAGAAAGAAAAATGAAATGATATAACAATTAATCTGAAAAAGCCCATTTGCTTTCACACAGCATAAGCCCTGCATACAATAGTTGAGTGTTTCGGCGATTGTAGTGCCTGTGAAACCTATGGCGACAACTTTAACATTGACCTTTGTGGAGTCTCAAAAAATAATGCAATGCAATAATATAGGGATCAACCATGGTTTTTCATGCATTATCATTCGCCGGGTCCCGAGCAAGCTGTTTGAACATGAGGCCGCGAGGCCGAATGTTCAAATATCTTCCGAGGGATCCGGCAAATGTTATTGCAATGCAATAACCATGGATGATCGTTGTTCTTGCATAACTTACGATTCCGACAGCAAATTTGACGAAAACACCCAAAAGCTCCATATAAACTCCATATAAACTCTTCAAATGCGACCGGCGAACCAACATGGCGGCCAGTTCAGAATATTGTTTACAATAACGTTGTTACGCAGTAACCATCTGACGTCATCATAGAACCCTAAAACGCTACTTTCAGGGCGATAACATTAGGTCGCTCAACGTAACGTAAACAAAGCAAGGCCAGTCTTGAGATATCAAAAGCTCAAAATCCATGTTCAAACAGCACGCGAATTTCATGATTTGAACATGGTTTTTGCTGTTTGAGATTGGCTTTCGGTCCATTTGACAATGGCTTCAAACAGTCATGCGCATAGATATGTATGCCAGAAAGATGTTTAATTGTGTAAGGCTTATTCGTATATTGGTTTTTCCATTCTTTTTTTTTTCTCTCAATATAGGCCGAAAGTAAAATTTTTGTCAAAGGTTTCTCAGGGAATACAAAAGCTAAAAGCGTATCTAATATAATGCCGGAGACAGTGTTTTTTTTGTCTGGTGGTCAAGAGAATGATCGTTTGTGAAAAATGCTGTAAAATGAGGATGTAGACAGCCCCTCTGACAGTTCTAGTTATTATTAAAGAAGTTGGAGGGGCATATAGCTTCTGCTTCGTTCGTCCGTTCGTCTGTACGTCCATGCGTTACGCTTTTGATTCATAGCATAAATTAAGAACCGTGTATCCTAGGGTTTTGAAATTCCATATATGGATTCCGAATGGAATATGAGGTGATGGTTTTTTCTCATCCCGATTATGCCCCTTTTATTGGTTATTGCCCTTTGATATTTTTTAAAAAAAATCTTGTCAGCAAAATATCTAAATAACTGTAAGAGCTAGAGCCTTGAAAGTTGGTGAATTGAATGGTGGTGATGAGTAGAAGAACTGATTAACTTTTGACTAAATTCCGAAAAATTCTTAATGAGTTATCGCCCTTTGTAACTTTAGGAATTGTACATTGTATGCTTTGTGATACACAGCATAACTTAAGAACCGTGTATGCTAGGATTTTGATATTTCAAATATGGATTCCTCATTGAAAATTAGGTGACGCGTGTTTTTTTGTGTGTGTGTGCTTTTCTCTTCTCGATTATGCTCATTTCAAAAGTTATTGCCCCTTGAAGTTATTGCATCTAATTTTTTTTTTTTGATAACATCTTGTCAGCAAAATATCCCAAACTCTACTGGAGCCAGAGCCTTGAAAGTTTGTGAATAGATTTTTGGTGATGAGTAGATGACCTGATTAACTTCATTAACTGATTAAAATACTTCAAAAGTTATGGCCCTTTGTTTCTTATTGGATTCTTTATGATGCATAGCATAACTTAAGAACTGTGCATGGTAGTGTTTTTAAATTTCATATATGGATTCCGCATGGAAAATTAGGTGACGCATATTATTTTGTATCCGGATTATGCCCTTTTTAAGGGTTACTGTCCCTGGAAATATTTTGGTAAAATTTTCTCAGCAAAATATCTCAATTTCTGTTAAATCTAGAGCCTTGAAAGTTGGTGGATCGATTGGTGGTGATGAGTATATGACCTGATTAAATTTTGACTAAATTCCGAAACATACTCCATGAGTTATGGCCCTTTGTCACTTTGGTTATTTGTACATTGTACCTCTGTATGCTTTGTGATGCACAGCATAACTTTAGAACCGAGAATGCTAGGGTTTTGAAATTTCATAGATGGATTCCTCATTGAAAATTAGCTGACACGTAATTTTATCTTATCCGGATTATATACCTTTTCAAGAGTAATTGCCCTTTGATTTTTTTAATAAAATCTTGTAAGCAAAATATTTCAAAATCTATAAAAAGCCAGAGCCTTGAAAGTTAGTGAATGGATTGGTGGGGATGGGCAGATGACCTGATTAACTTTTGACTAAATTCGGAGTAATACTTAATGAGTTATGGGCCTTTGTCACCTTTGGTATTTGTACATTGTATGTTTTTTGATGCGTAGCATAATTTAACAACTGTGTGCCAGTGTAGTGGATAGAGTGCTGAACAACGAATCAGATTGTCGACTATAAATCAGATGGTCGAGTGTACAAACTTCGCTGGAGGAATGGATTTTTTTTCTTTATTTTCTTGTTTTTTTTTTTTTTTTTTTTTTTCAAAAACACACATACACAGTTATTATCCCCCTCGCAAAGTTGGTAGGGGGTGGGGATATTTCATTTGTCCTGTACATACATACATACATACATACATACATACATACATACATACATACATACATACATACATACATACATACATACACATGCACGCATGTAGACTTACGCAAACATGCACCGTGACATGGACGCATGCAGACTTAAGCAAACATGCACACATGCACTAATGTATATATGTATGCATGCTTACATGCACGCATGCACACATACATGCACACACACTCTTGCATGCACCCATGCATGTATGATGCATGCATGCATGCACTCATGAATGCATACACACATACATAGATGCATGTACCTTTGTGTGCATGCATGCCGACACACTAATGCATAAACGCACACGCACACTCACGCATGCATGCACGCAAGCACCCATACATGCACCCATACAGTCATGCATGCATGTTTGCACACACACACACACACACACACACACACACACACACACACACACACACACACACACACACACACACACACACACACACACACACACACTTATGCAAGCATTCATGCACACATACATGCATGTATGCATGCACTCACACATGCATGCACGCATTCATAAACACTCATGCATGCATGTTCATATGCCACACACACACATGCCTTTGGTGATGGCCCTTGGAAAAAGTTAGCATTTAGGGGCAAACATATGGTTGGGCGCATTGTGTTTTACAATTACCATTTCTAGTTACATGTATTATTATTTTTAATGTAGCGCCTCTTCTGTCGTGTTGCTTTGTTCCGGAGACTTTTAAACCGTTTATGCGCAAAAATAGCTGATTTTGAAATCATGGTTAAAAAGTTAATTAAAAATGAAAATACTGAATCGAGTAATCTGCAGTTCGTTCACGAGTGCTAGAATATGAATATGTTATGATACTTGTAATTCGTAAAGAAATAAAAGGCAGATAACACTGTCACGAATATTGTTTTGTTTTGTGATTTCCTCTTTTTTGTGGGGTTTGGTGGTTATTATATGGTAAAATATCGACTCCGTAACCCGTATTATTAATTGACTATCCTGTATTGTTCTTAGGTCATCTGTATTAACACTGAGGTCAAAGTCAATAATAATGTTTTTACTGGTGTTAATTAATAAAATTGTCATTAATCAAGTAGTTTTGTATTGGTCAAGTTACAGGCCCTCGGTCTGCTGTAATGGTCTCGGCCTTCGGCATCGGGCCTATACAGCACACCTCGGACCTGTAAGTGGGCCAATATGAACAATACTTGAATAATAACATTATATTATTGCACGACCCGCAGAAAAAGCGACCGACTGAAGTCGGTTGATTTTCTAAGAGTGCCCTAAAATTACCGTGTCATTCTGTCATTCTGTCAGTCTGTCATTCTGTCTGTCCGTCCGTAACCCGTTTGTGAAAATTGGTGATAGTGACTTAACCGCTTGGAATATTAAAACAATTTTTGGCATACTGATAGCTAACCAATGAACTTGCGAAATATTACATTCCATTTAGTATAGCCTCGCCGAGGCGATAAATGTGAAAAGTTCGAACTGCTTTTCCTCGGAAACCGTTGGGCCGATTGAAGTCAAATTTCATATGGGGCCTCTATGGGATGGGGGAAAGCAAAATTTGCTAATGGGGTCCAGGTCACATGACCAAAATGGCCGCAAGCCATATATGGGATGTCTGTCTGTCCGTCCGTAACCCGTCTGTGAAAATTGGTGATAGTGACTTAACCGCTTGGAATATTTAAACAATTTTTGGCATACTGATAGATATCAATGAGATCTAACCAATGGACTTGCGAAATATTACATTCCATATAGTATAGCCTCGCCGAGGCGAAAAATGTGAAAATTTTCGAACCGCTTCTCCTCGGAAACCGTTGGGCCAATCTAAGTCAAATTTCATATGAAACCTCTATGGGATGGGGGAAACAAAAATTTGCTCATGGGGTCCAGGTTTCATGACCAAAATGGCCGCCAAGCCATATATGGTAAAAACCCTTCAAAAATAGTCTTCTCCAGAACCATTGGGCAGATTTCCACGAAACTAAATAGCATCTGGGACGTAGGCCCATCATAAATTGCTAAAATAGTGACCCTGGCTTGACCTTGACCTTCTTTGTGCCTAGGTCAAACTTTGACACATATGCTTTTGTATTGGAAAAGTGAGAATGCATTTAATCCTGCAAACGATTCAGAATACAGTACTAAAGTATAAGATATATTTTTGCTCCTTACGATAAGGCGCATTTATTGGGGGAACCGTTTTAGGTCCAGGTCACATGACCAAAATGGCCGCCCTTACCCATATATGGTAACACTCATAAAGCTATAAGCATCCGGCGGGTCGTGCACTTCAGCTGAAGCGCTGGTTTATCCTACAATAATCAATATCCGAGACTGTAACCGAACACAACTCTAATACTAAGGCCATTCGATATAAACGTTTAAACATCTTTAGTAAAGGTTTTAATGTTAAATAAAATGGGACAGATGCTGTTTTGTTTAGTACTCTGTATGGGTATTTGCGGCTTTATTCTCCTTTTCGCGATTACAATGAAATCAGGAGGGAACTTTCATGCTGTTTTTAAATTGGAAACCACCAGTATACTATCCAAAAATAGTATTAACCGTGCTCAATTGAGAGACTTTGAACAAAAAATCCGACTTAGTTTTGTCCCGTTCTCGCCTACGTTCACAAGCATTGAAAAAGATGACTATGAACGGTGTGTGGCCGACCTACCAAAAAACAGAAAAAAAGACAGAGAGGAATTTCGAACGAGCAAGGCCCGTACAAGTAAGCCTCATATAAAAGAACTCTCGTATTTGACAAACGACTCTATTGTGTTAGAGATAGGTGGTGATCTTGGCCATGCTGCAAAAAAGATCCTTAGTTTATACGGATCAAAACTCATTACACTAGAGCCGGTAGAAAAATTTGCAAAAGCATTGAACGAAACATTTAAAGACGAAGAAAACGTTTTGGTCCTAAATTTTGGTTTGGGAAAAACAACGGAGGAAATTCGCGTCAACATAAAAGGTACAGGAGGTGACAGAACATCAGCATATTCAAATGAAACAGGAAACACATCCATTATCATTGTTAATACTATCGAATTCCTATTACAAGTTGGAATTATGGAGAACGAGCTCGACTTGATTTTGATAAATTGTGAAGGGTGCGAATTTGATGTGCTTGAGGCGATTATATCTACCGCATTGGTAAGCAAATTTAAACATATCGAGTTTCAGGCTCATGACTTGTATCTTGTGAAAAACATTTATGAACGCTACTGTCAGATAGAAGAACTCCTGACTCGAACGCATGTGCAAACGTACCGCCTTCTGTTTATTTGGGAACACTGGACACGTAAAGATTTGCTGTAGAAGGAGACATCTCGAAAACACGCCTATATAAATATTACCCCCTTGAACCCCACTTTTATATAGTGAAACTCGGGGTTTGCAGGGGTAAACCTTATTTTTCTTATTTCTGCTCTAAAAAATAGATTGTTGGTTCACGTTAGTACCGCCTCATCAACCTTATGTTTCTAATTTCTTCTCAAAAATATAGATGGTGGGTATTCTCGATGAGGCGGTTCTAACGCGTACCCACAATCTATATTTTGAGCAACAATAAGAAATATATCACATGTTTTCATCTTATATTTTGATTTTTTTTCGGCGGTAAAGTTTACAATGTATATGTAAAGGCGTGTTTAATTAATCATGCAGCCAAAAGACCAACAAAAACGTTCATGGGTATGATTCAAAGTAGAACTGTTCAATACAATGGATGACCAGGTCTGTCAAAACCAAAAACAAAGTGTTCGCATTGATTAAATACTAGCACGTCCGTGTATTGAACACCCATATTAACCACTATTTAACTAGACTAAACTGGGGCAAATTTAAACATACATTGTGTATCGAGTTTCAGACTCACGACTTGCCTCTTGTGAAAAACATTGATGAACGCTACTGTCAGATAGAAGAACTCCTGACTCGAACGCATGTGCAAACGTACCGCTTTCTGTTTATTTGGGAACACTGGACACGTAAAGATTTGCTGTAGAAGGAGACATCTCGAAAACACGCCTATATAAATCTTACCCCCTTGAACCCCACTTTTATATAGTAAAACTGGGGGTTTGCAGGGGTAAACCTTATTTTTTTTATTTCTGCTCTAAATTATAGATTGTGGTGATATTTTTTTCTTATTTCTGCTCAAAATCTAGATTGTGCATACACGTAAGAACCGCCTAATCTATTTTTCTTATTTCTTCTCTGACATATAAATTGTGGGTGCTCGTTAGAACCGCCTCGATGAGGCGGTTCTCACGTGTACCCACACTCTATACTTTGAGCAGAAATAAAAAAAAATATCATTCTTACTTCTGCTCTAAAGTATAGATTGTGGGTACTCGTTAGAACCGCCACGATGAAATAAGAAAAATGTCACAACTTTTCGTCTTAAATTTTTTTTTTTTTGCGGCGGTAAAGGTTACGATGTATTTGTATAAGCCTGTTTTCGTAATGGCATTAATTAGGCATGCGGTCAACAGACCAGCAAAAACGTTCATGAGTATGATTCGAAGTAGAACTGTTCAATACAATGGATGACCAGGTCTATCAAAACCAAAATCAAAGTGTTCGCATTGATTAAAATACTATGTCAACATGATAGCACGTCCGTGCATTGAACACCCCAGGCCTATTAACCCCACTTTAACTAGAGAAAACTGGGGTTTACAGAGCATATATTAGTTTGATCATTTTTGCTCTACGACATAGGTTGTGGGTACTCGTTAGGACCGCCTCGGGGAGGCGGCTCTAACGGTTACCCGCAATATATGTTTGGAGTATACATAAGAAAAATATCTCAAATTCATTTTCTTAAGGGGAATTAGAACACCTGGCAGATTTTGCCGCCATTTTTCAAAGGGAGACACTTTCGGGACTTCCTGTTTGCTTTTCTATAGGCTCAGTCCCCCTGAAAAAAGGGGTCTAATATTTCCTCCTCAGGAAAATAGCTTCTGGAGATTAGAAAGAATGATCTATGTCACACGGATGTGTTATCGTAACGTAACTTTGCTTGGAAAACGTCTTTTATTATTTATTTTTTTACCATTCATGTTCTTGTCACATTCATTGCTTTTTATCATATGACGTCGCGTCTGAGAGTGTAATAACGTCATGTATTATTTTCGATAATCCACTGGTGGATTAAATATGCAAATTAGCTAGATACGTCCCGTAACGTTACATGTACGACGTCCTTAACGACGTTGCGTTTACTAACGGCGGAATATTGGCATTTTTGTAAACAATCGTGAATAAAATGAGTTTAAAATGTCATATGATAATTTGATAAATAGAATCTTTCATTCGTGCTCATGTATTATTGAATTTATTAAACTCGTTGAGGAAAAGGGATAAAATGCTCGGCAAAGCCTCGCATTTTATCCATTTTCCTCAACTCGTTTAATAAATTCAATAATACATGAGCACTCATGTAAGATCCTCTATATATACTATACTATACTATACGTATTCTTCACTTTCCCTGAACAAACGACTTTGTAGTTCTACACGCCGCAGAGTTCTATAAACAAAGCTTAACATAAAAATAAATTTAAAAAAAAAAAAAAAAAAAAAAATGGGTAAGGCAATGTGTGGCGGCCGTAAAATTCTCCCCGCCCTTCATCATAGTAAAGTTAACATTTTTTGTCCTTTCGCGTAATTAATTCCATTGTGGTGTTTTGAAAATATTTTAGGGTCACTGATGAGGCCTAATTGGCCGAAACTAGCTAGTCTAGCTCAGAAATACCTGTACATTGCATACTTTTCAGTTCTGCGGTATGTACCAAGGGATAACCCTTTCATAGATCATATTTAACGTCACTACACCTTGTTTTAAGGGAATCTGTGGCGGCCGTAAAAAGTCGTCCTGCTCTCCATCATATTTTGGTTTGTATTTTCTTGTCCTTTGGAGTAATTGATTCCATTGTGGAGTCTTGAAAATATGTAAGAGGCACTGATGATGCCTTAATGGCCGAAACTAGCTAGTCTGGCCCAAAAATACTTGCACACTACATACTTTTAAGTTCTGCCGTGCAATATTTGCTCCCAAGTGGTAACCCTTTGGGACTTTGAGATCATTGATTCAAATGTGGATTTTACGAAAAGGGTCATTGTCCAGGCCTGTTTGGTCGAAACTATCTGGTCTGGCCAAGAAATACTTGTGCACTCGAGACTTTTCAATTATAAGGTGTGTTCGTTGCTTCCAAAGGATAAAACTTTTTATCATATGACGTCGCGTCTGAGAGTGTAATAACGCCATGTAATATTTCCGATAATCCACTAGTGGATTAAATATGCAAATTAGCTAGAAACGTCCCGTGACGTTACATGTACGACGTCCTTAACGACGTCGCGTTTACTAATGGCGGAAAATTGACATTTTTGTAAACAATCGTGAATAAAATACGTTTTATATATCATTTGATAAATAGAATCTTGCATTCGTGCTCATGTATTATTGAATTTATTAAACTCGTTGAGGAAAAAGGACGTCATTGCCCCCGGTGTTAAGGGAACATTTGTCGTCCGTAAATAGTCTCCAACCCCTTCATCATAGGTGTAGTTTGTATTTGCTTGCCCTTTGGGATGATTTATTCCATTGTGGAGTTTGAAAATATACGAGGGTCACTGATGAGGCCTAATTGGCTGAAACGAGCTAGTCTTGGCAAAGAATAACTGTACACTCCATACCTTTCAGTTCTGAAGTGCATTCTTTGCTTTCAAGGGATAACCCTTTTACAGAACATAGTTAACGTTACTACAGCTGGAGTTACGGAATGTGAGGCGGTCGTAAAAAGTCTCACTGCCATTCATCATAGTGCAGTTTGTATTTTCTTGTCATTTGGAGTAATAGATTCAATTGTGGAGTTTTAGAAATATGTAAGGGGCACTGATGATGCCTTAATGGCCGAAACAAGCTAGTCTGGCCCAAACATACTTGTACACTCCATACTTTTTAGTTCGGCGGTGCAATATTTGCTCCCAAGTGATAACCCTTTCATACAACATATTTAACATCACCACATATGTAGTTAAGTGAATGTGTGGTGGCCGTTAAAAGTCTCCCTGCCCTTCATCGATATCATAGTGTAGTCTGTGTTTTCTTGCACACCAAATAAGGAAACCCATAGTTTTAGCTTGGGATAGAAATTCAGTTCTAACCCTTGTATTCTTACCCTAAATCGCATATTCTCGCGTGATTGGTAAATGCACTGGTTGAATACGACCTCGTATGCGCCGTCGTTAATGTTGACGTCACAGCACGTTACAGGACGTCACCAAACCTTCCTAAAGTGTCATCACAGTATGGCGGACGTTGGTAACCGAAGTGACTGCAGCATTAAATAAAAATTCGCGCTAAGTAATGGAATGTATGCAAGAAAAAGAATCATATATGGGTGTGAAGGGTGGATAGAAAAATCCTTCCCTCGGTATCACTGTCCGGCACCACTCAGCAAGCCTCGTGATGCCGGAAAATGGCCCATATAAGATGCTTATATTCGTGTCCTTTGAGATCATATGTCTTGCAAGCGGACAGAACTCCATAGCTCAACAACAAGACATATGTGAAGCACTTAACATATGTCTTGTTGTGGAGCTATGGAGTTCTGTCCGCTTGACCATGGCAGACATAAAAAGCCTTCACCTAAACGAACGAACGAACGAACGTCCTTTGAGATCATTTATTCCATTATGGAGTTTTGATTATATACGATGGACACTGATGCAGTCTAATTGGCCGCAACTGGCTAGTCTGGACAATACAGACTTGTATGCGGCTCTTCTGTGGCGATTTATTTATGTTGTTGTTTGTTACTTACTGTGTGTATCACTTGTGTCTTTTAATTTTGGATGGCCATATGGCCATTTTGTGGGAAAGTAACTGTCCTTATGGCCTTCCTTTGTTTAGGTTTCCATTATGGTCTGGTCGCTTAATGTTTGTATTTCTTTCCCTTTGGTGTCTTTTATGGGTGGAGTAAGTTAATTGTATCAATTCCTGATCTTTGTTTTACTTCTACTTTGTACACTCCACGCGTTTCAGTTCTGCGGTGTATTATTTGCTTCCAAGGGAAATTAAAAAGGGGAACGATCAGGAACTGATACAATCAGATCCCAACTTCTTCCCACAATATTACTAGGGAAAGAAGTCGAAACATGGAATGACGACAGTAAACAAAACGGAAAATGGGTAAACCGAATCAGCAGCGCTTTCCCAAACAGGTGTTCATCACATGAACAAGTCCGTGAAATAAAGACCCCCCCCCCACTCCTAAACCCCACTTTATAAAGAGAAAACTGGGGTTTACGGGGGTAAACATTATTTTCCTTATTTTTGCTACAAGGCGTAGGTTGTGGGTACTCGTTAGAACCGCCTCGATGAGGCGGTTCTAACGAGCACCCAAAACCTATGTTCTGAGTAAAAATAAGAAAAATATCACAAATTTTCATCAAAAAAATACCTTTTTTGAGGTTTGAAAAAAATGCACTATATCTCACGGACGTGTTATCGTAATGTGAATCAGAATATCCAACTGTATACAAAACGGAGCAATGTACACAATATCCGAAAGAATCAGAATCACTAATCTGACAAACATCATACTGGAAGGACAAACGTAATTAAAAATGAACAACCTTAAAGGGGGAAGAATCAGAATAATCAACCTAACAGCATATATGATCAGGGAATGAATCAGAACCACCAACACAAAACATGAAGGAATCACAGCAAAAGCACCGTCTTTGAATGGTCAGTAAAAATTACTGGTGTATTTACTTGCAGTGACTTCAGCACCCAATTTTGTAAAATCATTCTTCGATATAAAAAGATCGGGTACAACATAAATGTTATACGACAGACTGTATGCATGGTAGGTAACCCATTTACGGCTGACAACTGTACTTCCCCATTTATTTGCACACCGGTGGATCGGACCTCGGATTCATTGACTGAGAATTAGAGAGAATTTAATCTTATGTAATGTTGGTTGGTGCCTGACGTTCTGTCTCTGGTTGGGCCCATCGGACTCTAATTGTTGGTTTTCGTTTGCTCCAGCATTTCAGTGGTTTCTTGCTGTCGACTTCGCACCGTTGTTTCATCTCTGTGGTTGTTTGATTTTTGTGCTCTCGGAGATGTTGCACTGAAGAGTTAGGAGGCCTTCATGCGGACTGAACAAATTATTTGTCTAAATCGCAACGGAAGTAAGGGCGAGGTTTGCGGCCGCGTAAAATTGATTTAAGCGTCCCTCCAGTGGAATTCGTTTCACCACCTTTTCCAAGGCGGTTCTTCTGTCGCGGTTTATTTTTGTTATGGTTCATCGTTGAGCGTGTGTATCGCTTGTGATTTTTGTTTTGGATAGCCACTTGGCCATTTTGTGGGAAAGTACTTGTCCGTTTTTCTTTCCTCTAATGATGTTTCCATTAGGGTCTTGTTATTCATGTTTGTGCTTCTTTTCCCTTGGTGTCTCTGATGGGAGCTGTGAGTTAATTGTATCGATTCCTTATTGTTGCCTTCGAATCTATTAAGTTAACTTTACGGGATCCCAACCCTCACCCTCATTTTTATTGTGGCTCAAACGAGTATTTGTTTGGTCCACGTGAAGATTTTCTAACTTATCAGTGAATCAACTCGGTAAACAAAGAAAGCACAATTAAAGTAGAAGTAAAACAAAGATCGGGAATTGATACAATTAACTTACTCCACCCATAAAAGACACCAAAGGGAAAGAAATACAAACATTAAGCGACCAGACCATAATGGACCTAAACAAAGGAAGGCCATAAGGACAGTTACTTTCCCACAACATGGCCATATGGCCATCCAAAACCAAAAGACACAAGTGATACACACAGTAAGTAACAAACAACAACATAAATAAATCGCCACAGAAGAGCCGCCTTGGAACGGTCAGTGGAAGATTTCCACTAGGGGGCTTAAATCGATTTTACGTGGCCACAATCCTCGCCCTTACTTCCGTCGCGATTTAGACAAATAATTTGTTCAGTCCGCATGAAGGCCTCCTAACTCATCAGTGCAACATCTCCGTGAACACAAAAATCAAAGAACCACAGAGGTGAGACAACGATGAGGACTCGACAGCAAGAAACCACTGAAATGCTGGAGCAAAAGAAACCAACAGTGAGACTCCGATGAGCCCGACCAGAGACAGAGCATCAGGCACCAACCAACATTATCTCTCTAACTTTCAATAAGCCTTTACGTTGGAGCCGTCATAGAATCTGAGGCCTGACCCACCGGCGTGCAATGAAAGAGGGAAGCAAAGTTGCCAACCGTGATTGGGTTAACTACCATGCATGCCGTCTGTCGTATAATATCCATGTTGTACCCAATCTTTTTATATCGAAGAATGATTTTACGAAATTGGGTGCTGAAGTCATTGCGGTTATATATTTTTCTGAATTTATATACTAAGTCACCATAAAATTCGGGTTCCGATAGACCTTGCTGCAGAAGAGATTTAAGTCCAATATTGAATTTTGACATTAAATCAGAATGGCGTCTATAAAATTTTGAAAAGGCTTTGCGTAGTTTATGGTACCGATAACCCTGATTAAGGAGTTTAGCCGTTAATAATTTATTACGAAGGTTGAAGTCAGTTACATGACTACACACTCTAGCAAATCGAATTAATTGCGAAATATAAACGCCATAGGATGGCGCACGAGGAACATCACCATCCAAAAAAGGAAAATTTACAATCTCAAAATCAAAGTCATCGCGTTTATCATAAATTTTGCACGAAACAAATCCAAGTTTACAGAAGGATGAGGACTCGACAGTAAAACGCGCTGAGCCATCCGGTGCTAAACACAACGCCATAGGAACACTGGAGCTAAAGAAAACCAGCAGTTGAACCCCATTGGATCAAGCAACAGCCTTTAAAGTTCCGACTCCGACCAACAAATACTGGCTTTAATCCAAAGCCATCATGGAGTTGAACCCCAATCCACCGCCCTGTAATTAAAGTAGAAGGCATAATGTCTGACCGTGATTGGGTCAAACACAATGCATGCAGACTGTTGAATAGAATTTATATTATATCCAATGCGTTCGTAACGTAAAATAATATTCTGAAATCGTTCCGAAAAATTAGGTTTGCCTTTATTGTTTCTTAATTTATATATAAGGTCGCAAAAAACTCAGGCTTTGACATCCCCTGCAGCAAAGGTATATTTAATCCAACCTTAAATTTAGAAATTAATTAATAATGTCGGCGATAAAACTTAGAAAATGCTTTCCGAAGTTTAAGATATCGATTTCCCTGACGTATCAGTTTAGCAGTTAAACTTTTATTACGAGTATTAAAATCAGCGACATGACTTGACACTCTCGCGAAGCAAATACGTTTCGAAAAATAAACACATTAAGATGGTGAACGAGGAATACCACCGTATAAAAAAGGGGAAGTTAACTATATAAAAATCAAAATCGTCGCGACAATCATACATTTTAGTTGAAACAAAAGCATTTGAAATGTTCAAATGCAAATCCAAAAACGGGGCTCCGATATCATAATTATTGGCTTTGTTTAACTGCAGCTCAAATAGATAAATTTGATTGACCTTTCCGTCAAAGTAAGGGCTGTCAATATTTAAAAGATCGCCTAGATATCTTGAGGTAGAGTAAAAGGCTTCATGACCACATTGGTCGTTCAGCCACCAAATTTGCTGTATGTGTTACAGAAGGCCAAGACAAGCTTCCTACTTTACATTGGTTGCTTAAACTTCATAAAAGACCATGCAAAGCACGGTTTATTGCAAATTCAAGCTCGTGTTCCAGCAATGAACTTTCCAAATTATTCACTATATGTTTTACTGCCATCAAAAACATGTGATTAAATATTGCGACATAGTCTTTGAAAGATCAGGGAGAAATCTGTTTTGGTCAATAAAAATTCTAATAAAATAGTTTTAAATAAATTGAAATCCAGACGTTTTCGTGCTTCAATTATGTTCTATAAAAGAATTATCCTTTGGAAGCAAGAAATGCACCACAGAACTGGAAATTATCAAGTGTACATGATTTCTGGGCCATACTAAACTCCGTTCAGAAAATCTGAATCATCGATTTTTTCGTTTCTTACTTTTAATTCTCATTTTAGCCCATACATCACTATGGGAAAGTTGTAGACCTCACCCTCCGCCGATTTCTCCAGCAAGTCGTATGCCTCAGCGACAGCCAGGAAAGGCTGTGATTATTTGGAGAAAATTGCAAAATCTAAATTTTCGTTCACAGACTAAGACATTCTGACAGGTTCGACACACCCTTTTAAACCATATATAGAAGTGGTCACTGCTCTTGTAACTTACAAGGGCGTCTATATTTTATTTGCACGATCACTTCATGGAAAATCATTAGCTGTGACACCACATCTGATATCGGTATAATTCATTTTGACCACTGTTGACAGCACATCGCGCTAGTGGCTCCCCGTGCCTAGTGAGCTTCTATCTGGCCATTCGAATGTAAGGTATGTCGTAATTGCATATCTATTTATAAAGTGCATCACATGGATTTGAATATGTATTATTTTACCTGACAATCATCATCAAATGGACTTAGTCTGTAGTCTCATTTCTTTGTTTTGCAATTTTCTCCAAATAATCACAGCCTTTCCTGACTGTCGCAGAGGCATACGACTTGCTGGAGAAATCGGCGGAGGGTGAGGTCTACAACTTTCCCATATTGATGTATGGGCTAAAATGATTATTAAAAGGAAGAAACGAAAAAATCGATGATTCAGATTTTCTGAACGGAGTTTAGCTAGTTTTGGCCAATTAGGCCTCATCAGTGAACATCAAAAATTTTCAGAATTCCACAATGGAATCAATGATCCCAAAGGACAAAAACATATAAACTACACTATGATGTAGGGCAGGGAGACTTTTTACGGCCGCCACACATTCCCAGACACCAGCTGTAGTGACGTTATATATGATCTATAAAAGGATTATCCTTTGGAAACAAGAAATGCACCAAGAACTGTCTGTCTACTTATAATATTTCCATCTTTAACACTACCCTTCCTCAAAATCTTATAGAATAAAGTCTTAATGATTTAACTGAATGGACATTTCGTAGGAAAGATCCCCTCTATCTCTCATGTAATTTAAGACACTTCTGAAGAGCATGAAAATTATACTTTATGGTCATGGCAGAAAGTGTGTGAAGCTCTCACCTTTCTACTTGACAATATTTATATAAGCTTTGGTACTAGGTTATAAAGACAAGCTGTGGGTATTGCGATGTGTACAAATTGTGCACCCCTTGTGGTTGATCTGTTCTTGTTTTGTTATAAAATAGACTTCGGAGTCTAACTGTTGGTTTTCTTTTGCTCCAGCATTTCAGTGGTTTCTTGCTGTCGAGTCCTCACCGTTGTCTCACCTCTGTGGTTCTTTGATTTTTTGTGTTCACGGAGATGTTGCACTGATGAGTTAGGCCTTCATGCGGACTGAACAAATTATTTGTCTAAATCGCGACGGAAGTGGGGGGGGGGGATTGTGACCACGTAGGGTCGATTTGGGCCCCCAGTGGAAATCTGTCCACTGACCGTTCCAAGGCGGTTCTTCTGTGGCGATTTATTTATGTTGTTGTTTGTTACTTACTGTGTGTGTCACTTGTGTCTTTTAATTTTTGATGGCCATATGGCCATTTTGTGGGAAAGTAACTGTCCTTGTGGCCTTCCTTTGTTTAGGTTTCCATTATGGTCTGGTCGCTTAATGTTTGTATTTCTTTCCCGTTGGTGTCTTTGGTGGGTGGAGTAAGTTAATTGTATCGATTCCTGATCTTTGTTTTAATTCTACTTTTCATGATGTCCCTTTCCGTTGAAAACCAATCTGAAATCAATGAAGCCTTTAGCTCGACTTCTAGATATTTGGATGATTTATTAAATATTGACAATACCTATTTCGATGGTTTGATCAGTCAAATTTACGTCCAAGAGCTTCAGTCAAATAAAACAAATTCTTCTGCTACCGAGGCCCCTTTTTGGATTTACATCTATCTATTGTAGATGGGTTTGTTGCTAGCAAAATGTATGATAAACGCGATGATTTTGATTTTGAGATTATAAATTTCCCTTGTTTGGATGGTGATGTTCCTCGTGTGGCATCCCATGGCGTTTGTATTTCGCAATTAATTCGATTTGCAAGAGTGTCTATTCATGTAACTGACGTCAACACTCGTAATAAATTGTTAACTGCTAAACTTCTTAACCAGGGTTATCGGTATCATAAACTACGCAAAGCCTTTTAAACATTTTATACGAACAAGGTCTATCGGAAACCGAATTTTATAGTGACTTACTATATAAATTCAGAAAAATATATAAATGCAATGACTTCAGCATACAGTTTCGTCAAATTCTAGCGAAACGAATAAGTTGAGAAATGTACACTTCATAAGAAGGGCGTCTGGGAACATCACCGTCTAGAAACGGGAAATGAACAATATCGAAATCAAAATCCTTCCGTTTGTCATAATTTGTCTGACAAAACACTTCCATCATCCATTGATAAAGTCTTATCCAGAATCGGCACATCGGTATCGGAAGAATTAGCCTTTTTTTAATTGAAGTTAGGCAGGATATATGTCCTTAACCATTTGATCAAAGTGAGGGTTATCAATATTCAATAAATCGTCCAGATGCCTAGAGATGGACTTGAACGCTTTAGTAATCTCAGCCTGATTTTCGCGTGATAAAGACATCAAAAATCTCTCTCATAGCAAAATAAAAACAAATCAGCAATGACGGGGTGGGGGCCACAATTTGTTCCCATGGGAATTAAAACAATCTGCCTATATATTTTGGATCCAAATCTTGTCCAAAAGATAAAGAAGAGCATCACAGTGTCTCTGACAGGACCATGGATTATAGGTTTTATAACCTATGAATCTCGATTTTCAAATGTCAAAAAGATATTTTAGATTTCCGTGGAAGGAGATCAGGATGAAATATTAATCTCGACTTTCATTACAAGCTATGTAAGGAATTTCTCATGATGAAAAGTATGTTCAATCAAAGAAGATAAAAGCTTATCTTTAATTTGATTATGAGGTAAAGTTGTACACAGTGTAGAGAAATCATAAGTTGATACGCTGGAAGCAATAAAACCTCTGGCTTACAACTTATGTAAAACTTCAGTAGAGTTTTTCACAGACCAAAATTGGTTAATACCTTCTCTTTCATATACAACTTCACAATATTGGATCCAATGTTTTTGACAGTGGTAAGGCAAGAAGTTAAAAGTTTCCACTAACTCGTAGTTTTACATGAGCTAGAGTTTGCAATAAAACGGGATTTATAAGTTTTTTTACGAAGTTTAGGCAACAAGAATAACGTGGGAAGCTTTTCCTGGTTCTCACTGACACTTACTGCAACCTTATAAGTTACATGATTACAGTGCTTATTGACGACTGCATTTTCATCAGCAGAAGACAGTCCAAATGTTTTAGCACTACTAAGGTCTTGTTTTAAGGTGTTAATGTAATGAAACCGCCAAACAACAATGACATTGTTAGCACCTTTATCTGTTTGAGCTGAAACAAACTTCTCATGAACCTTTTGAATGCCCTGCTTCAAATGTCGAAAAGATAATTTCGATTTCTGTGGAAGGAGATCAGGTTGATCAGAATAAAATGAAATACGTTTGTCCACAATTTTGAAAATATTCATTTTCCATTTTTAAGGCGTTAGACTCAACATGTTTTCGCTTTCACCATTGAAAAAACGTAACTATTCAGATGTAAATTTGTGGTATTTTGTCTTATTTCTGCTCAAAATATAGCTTGTGGGTGCCCATTAGAACCGCCTAATCGAGTACCGGGTACCCACAAGCTATATTTCAGAGCAAACATAAGAAAGAAAATAAGGTTTACCCCTGTAAACCCCAGGTTTACTATATAAACATAGGGTTCAAGGGGATCAAGATAATAAAGGCGTGCTATCGTGATGCTGGTCACAAATCAGTTTTCACACAAGTCAGTACGGCCCCCGCCCATCGGGGCTTGAAGAAAAAGATGGTCTGCATGATGCTGCCACGCAGAGCTGAAAGCGACCCGAACACGATTACTGATTAAACCTTAGAGGATCTAAACCTCGCAAGGCAAAGCGAGTTCATGCTTATAAACCCTATTGGTTTCATCTGGCGGCAGGGCTTGAGAGGTCACTTATTCTCAATGTCGGACACAAGTCCCACAAAATTGGAAGCAACGTCTCCAAAATAACCTTTACAGTGTTGACGGGACGTTAAACTTCAAATCAAACAAACAAACTAGCTCTGAACTGTCTGTTGCATATAGAGCGACAGGGGCTAGAGGACGACAGCTCTGTTGGTGATGCCTTTGCTATTTTTTGTCTTAAAAGTTACATTTTGCAGTGGTAAAATCTACAATGTATTTGTATAGGCGTGTTTCCGGAATGTTCAATGTTTGTGGCTGTCGGCGTTGCCGATGAACCCTTCTCTGTAACTGGTCCAATAAATGGTCTATTGGCGACAGAACAGGCGACAGAGCTGGTCAGGGTACGTAGCACATCAGTATTATGTGGTCTCAGGTAATCCATACTGTTGTGAGCAACGTGTGATAGTGTGTTATATTGCCAGAACGTTCCACCATTAGCCTGCTTGAATAGTACGAATTTTCTGATGGTCTTTCTGGGCGTTTACATTTCATACAATGAATACAAGATCAGTCCCTCCCTGCGCCGTGACCCCAACCTACACCATCAGACTTCCCCTCACATAACTCACAGTGGTCACCATAACGCTCCTTGCGTCTACGGAATACCCTGTTGTGTCCACCAAAGTGTCGTATGATCTGTGAATAACATTTGGTTCCATCGACGAATTCTCCATCGAAAATGCCTCCGTGCCCATTGATGACGTTGGCGTTAGTTCGATTAAAATCGCAATGGGCGTCGTATTCCTACAGCAGCCAGTCGATGCAAAACTGCCATGGAACTTATTTTACGGGGTTTGGGCAACCCCGCGGCTGTGGATTCGGCGGTTAAAACCCATTACGCAAGGGACATAAGCATATTAGCGACCCTGTATATGAGACGTCACCCGTCAGTGCTAGAACTCTGTCGTCCGTCAGTGGTACATCCCACAAGTCGATTAATTATCGTGCGATGGACATACACCAAAGCGTCCATCACGAAAACACGCCTGTATAATTTTGACCCCCTCGAACCCCACTGTTACATGTATATAGTAAAACTGGGGTTGCCGGGGGTATACCTTATTTCTGCTCTTAAGATATAGATTGTGGGTACTCGTTAGAACCGCCTCGATGAGGCGGTTCTAACGAGTGCTCACAATCTGTATTTGGATCAGAAATAAGAAAAATATCGCAATTTTTCATCATAAAATTTTCATTTTTTCGGCGATAAAGGTGGCAATGTATATGTATAGGCGTGTTTGCGTAATGTCGAACAACTTCCTTTTGCGACAGGCCGGCATCCAGCATACCTATGGCCCGCTCCCTGCTCACTTTGGCCTACCGGTACCATTGGAAATTTTAAATGTACGGTTACGGCTATCTTTGTGACTGGAACATATGATTGACCTATTTAAGGTCACTAATATTTTAGTTGAATACATGTACAAGGAACAATTCTAAAACGAGTTTCTTACATGATCTATTAATAGAACTGTGTACTTATTGTTCTTGTAGTTCAGCAAGAAATGAACTTTCATATCACATTTTAACTAAAAGCATTTAAAGGGTTTCCATAGATACTTTGTGAAAAAAAATGGTTCTGATTGTTTTGGCTACAATATTAAAAATGCATTTGACGGATATTATAATGGTGCGTAAGGCTGTGTCCTGACTTTGTACGCAGTGCACGGTCAAACATGCTTCCCTGCAGGCACATGACGTAATTGTGACGTCACATCAACGTCGGTGCAACGTCATGCCGTTTATGCAACGTCACATCTACGTCGGTGCAGCGTCATGACTTTGCACCGACGTTGATTTGACATTGCCCTGGGGACGTGTGTCTGCTGGGTTACTTAAAAGATGTAGTAATTTAGTCACACAAATAAATATATAGCCGTCAACAATATATTGTTTTGTTTTTTTTTGTGTGTGTTTCTTCTAATAGATTTTAGTTATTTGTTTAACAGTTATTTGAAAGGGGCAGAAAACGATTTACGATTCATCCATAATAATGCTATGTAAATTGCATTTTTAACGATTCAACTGCAGTTAAATTGCGGAATGAAACGTAAAACTTATTTTTCTTGCAATTAAATGTGTCCCGCCAAGCGAATTTGTGTCTTCGAGCATTCCGTCATGACAAATTTTAACTGCGCATGCCCAGCCATTCAGAGGGACCAGGGAAATGGCTTTCTGTCTGAAAGTTCCTGTTGCTTCACTGCTTGTATGAGCGAGCAGCGAAGGTTCTGACGAGACTGCGCGGATGCGCAGGCTCGCCTGAACCTTCCCTGCTCGCATAGGCGATAAGTACCAAAATCGCTTGACGGGGCCCACATAAGCATGTTATGAAAATAAAGTTGGATAAAACTAGCCAATATTGTTTGTTGGAATGTCTAATAATAATAATGATAATAGCGCTAACTCTTATTCATATTAGGTCTCTAACATCTGTGGCTTCGAGCCTGGCTCGGGTCACATGTGAGACGCCAAGTTCTGCAACGGAAGGTCGGGTGGTTTTTCTCCGGGTACTCCAGTTTTCGCCCACCTCTGATTTACGATCGGCTCGACATGAGTGAAAGCACTTGAAAGGACCGGAAAAATCGAAACCAAAACCAATCAGAAACAAAAAATACTACTTCCACTACTACTACTACTGATAATGATTTAATAATAAAACGATGATGCCAATAATAATACTGTTACTACTTCGTCCATTACTACTACTATTAGTACTGAAAAACCGTTTAGGAGGTCGTAGCCTGCCCAGGCAAAGTGATGTGAGTCGGACCGTCCCTATATATAAACCCTTTTTGTTTGTTTGGGCGACAGGGTTTTAGAGGTCGTTTCATCTCTTGTCGGGTAAAAGTAATACAAATTGGGATCAACGACTCCAAAATGATCTAAATAATATTTACGGAACGTAAAAGCTCATTTCAAACAAATAAATTACTACTATTGATGGTTCTACTTATAATATTGAAAATAATAATCTTAAAAATAATAGCGATGGCAATGATAATTATACCATCACTACTTCTACTACTACTACTCAGTACCATTATAAAATAATTATAATAATAATTTTAATAATCAAAACGATGATAATAATAATTATACTCTTGCTACAGTTTTCACACTAAAGTTTTCTACCAATGCTAATACTTCTTCTACTACTTTTACTTCCACAACTTAAACAATCATTACGCAAACACGCCTATGCAAATACATTGCCACTTTTATCGCCGAAAAAATGAAGATTTTAAGATGAAAAATTGTGATTTTTTTCTTATTTCTGCTCAAAATATAGATTGTTGGCACAGATTGTTGGCACTCGTTAGAACCGCCTCATCGAGGCGGTTCTAACGAGTACCCACAATCTATATTTTAGAGCAGAAATAAGAAAAATAAGGTATACCCCCTAAAACCCCAGTTTTACTATATAAAAGTGGGGTTCAAGGGGGTCAAAATTATATAGGCCTGTTTTCGTGATGTATACAATAAATATAGTGGTGCATATAAAAAAAGGGGTAACCACTAGATATATTGTTTGAAGGAAAGCACATTAGTTAATAACATTAATAATAGTAATGATAAAAACGATAATAATTATTTGATTTGATTTGATTTGTTTGATTTGAGGTTTAACGTCCCCGTCAACACTGTAAAGGTCATTTTGGAGACGTTGCTTCCAATTTTGTGGGACTTTTACCCGACATTGAGATGAAATGACATCTCAAGCCCTGTCGCCCAATGAAACCAATAGGGTTTATTAGCATGGACGGTCTGCCTCGCGCAGCAGTTCCTGGACAGGCTTAGATCCTCTAAGCTGTTTACCAGTACTAGTGTGCGGGCCGGATTCAGCTCTGCGTGGAAGCATCATGCAGCCCATATATTTCTTCAAGACCCTATGGGCGGGGGTCAGATAATAATAATAACAAGACACGTGGAAATTCCACGAAAACCAGGTTTTCCAACAGTTGCATGAAACTAGTAAAACATTGCAAGTGCAGAGTTGTCATTCTTACACTCGACACTCCGCAATGGCCTGTTCTATAATCCTACCAAGTATCATTTAAATATTTCAAACTGTTGCAGAGTTTTGACTGTTTGTATTGGAGTTTAACGGCCCAGTCAACACTATTTAAGCAATTTTTGAGCCGGTCAATTTACATATCCACACTTTTCCTGGGCAAGCTTCTATTTAAGCCGTTGACCATTACAGTGCACATTCTTTCGCCAAAAAAATGACAACTGCCCTTTTTGAATCAGCGTAAGGGAGAGAATGACCGTAGAAAAGATTACATGATCAATCACAACGAAAGAATGTTGCTGACCCCGACAGGTATCGAACCCGCGTCCTTCTGAATACCAGTCTGACGCGCATCTGACTGAGTTACTGAGGCAGGCACGGTTGCGGAGTTTTGCTCCGAAACGAAATGTTGAAAAAAATATGTATCAGGGGAGCTAACTCGAGAAAAGAGAAAACCAGAGTTGCCAATATTGCGCGCTACGCTGCACAATGACCTGTTCTGTAATCATGCAAAGTATTTTTGCAACATTTCAAACGATTGCCGATTTATGCTCCGGCGACGAAAATAAAGTAAGATATGGATCACGAAAGAACGAAGACAAGCAGCGTTGTCATTCTTGCATGCCATCACGTGAACAAGTCCGTGAGATGTACACCCCCTTAGACCCCACTTTATATAGAGAAAAATGGGGTTTACTGGGGGGGGGGTAAACGTTTTTTTTTTCCTTATTTCTGCTCCAGGACATAGGTTGTGGGTACTCGTTAGAACCGCCTCAACGAGGCGGTTCTAACGAGCAGCCAGAACCTATGTTTGCAGTAAAAGTAAGAAAAATATCGCGGATTTTCATGAGAAAAGTAGCCATTTTGGATATGTGAAAAATGCACTATGTCACACGGGTGTGTTATCGTAATGGACACTCGTCACTGACCTGATCTATAATCCTAACAAGTATCATTAAAATATTTCAAACGGTTGCGGAGTTATGCTCCAGAAACGAAATTTTGGAAAATATGGATCAGGGGAGATAATTCAAAAGTGAAGACAGGTAGTCAATCTTGCAAGAGACACGCTGCAATGATCTGTTCTGTAATCCTACCAAGTGTTATTGAAATATTTAAAACGGTTGTCGAGTTATGCTCCCGAAACGAAAATAAAGTTAAAGTGTGGATCAGCGGAGTTGTCTTTCTTGCACACGACACTCCGAACTGACCTGTTCTATAATCAATAATACCAAGTATTATTAAACTATTTCAAACGGTTACGGAATTATGCACCGGAAACGATATGTTTAAAGTTTGGATCAGGGGAGATAAACAAAGACAAGCAGAGTTGTCATTCTTGCACGCTACACTCGGCAATGTCTTGTTCTGTAATCCTACCAAGTATTATAAAAAAAATATTTCAAACGGTTGCGGTGTTATGCCCCGGGAACGGAAATAAAGTAACACTATGGATCAGGGAAGATAATTCAAAAACGAAGACAAGCAGAGTTGTCATTCTTGCAAGCGACACTCCTCAACCACCTGTTCTATAATCCTACAAAGTATCATTAAAATATTATAAATGGTTGCAGAGTCATACATTGGAAACGAAATATTGAAAATGTAGATCGGGCGAGATAATTCGAAAATGAAGACAAACAGAGTTGTCATTCTTGCACGCGACACTCCTCACCGGCCTGTTCTGTAATCGTACGTATGGTTAAAATATTCCAAACGGTTGCAGAGTTATGCTCGGGAAACGCACTGTAGATCCCACGGACGAACGAGTACGTTATTTTAACCCATTTTGTACTGAAAACCCCCTAAACGGGTAGTTGGCAGGCAGTGCAGGCCCAGATCAGAACACGGCGTCTGATCAGGGCCTACACTGTTTGCAAAAATTTAAGCGATTTTCCAAATAAATTTTGAAAAAAAAAAATGACCTGTCCCCCCTAAATTTTAAAATTGACTCCTCCTATATATTAGGAGGAAGATTCCATTTGGTGTAAAAAGGGTTAATAACCAGAATTTTCCATTGGAAAAACTGGTTAAAATAATAGGACTTACATAAGTGCTTGGAGTTGAAAAAGGAGGTGCTAAGGATAAATTTTGCTGATTCTGCTTTCGATAAGGCTGTGCTCACATATCAATCATAATGATTTTCGAATTCAACTCTGTCAAACCTACACTGTTACATTCAACACAGATTTCCACAAACATCAAACTGTCAATGTAGATATTCAATCTATCGAATTCACTACAAAAAAACACATGTATAACCGACATTTGATACTGCAAATCCAGTGTTCGTGTCGACAGTTTAGTGATAATAGTTAACTTACTGCTTTAAGATATCATTGCCTGTTTCTTTTCAACATTATACAATGCAATCATAATCGAGTCACTTGATATTGCACTTTGTGTCATATCTTTTCTTTTTCTTGATATATACTGTCTATATGTAATGTGGAGTTAAGAGGGGTGCTATTACTCGTTTTTGTTTTCGTTTTTTTTATCGTATGAGCCCCGCCAAGCGAATTTGTGTCTTCGAGCATTCCGTCATGACAAATTTGAACTGTGCATGCCCAGCCATTCAGAGGGGCCAGGGATATGGCTTTCTGTCTGAAGGTTCCTCTTGATTCACTGCTTGTATAAGCGAGCAGCGAAGGTTCTGGCGAGACTGCGCGGATGCGCAGGCTCGCCTGAACCTTCGCTGCTCGCATAGGCGATAAGTACCAAAATCGCTTGACGGGGCCAATATGACATCGCGTCTGAGAGTGTAATAACGCCATGTAATAATTTCGACAATCCACTTCACATATTAATATGCATATTAGTTAGATACGTCCCGTAACGTTACATGTATGACGGCCTTTACGACGTCAGGTTTACTAATGGCGGAATATTGACATTTTTGTCAAATAATCGTCAATAAAAAGCATTTTACATGTCATATGATAAATAGAATCTTGCACTCGTGTTCATGTATTATTGGATTTATTACACTCGTTGAGGAAAAGGTATAAAATGCTCGGCCAATCCTAAACTCGTTTAACAAATTCAATAACACATGAAGACTCATGTTTGTTTGATTTGAGGTTTAACGTCCCCGACAACACTGTAAAGGTCATTTTGGAGACGTTGCTTCCAACTTTGTGGGACTTTTACCCGACATTGAGATGAAATGACATCTCAAGCCCTGTCGCCCAATGAAACCAATAGGGATTATTAGCATGAACGGTCCGCCTCGCACCGCGGTTCCTGGACAGGCTTAGATCCTCTAAGCGGTTTACCAGTACTAGTGTGCGGGCCGGATTCAGCTCTGCGCGGAAGTATCATGCAGCCCTTATATTTCTTCAAGCCCCTATGGGCGGGGTCCGAAGAACAGTCATGCAAGATCCTCCATGTTAACCTGATTGGATAAGGGAAGTTTGATCACAGTTTCGTTTAGTACAATGTGGATGATTGTTCATGCTTAACTCTTATCATGTTGTTCACGACAACCCCTATCTTTGGAAACAGTGTAGATCCAGATCAGATGGCTTCTGAAGAAGCCATCTGATCAGGATCTACACTGTTTGGCATTCATTTTATGAATTTGTAGCAATAAATTACATCAAGTAATTTGATTGGTTTATAGACAGAAATGGGTGTGGCTTAAATGAATATTCAGCAAGATAATGCTTCTTCATTATGAAAACACGCCTATACAAATACACTGTAAACTAAAACATTTAAACGAAACACTGTGATATTTTTCTTATTTCTGCTTAAAATATAGATGGTTGGTACTCGTTAGAACCGCCTCGATGATCTACATTTTAGAGCAGAAATAAGGTTTACATCTGTAAACCCCAGTTTTACAAAATAAAAGTGGGGTACGAGGGGGCAGAATTATAAAGGCGCATTTTCGTGAGACTGTTTTTGCGTTTTCGCTCAGCACAAATGCTCAAAGACGCATTTACGTTTGATGTTGCGCAAGGAGATTCCCAGCAGGCACATGACGTAATTGTGACGTCACATCAACATCGGTACAACGTCATGACGTTGATGCCACGCCACATCAATTGTACTCTGAAATGGAATTTCTTATCCTACTAGAGACAGCACAATAATAGAGAATTCGCACGTGTTTTACGTGAAAAGGTTGTATAGGACGTCATATTCGACGTCGCCAAGTGTGAAGTCACTATGCATAACGCTGTGCCACAAAATGTCACAGGAATATCATCTTACCGCTGCGGCGTCAGCAATACAAGTGACTTCAGCATTAATAATACACGCTCAGAAAGACAAAAGGAAACCAACAGGGGTCTGAAAGCTTACTACAGTAATCCGTCTTTTAATAAATTGATGCTGAATCAGAACTGTTCATTTGATACAAATGGACAGGGAAACAATCAAATATTATTACTGTAATAAACAACTGCATCTATATTCAGTCTAAATGTTGTCATGCTTGTACACAATGTTCTCTACGCCTTGTAAATTTCCTTTACCACTGCTGATGTCATCTAATGCGTGATTGACAAAGTATTTCTTTGATGATGTTTTTTCTGGACCTCCCCTGCGAAAAAACAGAAATAATTAAGCATGCCGTTAAAACGTATTTGTAATAATTATGCATTTTAACCTCATTTAAGGGTAAAACAGAACCAAACAAAAACAAACAAAACAGGAAAAGTATGACATGTACAGTCGAACTTTGATGGCACGAACACCTTTGGAACCATGAAAATCTGTTCGAGACAAGGGTAGTTCGAGCCGCTGAAGGTTACTGCCAGGAGGCATAACCAGATACTTTTGGGCATCTTTACGGTGTTCTATGATGAAAATATATGCTCGGTGTACTCATTAGAATCGCCTCATAGAGGCGATTCTAATGAGTAAACACAGCATACATTTGTAATATGAAAGATGAAACTCTCCTAAATTGTCCCCCACCATTTGTTATGAAGAGCATTTCCCTAGGGGCTCAAAAACTGGTTCGACTCAGCCAAGGTAAACGAGCCATCGGTGTTCGAGCCATCGAAGTTTTACTGTAGTTACATGTTTTACAGAGGCGTTGCCAAACTTAAGGATTGATTTTATATCTCCAGAACAAACATTTTCCAGATGTTAATCAGTGATATTTTCGTATTTTAAGTTCAAACATTGATTGTGGGTTCTAAGGAGCACCCACAGTCTATGTTCATCAGCAATAATATACCGTTCAAAGATGTAAAAATCAAAGAGAAACGTTCAGGAACTGATGCAATCAGATCCCGAAATCTTCCCGCCACATCACTAGGGAAAGAAGTCGAAACATGGAGTGACGACAGTAAACAAAACGGACAACACGTAACCCGAGTCAGCAACTCTTTGACTCAGAATATACAAACCTAACTAAAAAGGAGAAGTATACATAATGCGGTCACCAACATGACAAACATTAAACTGCTGGGTACTGGTAAATCGCTTAAAGGATCTGAGCTAGACTGTCTAAGCAACAATGTGCGAGTCCAACCGTACAATAAATAAACCCTTTTGGTTTGTTTAGCCGGCAGGGCTTGAGATGCAATTTCACACTAATGTCGATATAAATCCCATACAGTTGGAAATAAAGTCTTCAAAATGACCTAAATAGTGTTGATGATGACGCAAAACCTCAATTCAAACACAGGAAATCTACCTGAAAATCAGGTCACCATGTTCTTCACTATTTTACACCAGAACAAATGCCATATAGTATGTTGATTTATATAACCTGTTAGCATAGTGGAACTGCATATAGTGGAACTGCATATGACATATTAAAAAGTGTCCTAGATTTTACCCCGTGCCTCACCGCAAGTATTAACCTAGATTTTTTTTTAATTTTATTTTTGTTTTATTTTTTATTTATTTATTTATTTTTTATTTATTTTTATTTTATTTTTTTTTTTTGCTATCTCAGAAAACCCTCCCCGCCGCCCAAGTACTACATATGAATGATCTTTGATATTTGACTGTCCGTATTTGGATGATATTTTAAACATTGACAATAATTATTCTGAGCAAATGGTTGACATATTTTTCCTAAAGAATTGCAGTTAAAAGAAGGCTAAATCTGATGACTCCGACGCACCAATTTTGGACTTCCTTTTGACCGTATCTATTGGTACAGCCTCGTCAAAAATTTATGATAAAAGAAATGATTTTAATTTCGGAGTTGTAAATTTCCTTTTTTGGATGGAGACGTTTGTTTGTCTGATTTGAGGTTTAAGGTCCCCGTCAACTATATATAGGTCATTTTGGATACGTTGCTTCCAATTTTGCGGGACTTTACCCGACATTGAGATGAAATGGCATCTAAATCTCTGCCGCCAAATAACCAATAGGGTATCTCGTTGATGTTCCTCGTGCGGCATCCTATGGCGTTTACATTTCGTAATTAGTTCGATTTGCCAGAGTGTCTAGTCATGTACCTGACTTCAACACTCGTAATAAATTGTTAACTGCTAAACTTCTTAATCAGGGTTATCGGTATCATAAACTACACAAAGCCTTTTTAAAATTCTATAGATTCTATAGACTTCATTCCGATTTAATTTTAAAATTAAATATTGGATTTAAATCTCTTCTGCAACAAGGCCTATCGGAACCCGAATTTTATGGTGACTTAGTATATAAATTCAGAAAAAATATTTAAATGCAATGACTTCAGCACCCAATTTCGTAAAATCATTATTCGATATAAAAGATAGTGAACAATGCAATTGTTATACGACAGACTGCATGCATGGTAGTTAACCCAATCACGATTTGCTTCCCTCTTTAATTGAACGTCGGTGGGTCAGGCCTCAGATTCTATGACGGTCCAAGCGTAAAGACATACTGAGAATTAGAGAGTATCTAATTATAAGTAATGTTGGTTGGTGCCTGATGCTCTGTCTCTGGTCGGGCCCATCGGAGTCTAACTGTTGGTCTTCTTTTGCTACAGCATTTCAGTGGTTTCTTGATGTCGAGTCGTCACCATTGTTTCATCCGTGTGGTTGTTTGATTTTTGTGTTCACGGAGATGTTGCACTGATGAGTTAGGAGGCCTTCATGCAGACTGAACAAATTATTTATCTAAATGGCGACGGAAATAAGAGCGAGGATTGTGGCCACGTAAAATCGATTTAAGCCCCCAGTGGAATTCGTTGCACTGATCGTTCCAAGGCGGTACTTCTGTGGCGGTTTATTTTTTGTTATGGTGTGTCTTTGAGTGTATGTATCGCTTATATTATGTTATTTTGGATAGCTCATTGGCTATTTTGTGGGAACAAATTTGTCCTTGTGGCTTTCCGCTATTGGTGTTTCCATTAGGGCCTAGTTGTTTAATGTCTGTGCTTCTTTCCTTTTGGTGTCTCTGATGGGAGTTGTGGGTTAATTGTATCGATTCCTGATCATTGCCTTCACTTCTATTTTGTATGAATGGACAGTCCGTCTTTCACCAACTTTTCTGGGCAGGCTTAGAACCTCTGAAGCGGTTAACCAGTACTCATGTGCGGTTTGTTTCAGCTCTGCGTGGAAACATCATCACGCATCCCAATCGATTTTTTTTCAAGCCCCGATGGGCGGGACCCGAGGATGGTGACATGCTTAAGGCTAGCTATATCTTATGGGATTTATATGCCACAACTTATTCGTTTTGCTAGAGCGATGACTTTGACGACCGAAACCAAAGTTTGACAGACAAACTTTTAAACAAGGTTATTGGTATCCTAAACTGTGCAAAACATTTTCAAAATTTTATCGTCGACATTAGGGCATTATTTCTAAATATGACGCATCTTTAAAGGCACTTCTACAACAATTTGAGAACTTGAATTTTATAAAGATTTACTTTATCAATTCAGAAGAAAACTTGGTAGTGATAATTGTTCTGGTCAGTGCAGGACATTTAAAAAAGGTAATAACATGGATGCTATGCGGCGGATCGCCTGTTTAATAGTCGCCCCTATTACAGCAGACAACTTTGCTTCGCTCTTTGGTTGCACGGCGGTTGGCTAAACTTCAAACCCATCCTAAAGCTTTTGAATTCCAGGGGCTGGAGCCTGATGCGTTATCTATCTGGTGGTTTTCTTCTGCTCTGATGTCGGATAGCTGTTGAGTCCTCAACCCGGACTCACGATTGTATCAATCTATAAATGGTCGTTTTACTGTGATTATGAATCACTATTGAGCAAGAAAACCGCCATACGGTTCATTTTTATTGTTACTATGTTTGAAACCGCACTGAAAAGATGTCGAGGGTTGGAATTTCATAAACTTCGGAGCCCCCAGTAGTCATACCACTGACCGCCCGAAGGCGGTGGTTCTCTTGCAGTGTCTCATTTGTTTATCTTTCTGTTCTTTCTTCGAATACTGTCTACGCCCTCGCGGGCGTTTTCGGCAGATGCACATTATGTACACTCCAGATCTGCAGGGTGAAGGCCTACACAGGAATCATGTAATTACGGTGGGGATCTTTAACCTACACAGGGGATGGTTCTCCCTGAACAGGGGGCATCCAGTTAATGTCCTGATCCGAAAGACGGTGCACTTTGTGGCATGCATCCCTGTAAATGATGCCCATTGAGCCTGTTCGGACACTGCAATTTTATTACCGCCGCCGGGAATCGAACCGGGGGCCTTTAGCATCAGAGGCAAGTGCATAAACCACCGATCTACCACGCTCCGTAGCTCATTGGCCGTGTGCCGTTAGTTCATGTTTCGTCTGATTTTTTTTGGTGTGTGGGCCTCCATGTCGCTTACTTCCTTTAGGTGACTTGAGCTTTCTTCGGCCTTTGGTTGTGGCCTGTCATGAGTGACCTTTTGTTACTATTTTCATATGAACTTTGGTTGCAAATGACCCAGTGCTTACTGGAAAAGCAACATTAAGGTTCATTTCTGAATGACCTTGACTTTGAATGCTTTTGTAGTTTCACTTGTCATTAAACTACCAGCATTTACTACTTTTTAGATCACAAGCTGCAACAGTTTCCGAAATGTGCACGATTTTGACTTTTTCGCACATAAAAGTCTGTGCAACTAAAGTTGATCTTGGCCTAACATCTGCCAGGAACATATTGGTTTCATCATTTGATCAAAGTATAACTGGCTCGAGTCCCCAATGCTATGTACCAAGTTTCAAGTCAATCCGTCTATAGGTTCCGGAGATGAAAGTTTTTTAAGCGTTTATACCATATATGGGAATGGTGGCCATAATGGATGTGTGACTATATTCGAATCAATTTCTTTTCATTTCCTTGTTCCTAAAAGCTTTCGTATGAAATTTGGTTACAAACTGTCCAGCGATTTATCAATATGTAAACATGCCTTTACAAATTCATTGTAAATTTTACCGCCGGAAAAAAAGTAAATTTTTAGACGAACAAGTTAGACATTTTTCTTATTTCTGCTCAAGATATAGAGTGTGGGTACTCGTTAGAACCGCCTCGTCGAGGTGGTTCTAACGAGTACCCACAATCTGTATTCTAGAGCAGAAATAAGAAAAAAAATGTTTACCCATGTAAACCCCAGTTTTTTCTGTATAAAAGTGGGGTTCGAGGAAGTCAAAATTATACAGGCGTGTTTTCGTGATGGAGAAAATCATGAGATGTAATTTTCATATCTGAAGGGCAGGGAAAGACATGGACCTTGAATTCTCGTGTAGTTTTTTTTAACTCAGTCAGATATCTCCATCTACCGATTATCTATCATGGACTGCAATCAATAGATTCTGAAAAAATAAATGGTTTGTCTTTTTCGATATAAAAGTTCATGTGACCAAATTTGACTTTTCCGTTTAATAGGCCAATAATATTCAGCGATCATCTTTTCAACAAACTATAACTGGCTCGAGTCCCCAGTTCTACATACCAAGTTTTATGATAATCGGCACACTCGTTCCGGAGAAGAAGAGTTATAAAGGATTTTTTACTTAAATGGGCATTGGTCCATATTGGACATATGCCCAAACTCATATTAATTAACTTGCACTTCCTTGTTCCTAACAGTATTCATATGGAATTTGGTAAGAAATGACCCTGTGCTTTCTGAAGAAAACTAGAGAAAGTGACCAGTGGGTCACGTATACCCCCGGCCAGCGCCATACTCTGATATAGCTTTCAAGCTTGTATGCAATATGAATGAAGATGTCAAGAAGCTATAAGAATCTATAAATGTGCTTGTAAAAGCTAAACTAAACATAAAATTTCTAAATGGACCAAGGGAGTGGGGGTATCAATGTTACTGACGCAGCAGGATGGGTTATGCATCAATGAAATCTTTGGGACTGGTATGCAACATCGATGCAAGTATGAATTGAATTTGTCTTAGATAGAGTTTAGAACATACAGGCATCTATAAACTTTGTCATAAAACTTTAACCAAATGTAAAATTTCTAAGTCCATGACCTTGAGGTCCAGGTCGCCGTGGGTGGGAGAAGGGACATACATCACAAAATGTTGGGACTGGTACACTGATTCAAGTATCAACTGAATTTGTCTTAGAGTTTAGAACATAATAGGCATCTATAAACTTTGTCATAAAACTTTAACCAAATGTAAAATTTCAAAGTCTGTGTCCTTGTGGGGGTGGGACATGCATCAATGAAATCTTAAGACCAGTATGTAACTTCAGTGAAAGTTTCAACTAAATCTATCAAAGGGTTCAGAAGATACAATCTCCTAGAAACTTTGACGCAAAACTTTAACCAAATGTAAAATTTTTAAGTCTGTGACCTTGACATCAAGGTCACTTTGTGGGGGTTGGGACATGCATCAATGAAATCTTTAGACCAGTATGTAACTTCAGTGTAAGTATCAACTAAATCTATCAAAGGGTTCAGAAGATACAATCTCCTAGAAACTTTGACGCAAAACTTTAACCAACATGTTAACGGACGGACGGATGGACGGACGGACGGACGGACGGAAGGATGGACGGACGGAAGGATGGACGGACGGACGGACGGACATTCTCACAAATGGATACTTATGTGGCTATTTTGAGCAAGATTGATACTTAGGTGGCTAATTTTAACCACATAACAGACCTTTTATGTGTCTAACGGAATAAATCGCACTTTCTCTCATTGACTTACATTGATTCTGTCCAAGTTCATAGCCACCTATCTATCCATTTGTGTGTACGGACGGACAGACGGAAAACCGGACACACGGACAGACGGACGGACGAACGGACGAACGGCAAGACGAAAACTATATACCCCCATAGTATACTTCGTATACCGGGGGTATAATAAAGTATAATTTCCATGTTTGAGTGACCTTGGGTCAATGTCATTGAATGACCTGGACCTTGAATACACATGCAGTTTTATTTACGCATTTAGCTAACTGCATCTACCAATTTTTAGATCACAAGCTACAATTGTTTTAAAAATATAAGCGGTTTTATCGCTTCCCATACAAAAGTTTATGCGACAAAATTTGACCATGCCGTAAAAAAGGTCAAATTCATCCGAAGGTCATCATTAGAACAAACTATGATGGGTCCGAGTCCCCAATGTCACATACCAATTTTCTTGAAAATCGCCCCACTAGTTCCGGAGAAAAACAAAATTGAAATGTTTTTACGTTACATGGCATGGCGGCAAGCTTGGTCAAGTGACCTGGACCCTGCGAACAAACTTTCGTTCTCCCGTCCCATGGCTGAACCATATGAAATCTGATTTCAATCGGCCCAGTTCTTTCATAGGAAGAAGATGCATTAAGAAAACATGCCTTTATGATTTTGACCCCTTTGAATGTGTTTTAGAAAGGGTTATCCTTTGGAAGCAAAGAATACACCACACAACTGGAAATATGGAGTGTACATGTTTTCTGGGCCAGACTAGCTAGTTTCGGCCAATAAGACCTCATCAGTGACCCTCAACTATTTTCAAAATTCAACAATGGAATCAATGATCCTAAAGGAAAATAAAATATAAACTACACTATGACGTAGGGCTTTTTACGGTCGCCACACATTCCCAGACACGAGCTGTAGTGACGTTAAATATGTTCCAGAAAGGGTTATCCTTTGGAAGCAAGGAATATACCACAGAACTATGAAAACTGGGGTTTAGAGGGGTAAACTTATTTCTCTTATTTCTGCTCACGGCCCCCGCCCATAGGGGCTTGAAGAAATATATGGGCTGCATGATGCTTCCCCGCAGAGCTGAATCCGGCCCGCACACTAGAACTGGTAAACTGCTTAGAGGATCTAAGCCTGTCCAGGAACCGCAGTGCGAGGCGGGACAGTCCATGCTAATAAACCCTGTTGGTTTCATTGGGCGACAGGGCTTGAGATGTCATTTCATCTCAATGTCGGGTAAAAGTCCCACAAAATTGAAAGCAACGTCTCCAAAATGACCTTTACAGTGTTGACGGGGACGTTAAACCTCAATTCAAACAAACAAATTTATTTCTGCTCTAAAATATAGATTGTTGGTACTCGTTAGAACCGCCTCGACGAGTACCAACAATCTATATTTTGAGCAGAAATAAGAAAAATATCACAATTTTTCATCATAAAATGTTCATTTTTTCGGTGGTAAAGTTTATAATGTATTGGTATAGGCTTGTTTTCGGAATGTTTGAAAATGTTGACAGACAACTGATAGACGGCAGACAGACGACAGACTACGGACCCTTGTCATACTATAAGCTCACCAATGAACATTCGGCTCACTTGAACAAAGAAGACGGAGGATTATTTTTCTGGTATTTGAATAAGACCCATTACGAAAACACGCCTATACAAATACATTGTAACTCTTATCGCCGAAAAAAATGAAAATTTTCAGATGAAATATTGTTATATTTTCCTTATTTCTGCTCAAAATATAGATTGTGGGTACTCGTTAGAACCGCCTCATCGCAAATCAACGTTGCGTCTCGCCGCGTAAGGTCAACAAAGCAATGCCTATCATTTGATATCAAACGTTTGCAACCCATCTTCAAAGGCACCTGAACTTTATGATTTAAACATGAAGTTTGTTGTTTGAAAACGGTTCCTGGCCGTTTCAAGAACAGTTTTAAACAGCCATGTTCATAAGAAAAATGACCAAATGTTTGAGGGGTCACAGTCTTTGTCTGCCTCGCTTGGTTTTGCCTATTAGGATGCATAAGTCATCCCTTTTTTATTTTCGAAACCCAGCACGGGCTGAAAGATTATTACGGGCCGATAGATATCGTTCATTTTCAGTTGTGAAGATTGTCGATTTCAAGCTATTAATGACGTTCCAATGTCGGTCGGACAAAATATGCTACAACAGACCATCAGATTGAAGCAACGCGCCGTATGACAATGAACAACAGAATGAAATAGCAGACGCCATGCATATCAGTGTTGGCTCCTTTAAGCCCCATTGTTTATAGTATGTATAGCAAATCTGGGGTTTAATTCGATCTATATTATGTTCCTTATTTCTGAGTTAGATTATGGGTTCTCTATAGACCTGTATCGTCGAGGCGTTCTATCGAATACCAACAATCTATGTTTTAAGCAAAAAAAAAAAAAAATATAAAAAAGTTGTTGTTTTTTTTTCCATATGAAAATTTCCAATTTTTGGTGGGAAAGATCTCAGAAAATTTGAATAGGAGTTTTGTCGCAATGTTGCTTCTTTGACCGATATACTGGAGAAGAGCAAAGTGTCAGAAAGATGGAATCACCGGGATATTGATAACTGACAAAAACTGACCATTTAAAAAAAACACTTTAATGTCTTTTGCCGACTGTCCTTACCACATGCTTTCAAATTTGTAATGATCGTGAACGAGCCATTACGAAATCTCGCCTATACAAATGCATTGTAAACTTTACCACCGAAAACGCGAAAATTTTAAGATAAAAAATTGTGATATTTTTCTTATTTCTGCTCATAATATTGACTGTGGGTACACGTTAGAAGCGCCTCATCGCGGTGGTTCTAACGAGTACCCACACTCTATATTTTAGAGCAGAAATAAGGAAAATAAGGTTTACCAGTGTAAACCCAAGTTTTGCTATATAAAAGTGGGGTTCAGGAGGATCAAAATTATATAGGTGTGTTTTCGTGGTGCGTGCGTCTTGACCGCGTCTCCCTAATACATAATTCTGACCGAGAAATTAACGATGTACCTCCCTTCGTGGCAATTTGGATACAGTTATCCCCTCCGTAACGACTGTACCCGTTACGATAACACACCCTTGCATTTTTTCACACCTCAAAAAAGGCTCCTTTCCTTATGAAATTCCGTGGTATTTTTTTCTTATTTCTACTGCAAACACAGATTTTCGGTGCTCTTTAGAACCGCTTCATTGAGGCGGCTCTAACAAGTACTCAAAACCTATGTCTTGGAGCAGAAATAAGAAGAATAAAGTATACCTCCGTAAGCCCAAGTTTTCTCCGTATAAAGTGGGTTCATATCACGGACGTGTTCACGCGATGAATACATATTTTGTTTGCGTCGAGGTTTTACGTCCCGGTCAACACAATTCCGGGCATTTCGTTGACATTGTGTCTGATTTTTGTGGTACTTTTACCCGACATTGAGATGAAATGACATATAAAACCCTACCGCACAAAGATACCCCTAGGGTTTATAGCAGCCTCCCTATCTGATTCACACCAATATACCTGGGCAGGCTGAGATCTTCTCTACGGTTTACCAATACTCGCGTTCAAATGGTTTCAGCTCTGCGCGAATACGCCATGCAATGGAAAGCAGCCCATCTATTTCTCCTAGCCTCGACATGTTATACTATACCATTACACAAACATGCCTATACAAATACATTGCCACCTTTATCGCCGAAAAAATGAAAATTTTATTGTGAAAAATTGTGATATTTTTCTTATTTCTGCTCTAAAATAAAGATTGTGGGTACTCGTTAGAACCACCTCGAAAATATAGATTGTGGCACTCGTTAGAACCGCCTCGATGAGTCCAAAACTGGACTGTTAATATAGTTTCATGATAATATTATTTCATCAAACAGACTTAGCCGAGAATCGCGACGCTTTCATAAAGAGAAATTTATAACAGAGTATTTGTTTTTATTGGGGTTTAACAGCCCAGTCAACATTATTTAGGTCACTTTTGAGCCGGTCAGTTTACCTATCCACACTTTTCCTGGGCAGGCTTATACGTAAGCGGTTGCGGCCCACGCCCATCGGGGCTTGAAGAAATATATGGGCTGCATGATGCTTCCACGCTGAGCTGAAACCGACCCGCACACGAGTGCTGGTAAACTGCTTAGAGGATCTAAGCCTGCCCAGGCAAAGCGGTACGAGTCCATACTAATTAACCCTATTGGTTTCATTGGGCGGCAGGGCTTGAGATGCCATTTCATCTCAATGTCGGGTAAAAGCCCCGCAAAATTGGAAGCAACGTCTCCAAAATGACCTTTACAGTGTTGACGGGGACGTTAAACCTCAAATCAAACAAACAAACAAACAAACGTAAGCGGTTAACCAGTACAGTGAACATTCTTTCGCCAGAAACTGACAACTGCCCTTCCTGAATCAGCGGAAAGGAGAGAATGACAGTAGAAAAGATTTCGCGATCAATCCCCACGCAAAAATGTTGCCGACCTCGGCAGGTATCGAAACCACGTCCTCCTGATCGCCAGTGTTAGACGCGCATCCGACTGAGCTGCCGAGGCCGGCAAAATTCATAGCAGACAATCATTTCATTTACATTAAGTATAAATATAGCAACAAATAGCTAGGTATTTTTGATACGTGTAACTGAAGCATAGTTTTCTTTATTTCTCAATATAAACCTGTGTTGTGGGTATTCATTTGAACCGCTTCGCCGAGGCGGTTTAACGAATACCCACAACATAGGTTTTTATTGAGAATTGACAAAAATAAAAAAAAATACCAAGCTTATCTGTTACTATGGCTTCATGTTTTCTTTTATTTTTATTTTGCATTTTTTTAAATTTTGGTTTAACGACCCTTTCAAGAGTATTTCACTCATATCAGGTCGTTAATCAGAGGTGGGCGAAAACAAGAGTACCCGGGGAAAAACCACCTGACCATCCGTTGGAGAACTTGGCTCGAACCCACAGCAGTGAGAGACCTAATGATTAAGAATCAGCGATCTTATCCACTAGGCCACGGTTGCCAGTTTTCTATTATCGTACATGTAGTCTATGAAAGTACTTAGTTTAGGACCAAAGAATCTTCATCGCAACAGATAAAGTTGGAACTTTGTGATAACCGAAGGATAGTGTTTGTTAATTCTCAAAAAACCTATGTTGTTGGTTTTCATTAGAACCGCCTCGACAAGGCGGTTCTAATAAATACACAAAACATAGGTTTATAATGTAGAAATAAGGAAAACTATCCTTCAGTTATCACAAAATACGCACCTATCTGTTAATCACGAACACACACCTATATAATTTTGACCCCCTTGAACCCTACTTTTATATAGTAAAACTGGGGTTTGCGGGGGTAAACCTTATTTTTCTTATTTCTGCCCTAAAATATAGACTGTGGGTACTCGTTAGAACCGCCTCGATGCGGCGGTTCTAACGAGTACCCACAATGTATATTTTGAGCAGAAATAAGAAAAATATCACAATTTTTCATCTTAAAATTTTCATTTTTTCGGCGATAAAAGTGGCAATGTACTTGTATAGGCGTGCTTGCGTAATGTGCTATGATTAATTATTCTTATGGAAAGTAAATGCCGTTAGCGACGGCACTAACTTTATTGTGGATTTTTACTGGTGTATTTGACCATTATTATTTTGCCTAAAAATAGCCGTGATTCCACTATCATACCGAAAACTGGTATGGGTCGGTAGGACGCAAAAACATTTTGATTTTGTGAAAATTTTATTCAATGGAAACAAAATGCGAAAAACCATTTAAACGGCTAAATTACTCTACTACCTGAAAACATTCACATAACGAGGTTGAAAGCAAGAACTGAGTATTGTGTGAGTATTTGAGTTCCACGTCCCACCAACAGCTAATGTCATACGGAGACGGGACCCCGCTTTAAAGACTCATCCGAAAGTCTGGAGAAGCCCAAAGAATAGAGTATTATGTATTTGTTTGTTTGTTTGATTGGTGGTTTAACGTCCCCGTGAATAATGTAAAGGTCGTTTTGGAGACGTTGCTTCCAATTTTGTCGGACTTTAACCAGACACTGAGATGAAATGACATCTCAAGCCCTGTCGCCCAATGAAACCAATAGGGTTTATAAGCATGGACGGTCCGCCTCGCACCGCGGTTCCTGGACAGGCTTAGATCCTCTAAGCGGTTTACCAGTACTCGTGTGCGGGCCGGATTCAGCTCTGCGTGGAAGCATCATGCAGCCCATATATTTCTTCAAGCCCCTATGGGCGGGAGCGTGAGTATTAAGTATTACATGTAGTTTAGCTATTTTGACACTTTTATGAATTTTTAACTGCTCATTACGATAACACACCCGTGCGACATAGTGCATTTTTCACACCTCCAAAATGGCTACTTTTCTGATTAAAATCCGTGATATTTTTCTTATAAATACTGCAAACATAGGTCGTGGGTGCTCGTTAGAACCGCCTCATTGAGGCGGTTCTAACGAGTACCCACAACCTATGTCTTGGAGCCAAAATAAGAAAAATAATGTTTACCCCCACAAACCCCAGTTTTCTCTATATAAAGTGGGGTATAGGGGGGTCTTCATTTCACGGACTAGTTCACGTGATGTGTGCAAGAAAATATAAAGGTCGGAAGGTGAGAATATATATATTTTTTTTTTTGGATGACAGTAAAACTTGCAGAGTCGGCAAAACATCAGGCCCGGGCGGTCGGGTTAGCAGAAACACAGCTATATTGTTTAGGCCTTAGCAGATCATTCGGAGATGCTAGGGTAAGCGTTGCGGGGTCGACTGTTTGACAGTGGACCAAACATTACAAAGCGCCGTAGCTTTAAGCGTGGATATTTACGTGACTATCATTAATTTGGACGGAATTCAGATAACTTTTTTTTTTTTTTAATTATTTATTTTTTGTAGCTTGACATATATGCTGGGACTGGGAAATAATGCACACCCAAATCAGATACCACCGATCGTTGGGTCAGATCAGGGTCTACCCTGTTTCCATCAGATACATGAATTTAAGCGTTCAAAAAAAAAACTTTTTTTTTCTCCGTTCAGGACATTTGTCAAAGATCATGGATAATCGACCCACTAATGCTGTCAGGGGTTTACCTGATGTCACGTATGGTGTACCATACAGGTCATCACGTGAACAAGTCCGTGAAATGAAAAGCCCTTAAACCCAACTTTATATAGAGAAAACTGGGGTTACGGGGGTATACATTATTTTTTCTTATTTCTGCTCCAAGATATACATGAAGGTGTGGATACTCGTTAGAACCGCCTCAATGAGGCGTTTATAACGAACACTCACAACCTATGCTTGCAGTAAAAATAAGGAAAAGGTTAGAGATTTTAATCAGAAAATAGCAATTTTGGAGATGTGAAAAAATGCACTATAACGCACGGGTGTGTTATTGTTAGGTTTAAATTTCCACATTTCTGCATTTTGCGTTGTAACAGTCAAAAGCTCTGATATTGGACTGGCTATGCAGTTTTATCTGTGAACATTTTAATTGGAGCGTCTTCCTGTACACCAGCACATCCAATCACTACTTACCAAGTCAGCGATATATGGACAAACCATACCGCCAACACGGGCCATCATTGAACTGGAACCCATTCCTGAGTTTCGAACCAGCGTCGGAAATAATTCCGCCGACCACACATAGATGATAGCAAATGCGGCTGACACTCCAAATTTGCCTACATTTGCCAAAACAACAGCAATCCACTTGAGAGCTGAAGAAAAACAAAACCAAAACAATACACATTCAGCTCATTACGAAACCAGGCCTATTCAACATTAAGAAAACATGTCCGTAAGAAATAATGGCGTCCAACTTGGTGTCAGAAAATGATAAATGTTAGGTAAAAATGATAACATCTTTATTATTTCTGCTCTCAACATAGATTGTGGGTGCTCGTTAGAACCGCCTGAATGAGGCGGTTCTAACGAGTACCCACAATCTATGTTTTTGAGAAAAAAAAATAAGACAGATAATGTATACCCCCGTAAACCCCGCTTCCTCTTTATAAAGTGGGGTCAGGGGGGTCTTCGTTTCACGGACTTGTTATCGTGATGAAATTCATTGTACATTTTACAGCCAAATAAAGAATATTTTTGATGAAAAAAATTGTATTATTTTCCTTCTTTCTGCTCAAATATTTAAATTGTGTGGACACGTTAGAACCGCCTCATCAAACGAGTACCTACATTCAATATTTTAGAGCAAAGACAAGGAAATAATGTTCACCCCTGTACATCACGGAAACACGCCTATACAATTCTGACCTCCTCAAACCCCACTTGTATAGAGTAAAACTTGGGTTTACAGGGGTAAACCTTATTTTCTTATTTATGCTCTAAAATATAGAGTGTGGGTACTCATCGAGGAGGTTCTAACGGGTACCCACAATTTATATTTAAGAGCAGAAATAAGAAAAATACCACAATTTTTCATCTGAAAGTTTTCATTTTTTCGGCGTTAAAATTTACAATGTATTTGTATAGGCGTTGTTTCGTAGTGAAACCCCACTTAAATTATACAACAAGTGGGGTTGAGGAGGGATAGAATTATTTAGGCGTATCTCCGTGATGTGTTGTATCTGTATGTGCTTTTCCAGAACATTAACAATAAAAGTAAAAAAAAAGTACATTACTTGTGGGGCTGGTTCTTTGTCATTCGATATATGTAATAATACTGCTGGACGTTTACTTCTATCTTCACGTGACAGACACTTGCTAATTACGTTTAATTGCGCGCAAATTAAAAATTAACAGAACGCAATCACCACAAAGGAAACACAGGTGCAGTGAGGCGTTTTTATTTTTGTTTTAAAATATTAATCAAAAACAAGAGCATCGCATGCAGGTGCCAGCGCTCGGCTGCAAAAATTCTAAGTCGAAAAATGGGCATAACTGTGCCAACAATATTTTGAGGGATACCTGTGAGTTCCCTTTTTCATAATGAACAACTAGTCCGAGTTTTAAGTAAATATGTTCAGTAATGACAGAGATATTACAAAATGTCCAAGTTTTTTAAACGACGACGCAGACGACGCGAGAGCTATGACAAAACCTCGTCGTTTTCTTCGAAAACAGCCGAGCTAATAATATAATATTTGCAAACAATGTAGTCCAAGATTAGACACCGCAAGACGGGTCTATACTATTTGTTTAACGTACAAGAAGATACCGGTAAAACTAAGCACATTGAGGGCAGCTTCAGAGCCATTTTATCAGCCTAAAAGACCACTCACATCGGGAAAACACGCCTATATAATTTTGACCCCCTCGAACCCCACTTTTATATAGTAAAACTGGGGTTTGTAGGGGTAAACCTTATTTTTCTTATTTCTACTCTAAGATATAGATTGTGGGTACTCGTTAGAACCGCCTCGATGAGGCGGTTCTAACGAGTACCTACAATCTATATTTTGAGCAGAAATAAGAAAAATATCACAATTTTTCATCATATTTTTTTTTTTCTTCATTTTTTTGGGGATAAAGGTGGCAAAGTATTTGTATAGGCGTATTGCGTAATGAGAGCACTTAAACCAGAAGTTGCATTACGAAAGCACGCCTATTCAAATCTACGGACACTGTTGCCATCAAAAAATAAAATATTTTCGATATTAGACACATTGCTCTATACATAGATTGTTGGCACTGAGAACCGCCTGCCGAGGCAGTTTTAACGATTAATCATAATCTTTATTTGAGCAGATATAAGAAAAATAATGTATTCACTGGTTTACCTAAGTTTTAGTATATAAAAGTGAGACCTCGAGCGGGTCAAAATAATATAGACGTGTTTTCGTGATGGTTTTCAGCGCCATTGCAAAAACAGCCCTATACACAAATGCACTGAAGATTTTACCGCCCAAAAAGAGAAATTTTTAAGATGAAAAATGGTATATTTTTTTATAATTTTTGCTCAAAGTATTGATTGTGGGTACACATTAGAATCGCCTGATCGAGGCGGTTCTAACGGGTACATCTACCCACAATCTATATATTAGAGCATAAATAAGAAAAAAAGGTTTACACCCTTAACCCCAGTTTAACTATATAAAAGTGGGATTCAATGGGTCAAAACTATCTATGTGTGTTTTCCGGATGTTTGATTAGTTTAGTACTGTTTAGTCGGGCCTCGCCCCTAGGGGCTTGAAGAAACAGATTTTGCTGCATGGTGCTTCCTCGAAGAGCTGACATCGCTGTAACAGGTCCGTGAAATGAGCACCCCTCTAAACAACACTTTTTATAGAGAAAACTGCGGTTTGCGGGGGTATACATTACTTTCTTATTTCTGCTCCAAGACACATGTTGTGGGTACCACTTCAATGGGATGGTTCTACAGATTACAGCAAGCTATGTTTGCAGTATAAATAAGAAAAATATCGCGGATTTTCATCAGAAAAGTGATCATTTTGGAGATGTGAAGAAATGCACTGTGTCGCATCTGATCGCACGGATGTGTTATCGTAATGAACAAGTAAATCGCCCAGGTGTCATAGCCTACCCAGGCAAAGTGGTCCGAGTCGGACCGTCGGAGCATATAAACCCTATTGTTTTCATTTGGCGGTAGGGCTTGAGATGTCATTGCATCTCAGCGTCGGGTAAAAGACCCGCAATGTCTCCAATATGACATACACTACGATACCCACACGTGGGACATAGTGCATTTTTCACATGTCCAAAAATGGCTACTTTTCCGATGAAAATCGATGACATGTTTCCTATCTTTACTGCAGACATAGGTTGCGGGTGCTCGTTAGGACCGCCTCATTGAGGCGGTTCTAACGAGTACCAACAACCTATGTTTTGGAGCAGATATGATAAACATAACGTATACCCCAGTAAATCCCAGTTTTCTTTATATAAAGTGGGGTTTAAGGGGTTATTCATTTCACGAACTTGTTCCCATGATGAATAGCGTTGACAAGGGCGTTAAGCCTCAAACTATTTCAACATGGCAACAGTGATAATCGTTGACGGCGCCAAATATTCTCACCGTATATCAATGAGATATGTAACATGCGACCATACGGTACATGTAATGCCTTGACCCGGCTTTCCGGTCTCTGATGAGACCTTATTGGCCGAAAGTAGCTAGTCTGGCCCAGAACAAAACTTGAACGCTCTACGGTTTTCTGTTCTGTGTTGTTATCCTTGCTTTCAAAGGACTACCTTGAGACAGAACTTTCAAACTATTTCATCATCAATCTTTGACTGCCATTTTTGGGCCAGTATACCCAAAGTCACTTAGCACAGTAGTTTTACGATGCTGAGGTCCACGTGCCTATCATCATTGATATGTGAAAGCAGAAATAAGACAGATATTATTATTTATACCTAAAATGTGACATTACTGATACCATGTTGGACGCCATTATTTCACACGGACATGTTTTCCTAATGGAGTGTGAGGTCAAAGTGTTGTGTAGAGAGGGTCGGATGTACTTGCGTAATCGATCTGCACTACACTGATTCGTTTGGTTTGGTCAGATGTGTAGAACTAGATCAGAAATTGGCTTTTGATCGGGATCTACACTGCCCGAGTCGGGGTTGTTCATTTCACGGACTTGTTCTTGGTCGCGTTATGGTTTGTTTATAATACTGGAATCTAAGGGTTAAACAAAAAAGGTCGAATTTGTTAGGGCTATTTTCACAACCTGCCATTACGAGAACACACCCGTGCGGCATAGTGCATTTTTCTTACCTCCAAAATGGCTACTTTTCTGGTGAAAATCCGTAATATTTTTCTTATTTATGCTGCAAATATAGGGTGTGGGTGCTCGTTAGAACCGCCTCATTGAGGCGGTTCTAACGAGTACCCACAACCTATGTTTTGGAGCATAAATAAGAAAAATAATTTAGACCCCCGTGAACCCCAGTTTTCTCTGTATAAATTGGAGTTTAAGGGGGTGTTCATTTCGCGGACTTGTAAACGTGATGACTCAGAGGAAATGGACCGTCAAGTGTTGTCTGTGTTTCTTTGATTTAGCATTGTTACTATGGATACATGTATTTCATAGTTTATACCTACATTCGTCTGCGTACAGCACAGTAAATATAGTTGACAGACACGCAACACCTCCCAGTATCATGGTACCCGCGTGCAATGGCTTCCTCCCTATTCTGTCAAGCAACAGCAGACACAGAAGATAGGCCGCAACTTCCATACTTGTATTGATAGCAAAGTTGACATATATATCACCATCGAGATTTCCAACATTTAGCCCTAGTCCATAGTAAACCATACTGACAACGCACCTGAAATGTATTTATCACTCATTGAATGTCCTCGCCAGCCCTTCGTTATATAGAGAAGTATATACAAATCTTACATGAGTGTCAGATGTGGATAGAAATATCCATCCCGAGGACCACTGTCCGAAATGAGAATCTTGCCGAGTGATGCCGGACAGTGATCCCAAGAGACAATTTTTACTCCTACCCCTCCAACTACGGAACTCTGGAACGGACAAGCATTTTTTAATATGTTGTGCGAACAAGATATTAAGTTGTGCGAACAAGATATTATATTGTGCGCAGAAGATAATGTGTTGTGTACAAAAGATATTATCTTGTGAGGACAATATCATTTATCTTGTGCGCTCAAGATATTATATTGTGCGCACAAGATAATATCTTGTTCGCACAACACATTATCTTGTTGGCACAGCATTTTGACTTGTTTGCACAACATATCTCTTATGCGGACAACATAGCATCTTATGCGTCTGATTAAATTGTGCTAACAAGATAATATGTTGTGCGAACAAGATAACATGTTGTGCGCACAAGATATTATGTTGTCTGCACATGAATGGTGTTTTGCAAACAATATATGTTGTGCGAACAAGATAATAACTTGTGCGCACAAGATACTATCTTGTGCGCACAAGATATTTTGTTGTCCACACAAGATATATGTTGTGCAAACAAGATAATATCTTGTGCGCACAGGATATTAAGTTGTGCGAACAAGATATTATCTTGTGCCCAAAAGATAATAACTTGTGCACACAAGGTATTATGTTGTTCATACAAAATAATATCATGTACGCACAAGATATTATCTTGTTCGCACAACATATTAAAAAAAATTACATGTCCCTTCCATGGTTCCGTACAACTCCGGTTTTTTGGTTTGTTGTTTCTTGAATACCTCTCATTTCTATGAATTGACTTTTTATTATGCGGACAATTCGATTGTCGCCATCCCCCATATTTTGATGTCATTTAGGGCCGTAGCTACGCACTTGCGTACACATTACAAACGTAAAAAGAGACGTAGAAGAAAAGGAAGAAGAAAAAGAAGAGGAAGGAGAAGAATGATTAGAAAAAGGAAAGAGAAACCGAAGAAGAAGATGAAGAAGAAAAGAAGCAGAGAGAAAAAGAGGAATAAGAAAAACAATAAGAAGAAGAAGAAGAAGAAGAAGAAAAAGAAAGAAAAAATGTATGTGTCTAGGATATACGCAACACTATTTATTAGCAAGCATAGTTTCCTCCTTTGCCACCGTGGACCGCACTTGCAGGAAAGGGAGCAAATTCTTACCTGTAAGAGTGGTCTCCATTTACAGTGCTGATGCCCACAGTTATTATTTTTAATATTTTCTTCTAGCTTCGCCCCTGTCAATAATGCGGTGTTTTTGCATTCACTGAACGTGCAGTTACGTACAACTTAACGTTGGCGTACACGACGTGGGTAGGAAAAGAATGTCTATCTCAGGTTTAAGTTCAGCGTTTCCTGAATGGAATTAATGAGGGTAAACATTGCTTTATTCTATTCTTTTTTGTTTGTTTGCGTTGCGGTATTAATTTTCAGGACATTTAGAGGAGGTTGCTTTGTGCGACTTTTACCCGATATTGAAATGAAATGACATTTCAAGCCCTACCGCCCAAAGACGGTGCAAGGAACGATAAGATTCGCCCCACTTTTCCACGACAAGCTTAGACCTAAGCGGTTTGTTTGTTTGTATGAGGTTTAACGTTCCTGTCAACACAGTATAGGTCATTTTGGAGACGTTGCTTCCAATTTTGTGGGACTTGTACCCGACATTGAGATGAAATGACATCTCAAGCCCTGCTGCCCAATGAAACCAATAGGGTTTATAAGCATTTACGGACGGACTCCGACCGCTTTGCCTGGGCAGGCTTAGATTCTCTATCCTCTAAGCGGTTTGCCAGTACTCGTGTGCGAGTCGATTTCAGCTCTGCGTGGAAGCATCATGCAAACCATCCATTTCTTCAAGGCCTGATGGGCGGGGTCCGACCTAAGCGGTTTACAAGTATCCAAGTTTGATCGATCTCAGCACTGTGCGGAAGCACCAAGTCTCTAACTTCCGATGCCTCATCACGTGAACAAGTCCGTGAAATGAGCACCCCGCTAAACCCCACTTTATATAGAGAAAACGGGTGTTTACAGGGGTATACATTATTTTTCTTATTTTTTACTCCAAGACATAGGTTGTGGGTACTCGATAGAACCGCCTCAATGAGGCGGTTCTAACGAGCACCCACGACCTATGTTTTCAGTATAAATAAGACAAATATAACGGAATTTCACCAGAAAAGTAGTCATTTTGAAGATGTGGAAACATGCACTATGCATGTCGCACGGGTTTGTTATCGAAATGTTTATTACATAAGTTGTGGCTACTTGTTAAAACAACATCAATGACATATGTCTGTAACAGAAAAAGAAAAGAATAATATCAGACAAAGTCTCATTTGATGCCATATCTGCTACTCATTACGCGAACTAGTCAGCGAAATGAAGACCCCCTATATCCCACTTTATATAGAGAAAACGGGGGTTTACGGGGGTATACATCATTTTTCTTATTTTTACTCCAAGATATAGGTTGTGGGTACTCGTTAGAACCGCCTCAATGAGGCGGTTCTAACGAGCACCAACGGCCTATATTTGCAGAATTTATAAGAAAAATATCAGGGATTTTCATCAGAAAAGTAGCCATTTTGGAGATGAGGAAGATGCACAATGTCAACAGGTGTGTTATCGTAATGTTGTATCAGAAAAACTATACAAACACGAAAACACGCCTATATAATTTTGAACCCCAACCCTTATCAAACTCCATTTTTAAATAGCATATTTTGTCGCATAGACTGTGGCAGAAGTATGAAAAATATCGGAAAGTATCATCATCCCAGCAGGCACTGAGGGCACTCAACGTTGAACTAACGTTGAAACAACATTGAAAACGTTGTTTCAACATTAGTTCAGCGTTGAGTCACCGTTTTGTGCCTGCAGGGATGATTATTTTAGGTGGCAAACTTTTCAATATATTTGAATAGGCATGATTTCGTACATGTAATTATGAGGAAAATTCTCGGCATCACGTGAAAAAATCCCTGAAAGAATTAACTACGGAACCCGAGAAGGGACATGATTTTTTTATTTTTATTATCTTGTGCGAACATTAAGTTGTGTGAACCAGATATTATCTTGTCCGCACAAGATTATATCTTGTGCGCACAACATAGATCTTGTGCGGACAAGATAATATCTTGTGCACACAAGATAATATCTTGTTCGCACAAGATATTATCTTGTCTGCACAACTTAATATCTTGTCCGCACAAGATAATATCTTGTTCGCACAACTTCCCAAGCTCTATGTTGTGCAAACAAGATAATATGTTGTGCAAACAAGATAATTTGTTGTGAAAACAAGATAATATGTTGTGCAAACAAGATAATATCTTGTCCGCACAAGATATTTAGTTGTGCAAACAAGATATTATCTTGTCCGCACAAGATAATATGTTGTCCGCACAACATAAATTATATTGTCCGCACAAGATAATATCTTGTCCGCACAACATATTTCTTGTGCGCACAATATAATATCTTGTTCGCACAACATAAAAAAAATATATATGTCCCTTCCCGGGTTCCGTAATTAACCCCTAAACCTCACTTTTATATAGCGAAAACTGGGGTATACAGGGGTAAACATCATTTTCCTATTTTTGCTTAAAAATGTAGGTTGTAGGTACTCGTTAGAATTGACTCAATGAGGCGGTTCTAACGAGTACCAACAACGAAGCGATTCTAACGAGTACCCACAACCTATGTCTTGAAGCGAAAATAAGAAAACATATGACGTTTTTTTTTTTTTTTTTTTTTTTTGGATTCATCTGAAACGTTGTCATTTTGAAGATGTGAAATACTCTGAATGCCGCACGCATCGAGTGACCATGTCTGCGAAATGAACATCCCCTTAAACCCTACTTTATATCGAGAAAACTGGGGTTTACGAGGGTATACACTGTTTTCTTATTTCTGCTCCATTACATAGGTTGTGGGTACTCGATAGAACCGCCTCAATTGGGCGGTTCTTACGAGCACCAACAGCCTATGTTTGCAGTATAAATAAGTAAACAATATCACGGGTTTTCAGCGAAAAAGTAGCCATTTTTGAGATGTTAAAACTGCACTATGATGCGGTTCTAACGAATACCCACAATCTATTTTTAGAGCAGAAATAAGAAAAATAAGGTTTACCCCTGTAAACACCAGTTTACTATGTAAATGTGGGGTTCAAGGAGGTCAAAATAATATAGACGTGTTTTTTAATGATGGCTGTTTTCACATTACGATAACACACCCATGTGATTTTTACACCTCGGAAATGCCTACTTTTCTTATGAAAATCCATGACAATTTTCTCATTTATAATGCCAACATGGATTGTCTGAACCCGTTAGAACGCCTAATTCAGGCCGTTATAACGAGTACCCACATCCATTGACATGGAGCAGAAAAAAAAGAAAATAATGTGCATGAATACCCACGTAAACCTAGTTTTCTCTGTATAAATTGGGGTTTAGGGGCTGTTCATTTCACGGACTTGTTCTTGTGATGGTGTGAAAGTTTTTGTGTGACGTGTTAGTCTAAACATAGAGTGTGGCTGCACGTTTTAACCGCCTCATTGTGGTTGCTCATTAGAACCGCTCGTTAGAGCCGTCGATATGAGGCGGTTCTAACGAGTACCTTTAGAGGAAAAGTAAGTCGGAACAAGAGCACCGCAAGCGGCGCCATGCTCGTCTGTTTTTCCAGCTCTTGTGATGATGGGTGAGTGTGAGTATGAAGTTTCATGAAGGCAGGCCAAATACTTCTGGAAATATGGTCAAGGTTCAGTTTTTTGGTTAATTTTTCGAAAAATAGGTCAAAGTTCAAAGGTCAAGGTCACAGGTCAAAAAGCGTGGTATGACTGAAAAGGTCTTGTCCCAAGGAACATTCATGTGAAGTTGGAAGGCTCTGTTGTGAATAGTATTGAAATAAGAGACAAAAACAATTTAAAAAAAAACGGAGAGAAAAGGGGAGATAATTCAATCAAATGGCAAGATGGAGTTATAAAACTTGTAGCGAATGTAGCTCTTGTGATGGTGAGTATGTGTATGAAGTTTCATGAAGGTAGGCCAAATACTTTTGGAAATATGGTCAAGGTTAAGGTTTTCGGTTAAATTTTCGAAAAATAAGTCAAAGTTCAAAGGTCAAGGTCACAGATCAAAAAGTGTGGTATCACGGAAAAGGTCTTGTCCCAAGGAACATTCATGTGAAGTTTGAAGGCTCTGTTGTGAATAGTATTAAAATGAGAGCAAAAAATGTGTTTCAGAAAAAAATTGGAAAAGGGGAGATAATTCAGCCAAAATCAACAATGTTTAATGGTCCTTGGTCAAAATGTAGCTCTTGTGATGATGAGTATGTGTATGAAGTTTCATGAGGCTAGGTCTAATACTTTTTAAGTTATAGCCAAGGTTAAGTTTTTTTGGAACGCCGACAGACGACGCCAGACGACAACGCAGACGCCGGAGTGATGACAATAGCTCGAAAGTTTTTTTTCAAAAAGCGGACGAGCTAATAAAATGTAAACTCACTTTTGTCTATATCATCACGCGAACAAGTCCGTGAAATAAACACCCAATTAAACCCTACGTTACAAATGTATATAGAGAAAACTCGGGTTTACAGGGGGTATACATTAGTTTTCTTATTTCTGTTCCAAGACATAGGTTGTGGGTACTCGTCAGAACCGCCTCAATGATGCGGTTCTAGCGAGCACCCACAGCCTATGTTTACAGTATAAGTAAGAAAAATATCACAGATTTTCAGCTGAAAAGTAGCCATTTTTGATGTAAAAAATGCACATAGGGTGAGTTATTGTATTTGTTTGTTTGGTTTGAGGTTTAGCGTCCCCGTCAACACTGTATAGGTCATTTTGGAGACGTTGCTTCCAATTTTGTGGGACTTTTATCCGACATTGAGATGAAATGACATCTCAAGCCCTGCCGCCCAATGAAACCAATAGGGTTTATAAGCATGGACCGGCCAACTCGCACTGCTTTACCTGGGCAGCGGGCTTAGATCCTCTAAGCGGTTTACCAGTATTCGTGTGTGGGTCGGATTCAGTTCTGCGTGGAAGCATCATGCAGCCCAGATATTTCTTAAAGCCCCGATGGGCGGGGGCCAGAGGCAGTTTTGTTTACCACGCAATAAAACCAGTAGCTTTGCTACAGTAAAGCAATTAGCTACAATTTTGAGTTAAGCTGTTGCAAAATGATATGTTATAAAATCAATTGACGAAAACAATAACACTTTGTCAGCATTGTTTTCGCAAAATGGTTTGTTTTAAGATAAACATATGTCTTTTCTTTTTCAAATAAGAATCTGTCAGCCGTAGTTTTGATTAATACCGTAAAACTCTTAAAAAATTTCCCGCTGAGCACAACAACCAAAAGCGGCCTTGCAAGATTTGGTTATATCTAGGTATCAGGATCTAAACTGATTGTCATACAGTTTGTTAACTGAACGAATAAATTATAGTGAAATTCCTATATTAAGACCACCTTTGGGACTGTTCAAAAGTGGTCTTTAAGACCACTATTGAACAGTTTAAAAGGTGGTCTCGGGCCAGAGGAAACTGCATGCAGTAAAAGATATGAAAGAACAACTGCAAACAACTACATAAGCTAGTCTTAATTTTAGGTGGTCTTTATAGCGACATTTCACTGTAACATATACAAAGTTATTTGATTGGTGGATCTATTCAGAAAAAAAAGGGTTGGCTAAAATAATCTTTTCAGCGGGATAACGGTTAATATAGTGATGTATACTGGATATAATTCTGCCCCCGCCCATCGGGGCTTGAAGAAATAGATGGGCTGCATGATGCTTCCACGCAGAGCTGAAACCAACCGCACGTGAGAACTGATAAACCGCTTAGAGGTTCTAAGCATGCCAAGGAAAAGTGGTGCGAGTTGGACCGTCCATGCATATAAAGCCTATTGGTTTCATTAGGTGGCAGGGCTTGAGACGTCATTTCATCTCAATGTCGGGTAAAAGTCCCACAAAATTTGAAACAATATCTCCAAAATGACATATACAGTGTTGACGGGGACATTAAACCTCAAATCAATTACTGGATATAATTATCTGAGCCAACGCAGTGCAGACCTAGAAATAGTCCAAACAGGGTCCAGCCTGTTTAAAATTTAGTCTGTACAATCAGATGCATGATCGACTTGTAAGTAAGGGGTTACGAAAACTCGCCTATACAAATACATTGTAAATTTCACCCCCGAAAAAAAATCAAGGTGAAAATTTGTCATATGTTTTCTTATTTTTTCTAAAAATATTGATTCTAGGTCACGTTAGAGCCGCCTCATCGAGGCGGTTCTAAAAAGTACTCACAATATTAATATTGGATAACAAAAAAGAACAAGATGTGTTTGTGAAACATGAATATGTCCCCGGCATGGTCATTTTTTTTTCAAAGTTAGTCACAGTTCAAAGTCAAGGTCACAGGTCAAGATTTTTGGTTTGAGTGGTGGGAAGCCCTTGGCGCAAGGAACCTACATGCCAAATATGAAGGCTCTATCTTAAACGGTTCAATAGTTATGAACAATAATGTGTTTATTTAAAGTAGGTCATAGGTCAAGGTCACAGGTCAATTTTTTTGCATGAATTTAAAGATCTTGTCATAAGGAACCTACATGCAAAATATGAAGGCTCTATCTTAAACGATTCAAAAGTTATGAACAATTTTATTTGTTCTTTTAAGTAGATCAAAGGTCAAGGTCATGGTCAAAATATTTTGCACGAATGAGCTCCTATCACAAGGAACCTACATGCCAAATATGAAGGCCCTATCCTGAACGGTTCGAAAGTTATGACTAAAATGTTTTTTCTTTTAAGTAGGTCAATGAATGTAAGGAACCTACATGACAAATATGAAGGCTGTATCTCAAACGGTTCAAAAGTGCCAAATATGAAGGCTGTATCTCAAACGGTTCAAAAGTTATGACCAATGTTAACTTATTTTTTTAGTTTTATGTAGGTCGAAGGTCAAGGTCACCGGTCAAATTTTTTTGTATGAATGTAAAGCTCTTGTCACAAGGAATCTACATGCAAAATATGAAGGGTGTATCTCAAATGGTTCAAAAGTTATTACCAAAATGTTATTTCTTATTTTAAGTAGATCAAAGGTCAAGGTCACAGGTCAATTTTTTTTGCATGAATGTAAAGCTTTTGTTACAAGGAATATACATGCCAAATATGAAGACTGTATCTCAAGTGAATCAAAAGTTATGACCAATGTTATTTTTTCTTTTAAGTAGGTCAAAGGTCAAAGTCAAGGTCACAGGTCATTTTTTTTGCATGAATGTGAAGCGCTTGTCACAAGGAACCTTCATGCCAAATTTGAATACTCTACCTCAAACGGTTCAAAAGTTTTGACCAACGTTATCGGTGTCCTCGTACAAACCAACAAACAGATCAACAAACAAACAGACAGGGCAAAAACAATATGTCCCGCTATCGCTACAGGGGACATAATAATAAGGTTTACACTTGTAACCCCCAGTTTGACTATATAAAAGTGGGTTTCAATGGCGTTGCGGACAGAATTTCGTGATGAACACTATATGTGCCCTTGTGTCAAACACATCACGAAAACAGGCCTATATAATTTTGACCCCATTGAACCCCACTTGTATATAGTTAAACTTGGGTTAACAGGGGTAAACCTTATTTTTCTGATTTCTGCTCTTAAATATAGATTGTGGGTACTCGTTAAAACCGCCCCGAGGCGGTTCTAGCGTATACTCACAATCTATATTTTGAGCAGAAAACAGAAAAAAATATCACAGTTTTTCATCTTTAAGTCTTCATTTTTTCGGCAATAATTTACTTTGTGTTTGAAAAGGCGTGTCTTCGTAATGCATGTACATGACATAAGCTGTTCCATATGTCGCCCGCGATATGTCTTCACATCATGTTAACAAGCCTTTGTAATGAACACCCATGTAAACCCCACTATATATAGAAACAGAAGAGCTTTACAGGAATAAAGAGTACTTTATTCATTTCTGCCTTAATACATTTTTGAGGGGGTGGGGGAGGGGGGGAGGTTAACGCCTCTTTCAAGATTATTTCACTCATATAGAGGCGATCGTTAGTCAGAGGTGGGCCAAATCCTGCTCCAATGCATAGGTTGTGGATATCCTTTAGAAGCGAGCACACACAGCCTTTGTTTGGCGTAAAAATAGTAAAATTTCAAAGATTTTCATCAGTTTTGGAGATATGAAAAAGATGCGTTATGTCACACGGATGTGGTATAGAAATAATCCAGCACGAAAACATGCCTATATAATTTTGACCCCTTTGAACCCCACTTTTAAACACTAAAACTGGGGTTTTCAGGGGTAAACATTATTTTGCTTATTTCTGCTCAAAATGTGTGATATTTTTCTTATTTCTGTGATTTTTGTGCTTATTTCTGCTACAAATATTGATTCTGTGTACACGATAGAACCGCCTCATCGGCGGTTCTAACGTGTACCCACAATCTATATTTTGAGCAGAAAAAAGGACAATATCACAATTTTTCAGCTTAAAAGTTTCACATTTTGACAGTAAAATTTACAATGTATTAGTATAGGCGTGCTTTTGTAATGTTTCAGGAATTTGTAATAGCCTTTGCCGCGAGAATGCTTAATGTCGGCGACACCACCAACCCATGAAGTTATCCAAGGAAACCTCACGTGAACAAGTCCGTGAAATGAAGACCCCCCTAAACCCCACTTTATATAGAAAAAACTGGGGTTTACGGGGGGTAAACATTATTTTTCTTATTTCTGCTCTAAGACATGGGTTGTGGGTACTCGTTAGAACCGCCTCAGTGAGGCGGTTCTAACGAGCACCCACGACCTATGTTTTGAACATTTATAACAAAAATATCAAGGATTTTCATCAGAAAAGTAGCTGTGTTGGAGATGTAAAAAATGCAGTAAGTCGCACGGGTGTGTTATCGTAATGAGTAAAATGTCATCAAGAAAACACGCTTGTATAATTCTGACCCCCTAAAACACCACTTAAATATCGTAAGACTGGGTTTGGTTCGACGTAAAACATGCATTTCCCCTCCACTATGAGCGTGAAGCACTTCTGCTTCTTACGGTGTTGAAACAAAGATGAGGCGAAGATGGTGTGTATCTTGCGTCACTAGGGCGTTCAACTGATATTCGCTTACAGATGGACAAGGCCTGTTGTCCTTGCAGTCGGTAAGAGTAGAGGGGGGGGGGGGGGGTGTTATTTCTTCTGTTTCTACACTGTCATTCATTTACCTCATGCTCCTCTGTCCCTCACTCTATTATCTCTTCTATCTCTTTTCTCCATTTCTCTGGTAGACGACACAAAATGACCCACAAGGGTTGACGCGTCGCTAAACCCAAAACAATCAATCAATGGCCATATTCGACTGGGAAGTTTCGTGAAAATTCCGTGTAATTACACGCAGGGGTGTGGTGTCTTTCTTGTAATAGCCGATCACATGGTCCAATCAAATATGAGTTATTTTACAAATACATAAGCGATCGTGGAGCACGATTCTATTCGAAGGAAAAATCGAACCTTTCGTGCACCCCGGTCGCTTATGGGCTATACACAAATAAAATATTTGATTGGACCATGTGACCAGCTATTACAACTAGGCATCACACTCCTACGTGGAATTTCACGGAAATTTCACGAAACCTACCAGTCGAATACCGTCAATGTGTAGAAACAAACTACTGATAGCACTATTGGGTCGACTGAGTGTAAGAAGTAAAAAAGGTCCTGAACACGAACTGTTTCGTTTAATCCCAAAATGATTCTAATCCTGAAAACCTATCTGTAAAATTCTGACCCCTTGCATCCCACTTTCATATAGTAAAACTGGGGCTTACAGAGGTAAACCTTATTTTTCTGATTTTTGCTCGAAATATAGATTGTGGCTACACTTTGGAACAGCCACATCGAAGTATAGATTGTGCGTAGTCGTTGAAGCGCCGCTATGAGGCGGTTCTATAGATTGTGCGTACTCGTTAGAACCGCCTCTATGAGACGGTTCTAACGTGTACCCACAATCTATATTTTGAGCAGTAAAAATAAAAATATCTCAATTTTTCATCTTAAGATTTGCTTTTCTTTTTCGGCGGTTAAATTTACAATGTATTTGTATACATAGGCGTGTTTTCGTAATGTATTGTATGGGAACAGAACAGAGCATGACCAGACGCGAAGTTCTGTGACATCTGATCTGGATCTACACTCTTTCCTAAACCCTTCACATGATTCCAGACTAGTTTCTAACATTGACCTCACAGAGATAATAACTTGCTAATTTCGATTTCCAACAAATCTATGAGATGCCGTTTTTCTATTTAATACATATTTATAAATATCCATAATTCGATTTATGGATATCCATAATTCGAATTATGGATATCCATAAATCAGCCGAATAATGGATATCCATAATTCGAATTATGGATATCCTATATCGAATTATGGATATCCATATTTCGGTTTATGGATATCATTAATTCAGATCGATTTATAGATATACGTAATTCGAATTATGGATATCCATATTTCGAATTAGGGATATCCATAAATCGAATTATTGATATCCATTATTCCGCTGATTTGTGGATATCCACAATTCGATTTATGGATATTCATAAATCGAATTATGGATTTCTATAAATCGGACTGAATAAATAATATCCGTATTTCGAATTAGGGATATCCATAATTCACCACAAAGGCCTTCGGTTTCAGACAATATTTATTTTATTTATTTGCAAAGACGAATTATTGATATCCATAATTCGAATTATGGATATCCATAAATAGGCCGAATTGTGGATATCCACAATTCGATTTATGGATATCCATAAATCGATCTGAATTAATGATATCCATTCGTCGAAATAATGATATCCATAATTAGATTTATGGAAATCCATAATTCGAATTAATGATAACCATAAATCAGCCGAATAATGGATATCCATAATTCGAATTAAAGATATCCATAAATAGAATAATGGATATCCATAATTCGATTTTTGGATATCATTAATTCAGACTTAATAATGGATATCCATAATTCGAATTATGGATATCATTAATTCGAATTATGGATATCCATAAATAAATATGGATATCCATAAATAATTATGTATATCTATAATTCGAATTATAGATATCACTAATTCAATTGATGGATATCCATAATTAATTATGGATATCTATAAATAGGGAATAAAGAGTAAATCGGCGCTCCATTCAAATCACTGACAGTCACACGATAGCGACTGTTCTGAGTAACATATCATTAGTCGATTGGCATACAATCGACTCAAAATTTCTAACATATCGTTATTAGTTTCGGCCCCCGTCCATCGGTTCTTGAAGAAATATATGGGCTGCATGATGCTTCCACGCAGAGCTGAAACCGACCCGCACACGATTTCTGGTAAACCGCTAAGAGGATCTAAGCCTGCCCAGGCAAAGCGGTGCGAGTCCATGCTTATAAACCCTATTGGTTTCATTGGCAGGGCTTGAGAAGTCATTTCATCTCAATGTCGGGTAAAAGTCCCACAAAACTGGAGGCAACTTCTCCAAAATGAACTTTACAGTGTGGAGGGGGACGTTAAACCTCAAATCAATCAATCAATCAATCAATCAATCAATCGTTATTAGTTTAAAAAATATTTCTTAATTTTTGTATTATAAACTTTATTTACCAGTTCAAGTAAATAATGAGTGTTCGGATGAGAAGTCGTAGAGATGTGAACATTTTCAACACGCTGGCTTTCTTGCCTTCATCTGCAGTGTCGCTGTCTATAACCTTTTCTGGTATTTCAACACCGTTGACTTTGGCACATTGCTTGATTATCTTCTCCGCCTGGTCAATCTTGCCACGTGACATCAACCACCTCGGGGATTCTGGTATTAGCCTGAAACAAACACATTGTCACAGTCCGTTGAATAATAACCCACGAGTAACAAACAAGTAGAGCCTGATAGCTTTATACCATGCTAGTATTTTGTTTGTTTGCAATGGAGTTTAACGGCCCATTCAACACTGTTTAGATCATTTTTGAGCCGGCCAGTTTACCTATCCACACTTTTCCTGGGCAGGCTTAAAAGTAAGCGGTTAACCAGTATAACATAACTGCCCTCCGTGAATCAGCGGAAGGGAGAGAATGACCGTAGAAAAGATTTCATGATCAATCTCCGATCATGTCCAATTTGATTTTCTTGTTTGTTAAAAATGTGAAATTTTAAGAGAGGATTTCCTTTTTCCTGAAATAAGTTTGGAAATTTATATTGAGTGTTGCGATTCTAAAGAATGCACACAATTTACTTTTTTGCCATAGAAGTTCGTAAAGATATCTTTAAGTTACCCCTAATTAAGCCACATGGTCTGGTGCTATCATAAAACCTCAGTAGTTCAAACTACTTCTACCTCGAACAAATTTTCATTAACACATTCAGTACCAGAAACCCCTAAAGAGGTACCTTGGCAAACAGTGCAGGCCCAGATCAGACGCCGCAGAACGCGGCGTCTGATCAGGGCCTGCACTGTTTGCAAACAGATCAGCCATTTTCTGAACAAAATTTGAAGAAAACACAACCTGACACCCCTAAATTTTGAAATGGACTCCTGCTATATATAAAATGGAAGATTCCATTTGGAACAAAAAGGGTTAAACCAAAGGTATTCGAGTTAGCGAAGTTCCGTCTTATACAGCCTTACCAGACAGACTTTCGGATGAGTCTTTAAACCGAGGTCCCGTCTCCATTACGCAAACATGCCTATACAAATACATCGCCACCTTTATCGCCGAAAAAAATGAAAATTTTATAATAAAAAAAAATGTGATATTTTTCTTATTTCTGCTCAAAATATAGATTTTGGACACTCGTTAGAACCGCCTCGATGAGGCGGTTCTAACGAGTACCCACAATTTATATTTTAGAGCAGAAATAAGAAAAATAAGGTATACCCCCGGAAACCCCAGTTTTAATATATAAAAGTGGGGTTCAAGGAGTCAAAATTATATAGGCGTGTTTTCGTGATGTCCATATGACCTTAGATGTTTGTGGGACGTAAAACTCAAACACTCACTCACTCACTCACTCATATAGCCCTACCAGAAGTAAAGGAAAAGTAGAGGTGCGGGACAAACTATGATGAGCTGTAGAATGTTCCATTCTCGTGTAAAGTAGGCGACGAAATTTAGAAGGTATAGACCAATACACCAGAAGAACTCGATCACAATTCCAGCCACGACTCGCTTTGAAGGTCCTACCAGTTCCATACCTGAAATAGTTGTACATTGACCCATAAGGCGCCAATCACGACAATTGCCGTCTGCTTTGTCGTCTGCCGGTTACTTATAATGTCATTTTTGCAAACAGTGTAGACCCAGATCAGACTGCTCCTCTAGGAAAAGTCTGATCTGGATCTGGTTTCTACCCAGGAAAAGAGGGCCACATGGAAGATTAGTACGTGTACGAAATGTGTTACCCTCTATAAATAAGGTCGATTCTTCTTCTTCTTCTTCTTCTTATTATTATTATTAGTTAAACTGCTTGCCCATATGAAAACAAATTTCTAAACAGTTTGCAAGAAGATTCAGCAGACGGCATTTCAGACGACATTTTCAGATGTAGTTTTTCGCGGCGTCGTAAGGGTTAAGTTAACCCATGCCACCACGAAAATACGCCTTTCTTATATTTACCGTCTTGAACTCCATTTTAATATAGTAAAACTGGGGTTTACGGAGATACACAGTATTTTTCTTATTTTTGCTCAAAAGCATAGATTTTGCGTACTCGTTAGAACCGCCTCGCCACAATCTATGCTTTGAGCGGATATGTAAAAAAAAAATATCAGGATTTTTATCAGAAAATTTTCATCTTGAGTGGTAAAATGTTTCCAATATATTTGAATAGGCGTGTTTTCCAAATGTGGTCGGCTATTGCCTTTACTTCTATTTTGAATGTAATGTTGTTTATGTCAAAATTAATACATTGACTCACCCGTAGTCACATGATCACTAAGTGACGTCAAAATTTATCATGGTTCTCTCCTTTATGATTGGACGATGGAGACGGCATGACGTCATTGGAGCTCCTCCGTGGATGCAATTGTTTCCATTGTTTTAATTTTAGCCCTCAAATTAGAATTTTTCGTCATTGTATGGATGGAAAGTAATGTGATATCACGTGAACAAGTCCGTGAAATGAGGACCCCCCGCGGTAACCCCACTTTATATGGAGAAAACTGGGGTTTACGGATGTATTCATTATTTTTCTTATTTCTGCTCCAAGACCTAGGTAGTGGGTGCTCGTTAGAACGCCTCAATGAGGCGGTTCTAACGAGCACACACAACCTATGTGATGAGCATTTATATAACAAGAGGGCCATGATGGCCCTGGATCGCTCACCTGATCCATAGTGTAACAAGTGGGCCCCAGGGAGGGCCATTATTGGCCCAAGGGCTTTAATGTGCATAATGTTGAGGGAGGTCTTAAAGGTGAAGATTCATACCAAACATCAACAAAGGCTATAATTTGAACAATCTTGGTAGAGGTCCACTAGATGACGCTTCATACCAAATATCAAAGACCTGGGCCTTCTGGTTTCAGACAAGAAGATTTTTAAAGGTTTTCCCTATAAAAGCTTATGTAAAACCAGTGGGCCCTGGCGCCGGGGCGTTTTTGGCCCCAGGGCTATAATTTGAACAATCTTGGTAGCGGTCTACTTTACGAAGCTACTTACCAAATATCAAAGACCTGGGCCTTCTGGTTTCAGACAAGACGATTTTTAAAGGTTTTCCCAATATAAGCCTATGTAAAACCAGTGGGCCTCAGGAAGGGGCCGGTTTTGGCCCCAGGGCTATAATTTGAACAAGCTTCGTAGAGGTCCACTAGATGAAGCTTCATACCAAATATCAAAGACCTGGGCCTTCTGGTTTCAGACAAGAAGATTTTTAAAGGTTTTCCATATATAAGCCTATGTAAAACCAGTGGGCCCCGGGGTGGGGCTGTTTTTTGCACCAGGGCTATAATTTGAACAATCTTGGTAGCGGTCCACTTGACAAAGATACATACCAAATATCAAAGACCTGGGCCTTCTGGTTTCAGACAAGAAGATTTTTAAAGGTTTTCCCTATATAAGCCTATATAAAACCAGTGGGCCCCGGGACAGGGCGTTTTTGGCCCCAGGGCTATCAATCCATTCACTGGTTAAGCAGGAGAAGCTTTGACGGCCATTTTGTTCACCGGAGCGGAATAGTATGAGCAATTTTGGTAGAGGGTCACCAAACGGACAGTCCTGTGAAATAATTTCAAAATCCATCCACTGGTTAAGGAGAAGTCATTTAAAGGTTTTTCTATTTTTAGCTCTGGTGGCCATCTTGTTCACCCGAGCGGAAGGGTTTGAGCAATGTTGGTAGAGGGTCACCCAAGGAACATACCTGTGAAGTAATTTCAAAATCCATCCACTGGTTAAGGAGAAAGAGTCGTTTAAAGGTTATTCTATTTTTAGCTCTGGCAGCCATCTTGTTCACCCGTGCAGAACGGTTTGAGCAATTTTGGTAGAGGGTCACCCAAGGAACATTCCTTTGAAGTAATTTCAAAATCCATTCACTAGTTAAGGAGAAGAAGTCGTTTAAAGGTTTTTCTATTTTTAGCTCTGGCAGCCATTTTGTTCACCCTAGCGGAACGGTTTGAGCAAATTTGGTAGAGGGTCACCCAAGGAACATTCCTGTGAAGTAATTTCGAAATCCAGCCATTGGTTAAGGAGAAGAAGTCTTTTAAAGGTTTTTCTATTTTTAGCTCTGGTGGCCATTTTGTTCACCCATGCGGAACGTTTTGAGCCATTTTGGTAGAGGGTCACCCAAGGAACATTCCAGTGAAATAATTTCAAAATCCATCCACTGGTTAAGGAGAAGAAGTCGTTTAAAGGTTTTTTTCTATTTTTAGCTCTGGCGGCCATCTTGTTTACCTGAGCGGAACGGTTTGAGCAATTTTGGTAGAGGGTCACCCAAGGAACATTCCTGTGAAGTAATTTCAAAATCCATCCACTAGTTAAGGAGGAGAAGTCGTTTAAAGGTTTTTCTATTTTTAGTTCTAGCGGCCATCTTGTTCACCCAAGTGGAACGGTTTGAGCAATTTTGGTAGAGGGTCACCCAAGGAACATTCCTGTGAAGTAATTTCAAAATCCATCCACTAGTAAAGGAGTAGATGTCGTTTAAAGGTTTTTCTATTTTTAGCTCTGGCGGCCATCTTGTTCACCCGAGCGGAACGGTTTGAGCAATTTTAGTAGAGGGTCACCCAAGGAACATTCCTGTGCAATAATTTCAAAATCCATCCACTGGTTAAGGAGAAGAAGTCGTTTAAAGGTTTTTCTATTTTTAGCTCTGGCGGCCATTTTGTTCACCCGAGCGGAACGGTTTGAGCAATTTTGGTAGAAGGTCATCTTAGGAATATTCCTGTGAAATGATTTCAAAATCCATCCACTGGTTAAGCAGGGGAAGTCGTTTAAAGGTTTTTCTATTTTTAGCTCTGGCGGCCATCTTGTTCACCCGAGCGGAACAGTTTGAGCAATTTTGGTAGAGGATCACCCAAGGAGCATTCCTGTGAAATTAGATCAAAATCTGTCCAGCAGTTTTGGAGAAGAAGTTGTTTAAAGCAAAAGTTGACGACGGACGCACGGACGCACGGACGACGGACGATGGACGACGGACAAAGACCGATCCCAAAAGCTCACCTTGAGCACTTCGTGCTCAGGTGAGCTAAAAAATATCAGGGACTTTCACCAGAAAAGTAGCCATTTTGGAGATATGAAAAATGTACTATGTCGTACGAATGAGTTATCGTAATGATTTATTTGATGTTCAATGAATTATGAACACCACAGGTAAAAGTGACCCACTGTTATTCATCCTTCAATGAACGCTAAAAATACATTCATTTCTTAATTAAATTTTTACGTTTCAGTTTGCAGAAAAATGTTTCTACAATTAAGACATTAAGAAAACATGCCTATACAAATACATTATCAATTTTTCGGCCAAAAAATGGAAATTTGAAGATGAAAAATTGTGATATTTTTCTTATTTCTGCTCAAAACATCGATTGCAGGGACTCGATAGAACCGCCTCGTCGGTGTGATTTTCTCGTTTTAACCGCACCCACAACTTTGGGTATGGATTTTATAGATTTGCCCAGTATTTTTCGTGAGAGCTCGGTGCTTTCTTCCATTCCTGCTTATTTTCAAAATACTGAAACACCTATAATTTGCTATAAATATAACAAAGTAGAAGTAAAACAAAGATCAGGAATCGATACAATTAACTTACTCCACCCATCAAAGACACCAAAGGGAAAGAAACACAAACATGAAGCGACCAGACCATAATGGAAAACTAAACAAAGGAAGGTCATAAGGACAGTTACTTTCCCACAAAATGGCCAAATCGCCATCCAAAATAAAAAAGACACAAGTGATACACACAGTAAGTAACAAACAACAACATAAATAAACCGCCACAGAAGAACCGCCTTGGAACGGTCAGTGGAAAGAATTCCACTGGGGGCTTAAATCGATTTTACATGGCCATAATCCTCGCCCTTACCTCTGTTGCGGTATACACTATTTTTATTTAGTCCGCATGAAGGCTTCCTATCTCATCAGTGTAACATCTCCGAGAACATACAAATAAAAAAACTACAGAGATGAAACAAGGTTGAGGACTCGACAACATACAACAACAGAATTGCTGGAGCAAAAGAAAACCAACAGTTAGACTCCGAGGGGCCGGACCAAAGACGGAGCATCAGGCGCCAACCAACATAAAGAATACTAAAATAAAATAAAATTCCATTTATGTTTTTACGCTGGAACCGTCATATAATCTTAGGCCCGACCCACCGGTGTGCAATCAAAGAGGGAAGCAAAGTTGCCAACCGTGATTGGGTTAACCACCATGCATGCAGTCTGTTTTATAACATTTATATTGTACCCAATCTTTATATATCGACGAACGGTTTTACGAAATTGGGTACTAAAGTCATTACAGGCAAGTATTTTTCTAAATTTATATACTAAGTCACCATATAAATCGGGTTCCGATAGGCCTTGTTGCAGATGTGTTTTAAGTCCAACATTGAATTTTGAAACCAAATCAGAATGACGTCTATAAAACTTAGAAAAGGCTTTACGTAGTTTATAATACCGATACCCCTGATTAAGAAGTTTAGCGGTTAATAATTTATTACGAGTGTTGAAGTCGGATAAATGACTAGAAACTCTAGCAAATCGAATTAACTGCGAAATATAAACCCCGTACGATGTCGCACGAGGAACATCACCGTCCAAAAAAGGAAAATTTACAATCTCGAAATCAAAATCATCACGTTTATCATAAATTTTGCAAGAAACAAAGTCATCTGCAATAGATAAATGTAAATCCAAAAAGGGGGTCTGGGTATCAGAGGAATTTGCCTTGTTTAACTGAAGTTCTAGGGGATAAATCTGACTGATCAAACCATCCAAGTAAGTATTGTCAATATTTAATAAATCATCTAAATATCTAGAAGTAGAACTAAAAGCTTTAATAATTTCAGATTGGTTATCAATGGAAAGCGACAACATGAAAAGTAGAAGTAAAACAAAGATCAGGAATCAATACAATTAACTAACTCCACCCATCAAAGACACCAAAGGGAAGGAAACACAAACATTAAGCGACCAGACCATAATGGAAACCTAAACAAAGGAAGGACATAAGGACAGTTTCTTTCCCACAAAATGGCCATATGGCCATCCAAAATAAAAAGACACAAGTAATACATACAGTAAGTAACAAACAACAACATAAATAAACGACCACCGAAGAACCGCCTTGGAACGGTCAGTGGAAAGATTTCCACTTGGGGGCTTAAATCGATTTTACGTGGCCACAATCCTCGCCCTTACTTCCGTCGTCTCTTTCATAACAATACAAGAACAGATCAGCCACAAGAGGTGCGCAATTCGTACCCATCGGAATACCCACAATTTGTCTAAATAACTTAGTACCGAATCTAATATAAGTATTTTCAAGTAGAAAGGTAAGGGCATCAGACACTTTCTGACATGACCAAAGTGTATAAGTCTTATGCTCTTTAGAAGTGAAAAATGCATTTCTGACATTACATGCAAGATAGAGAGAATCTTCTCTGTGAAAAGCCAATTCAATAAAATCATTAAGCTTTTCTTTTATAAGATTATGAGGAAGTGTAGTGTAAAGAGTGGAAAAATCGTAAGCGTGGGCTCAGAGACACCTGAGGCGTGAGACGACAAACATGGACGGACGGGGCTGGAGCCGAGCGATGGTCTCCCTGTTCACCGGCAACGGGGAATAGGGGTACCACCGAACGGCTACGGTGTAGTGCCAGCATGAATTCGTTCCCTGGGACCCCACCAGCTGACGACCCGTGACACGGGGAAACTGGAAAACAACAACTTCTGTAACAGCAGACACACTCCCTAAATGATTTCAGTAGGCCAACTGAACAATTTTGTCATGATTAATTTCTTCCTTTTCTGTTTTTCAAATTCCAAAGTAACAAAATACAAACAAACTAAAAAAGTTTGAAAATATAGCATGTTTAGTTTTAATATAATTAATAAATAAATTAGACTTTAAATCTGACGAAATATCAAATGACAGTATGTGAAGCCCCTCTTTCTGCTTCTTATCAAAATAAATAAATAAATTTTAAATTAATTTTAAATGAAAAAAAAAAAAAAAACAACAACGGATAAATCAGCAAAATGGTTGAATGACAGAAAAGGGGATATATTCTGATAAAATTAAATAAAAAAACTCCATTTTTCTTTCTTCTTCTTGTAACGAAAACATGCCTATACAATTTTATTGGAACCTTTACCCCCCCCCCCCCCAACAAAAACTAAAAAAAAATGTTGAGTCAGTGATACTTATAATGATATTTTACTTCTTTTATGCTCCAAACACAGATTGTGGTAATTCAATGCCGTTCTAACGAGTACCCACAGTCTATGTTTTCTAATATACTAAACTTGATATTTTTCTATTTAAATGTTAATTAAATAAATAATAATAAAACATGTTTCATAACGTAATTCATCTAAAATTTTGGAAAGCCTCTGTTTGAAAATTATATGGACAGCAGCTGTTTATTACAATCTATTATATTCCATTCAATTCAAATTTTATTCACTTAAGCATATACAGCTCATCGTGATATACATACAAATAATTAAGTGAAGAATAGCATGAAAGCGAATTACTGGATGGGTCAACATAAATAATAAATTGTCACACACAATACAAGTTTTCAGGCTACATACATTGACAGGTATGTTTGAAAATATCAAATCCCGGAAGACATCTAGCGCCTAGCCAACGTCGAAACAGCGTCGATACAAGATGTTGCATCGACGCCAATGCGACGCCGACCAGACGTCGAATGCCCGCAGTTTTCTACTTTATATGACAAGTATGGATGCTAGAGTAGTGATCATCATAATTTGTTACGTTGGTGGTCTGAAAATGTTTTCGAGAAATAATTGAAGTACTGATCACTTAACTCATCACGAACACACGCCCCATACAATTTTAACCCCTTAAATTTTTTTTAAGAAAATCTGGAAATATTATCCTATTCCCGCTCTAGACCAGACCATGTGCACCCGTTATATACAGACCTGAACAGAGCAATCGTCAAAACCTCGATGAGGCGGGTCCTACGTGTACCCACCCACAATCCATATTCCAACCTGAATACAACATTTCTTTTTAAGTGGGGAGGGGCGGATACAATTACCATGTACTTGTATAGGTGTGTTTCCGTAATGAATAATAATAATAATAATAATAATAATAATAATTCATGCACATAGGTAAACGGTAAACTATTTCCATTCATAAAACCGTGTGACGTAGAAAACATGTGAAAAATATCTAGGTCGATGTAGCGGACTGTAACAAAGCATGCTCTGCACGAGCAAATTTCAGTTTGACATCTGTTTAGGTGTATCATCGACACTCAACAATAAAAATGAATGGATTAGTTTAACATAAAGCGGTAAGTGAAATATAAACAGAATAATAGTGAAATATGAATTATTACTTTCAGAGCCCCCTCTCTCTCTCTCTCTCTCTCTCTCTCTCTCTCTCTCTCTCTCTCTCTCTCTGGACTTTACCAGGTCTTTTAATCCCGGAGACGTCCATTTTCAATTGTAGGGGTACCAGTTTCGTTTTGTTCGACATACGTTGTTCAATAATCTTTATTTGAGTAAACAGTGTAGATCCAGATTAGACGCCGCGTTTTGTGGTGTCTGATCTGGGTCCGCACTGTTTGCCAATTTTCCAGATGCGGCATCTAGGCATTAATTACTTCAAGGCTTAAACCCCAGTAAGGCCTTAGGACCTGATGAGTTTCATCCTAGAGTCCTGAAGGAACTAGCAAATGAGTTGGGTCCAGTTTTTGCACACTTGTTTCAACAGTCTCTTGATACGGGTGAAATCCCCAAAGAATGGCTCTTACCAAACATCTGTCCATTCTTTAAAAAAGGAGATAGGGCTCTTGCCCGTAATTATCGCCCTGTGTCTCTGACTTGTGTTCTGTGTAAATTACTGGAACATATAGTCTGCTCGAACATCATGGCCCACTTGGACTTTTGTCAGACAGACAACATGCATTTAGGAAAAGGCACAGTTGTGAAACTCAGCTAAGCACAGTTATTAATGACTGGGCAAAACTCTTGGACAAAGGGGGGCAGGTGGACACATTTATTCTGGACTTCGAGAAGGCTTTTGACACCCCTCCTCATGAACTACTTAAATCTAAGTTATTTGGTTATGGAATTGGGGGAAAGACCCTCAAATGGATAGATTCCTTTCTTTGCTACAGAAAACAGCGGGTTATTGTTAATGGTGAATCTTCGGAGTGGGCTCCAGTTTTGTCTGGAGTCCCGCAAGGGACCGTTCTTGGTCCACTTTTGTTCTCCCTGTACATCAATGATATTTCCACTGACATTGACTCAGAAATAAGACTGTTCGCAGATGACTGTGTTTGTAACCGGGAAATTAGAGATTCAGATGACTCATTGAAACTTCAGGCTGACATAGATAGATTAGGATGTTGGGCACGTAAATGGGGCATGAGATTTTAGCCAGTTAAATGCAATATTATGCAGATAACTAGGAAGAGATCTAATAAAGTTGAGGCTTCTTACACATTAGAGGGAACGGTCCTCGAGAATGTGGACTCCATTTAATATCTTGGAGTGACAATCTCACACAACTTGAGATGGAATACTCATATTAGCAACATGTGTACTAAGGCAAATAGAACGCTTGGTTTCCTGAGGCGAAATCTTCATCAGTGCCCTCAGGATGTAAAAGAGGCAGCATATAGAGGTCTTGTTCGCCCAATCTTGGAATATGGTAGTTGTATCTGGGACCCCAGTGGAGTGGTCCTTAACGATGAAATTGAGAAAGTTCAGAATAGAGCTGCTAGATTTGTAACAGGCAATTACTGCTTTGAAACTGGGAGCATGACTGGAATACTTGGAAAATTAAAATGGGAGTCTCTCAAGAAAAGGAGAAAAGACAGTAGGCTAATCCTTTTATACAAAGGTCAAAAGGGTGCTGCCAGCATTCCAACAGATGACCTTGTTCCCCAAGCTAGACACTGTAGAAATCACCATTCGTTGGCGTTTCAGACCCTTAGCGCAAGAACTGACATTTATAAAGAGTCGTTCTTCCCCAGAACCATTAGAGATTGGAATGCCCTTCCCGATTCGATTATTTCGACAGCTGAAGGTGCTGATGATTGTGTAGCTAAATTTACCTCTTTGGTTAGAGCTAGGGACTAACTTCCCACATCACAGGTCCTGGTGTATGAATGTCATTTGACGTGTCACCAGTAACAATTCTGATTCTGATTCTGATACATTTTTAAATATAAGAGTTACTTTATATATGTACAATCTAGTTATTCTTATGTTACTAACTTTTTCATAACAATTGCATACAGAGTACTGTAATTGGCTAGTGCAACCTGGCCATATTAAGCAAAGAAGGCCACTTGCAACACCAATCATTTAAGCTGTTAGACATGCACACAATCCCGCGACTCTGCTTTGTCGAAACGAAACACAAGGCAGAATACAAGGGTAGTGTACAGGTATAGCGCGAACAAAATGACCTGATACTGACCTTTATGCTCACAAATGAGCATTACAAGCAGGAATTCCTGGGTGGTAACCAGTACTTTTTATTATTCAAGCAATGTGGATGAAGTGTCTTGCTTAAGGACCCAACAATTCGGCCAGCGTGAGGATCGAACCCGCAACCTCTCGATCACTAATCCGATGCTCTACCACTGCACCAAAGAGCTCCACAATTATTACTTCAACAATGAAATTCCACGAATTAACGAAAACCTGTTTTGTTAAAATGTTCACCTTAGGGAATTAGAATTTTACCATATATATCTCAATATGGCGTGTAGACTAGGATGTATTTCGAAATAAAGTTGTGTATTCATAGCTAAGGCGCATTTTTGGTTTACTGTGCGTTATCAGTAGCTTATTTGCTAATAAACACCCGTAACAGCTTGACACCTTACCCCACATGACTTCAATTATGTGCCTGAATACACAAGTGAAGGGAGTGGAAATAGTCCTGGACAGATCTAAACTATTTTATTTCATTTTAGCATTTCAGTTTCAGTGAACCTAGATCTTGATCAAACGCCACCATGTCATTCGACTATCATCCTTTTCAGACTTATGAAACAATATGTCATCACCTGCTATTAATCGTTTTGATAATTAACAAATTATTTCATTTGGATTAATTCAGAGATTAATGCCCATTTTAGAGTCAAGTCATGTGCAAATACCGTTGACAAATAATGCAAGATTTTCATACTTTTTCATGTAACAAATCATAACATGTGGTAAGAAATCGTTCCTTGGATGTATAAATTAGTAGAACATGACACTTTGTGTCGTTTTTTTTTTTGGTTGTTTATTTACAGTTATACTACGTTTTAAATTGTCTTAAATTTCCATTGTTTCCTATTGAATTCGGCCCGCGGTAACCCCTCAGTAAGATAGACAACCCTGTATTGACCACGTGTGTGACGTCACGGCAAATGGTCTGTAAAAGAGTGATAGTCACATGGACAGTAGCACTAAGCCAAAAAATTTAAGGAAGCCAGAAAGTCTCCAGGCGACACTTTTGAGCAGGGTCAAAACGAAAATCAAATCAATGATTTTGAGTATATTGATGATCAGGGTAGCATGGATTGGGAGTCAGTCAGGTCCCGGAAACCAGCATTTGCCGACAATTTTTCTGAACCACGGAGTCCGCCAACCACCAGCAACGGTTATGTCTATGTGGTATTTACCTTATTATCAAATCAGCTCTTCAGAGCTGACTATGCCCGTACACTAGCAGCTAGCTTTCGGCAACACACTGGGGAACACCTTACAATGGACCTGACCAACAAACTTTCCTTCAAGATAAGAATAGGGCTGGCCAATAAAGCCAAATCTTTTAACTTTGAGAGCTTAAAACTACCTGCAATGGACATGAGATTAATAATCTGTCACCTAGGCTACAAAAACGTAACCAGACCAAAACGGCACAGAAAAACAGACTAAATCAAAGCAATGGAAACCAATGCCAGGCAAACCCCACAATTAAAACAAGCAATGGAATTGTCTCAATACCTTTGGACCTTAATCTTGATCAACTGAAAACTTGGCTCCATGCAGGCTCCAATAAAATAGTAGGAATTAAAAAACTGTTCAACAGGTTTGGTAAGGCAACAGGTAAAGCGATATTACACTTTAATACAGAACTTGCTCCATTAGAGATTAACTGTGGCACTCATAATGTATCAGTAAATCCAGTTTTATATAACATAATCAGATGTTCTTGTTGCCAGAAATTTGGACACTAAGCCAGTATCTGTAGGTCTAATTTCATTGCCTGTATACATTGTGGAGGCTGGTACCACAGTGTTACTTATTGCTGCTGCGAGAAATTGCGCCAACTGTAATGGAAGCCACTCCGCAGACTACAGGTTTTGCCCAGTATATTTGAAATATAAAACTGATATTGAGGACAAAAATAAGGTCATAAAGCAGGAATGGGAACAGAGAAGAATGAAAACTACTCATCAAGCAGAAGTTAACCAAAATATGTCAGATAATGGTCTTAATGAAGCAAACAAACAGAAATTGAGTGAAGCCCATTTAGGGCCGCTAGGAGCAACCCAGTGCAAAGAAAGAAAGGATAAAGCTGAACAAGTATCAATGGGCAATTTTCAAATCAATCGAGTTCCTAGGGGAAATGGTACAAATGGCAATCTTGTTATGAAACAGCATCTGCGAGCTATCCTTAAGGTCATACTTGATCCAAAAAACCTGAACAAAATTGCTGACATATCAAACGATAATGAACGCAATGCTTTCATTGATGTACTCGTGGACCAGCCGGAATTATTTGAACAAACCAGTCAGTCTAATCAATCTAAAGAAAATTAGAACAAAGGGGAAACAGAAACAGTTCCCAAACCTGATGCAAAAGATTTATCGAGTGAGGCTGAACAAGAAATTAATTTATGCCAGGGCTATGAAAAAGAAACCAAAGGTAGCGTTGACACCATCAACAAACAGTCTGTTATCCCTCTAAGACAGGCAAAATCATATGCAGATGTAACTGTTACGAAAACCAGCAAGGGGTCAAAAGCTGCAAAAACACTCCGGAAAACAGAAAATAAAATCAGTAAAGGTTTAACACCACATTCTCAAAGAAAGATTAGAGTAAGAAAATCGGCCAAAACTTTAGAGAACAAAAAACTGAATGGACATGGCTCAGACCTTAATGTAGGAATAGTAAGGGCTACACTAGGTAAAACCGCTCCAACTAGGTCCTAAATAAACTTATTAACCCGTAATGATTTCAGGCAATTTACGTCAGAAACTAACCATTGTTCAATGGAATGCCCGCAGCCTCTGTGGGTTTTCCATGCAACACAAAGAGGCAGAATTTTACAATTTCCTTCTTTCTTTTGAAGAGCTCCCAGAAATTATATGTATACAAGAAACTTGGAATAAATCAAACCAGAATCTTCTCTTCTTAAATGGGTACAAGGCACCAACTTCCTATAGACGTTAGGACAATCAAAGTGGGGGTGGGGTAGCAATTTTTGTGAAGGAGGGCTTAGATTCTGAAGAAATCAAATACCAGCAACAAAATGACAATGTAGAGGCAGCAATTGTAAGAATTTTTGGTACAAATTCTCAGCTTGATATAATTAATTTCTATACTAATGGAAAACAGTTCATATCCAAACAAGATTACGAGTATCTAATAGGGCATGTAAGCCAAAATTTCATAATGGTAGGAGATTTCAACTTAAGGGACAGCCTCTGGGATGACGCATTCACTGGTCCTGAAAACAGCAAAAGTAAGGAAATTTTAAACTTCATCGATGACAACAATTTAATAATTCTAAACAGTGGCGAAGCAACTCACATTGATGTTTCAACAGGGCAAACTTCTGCCCTTGATCTTACTTTAGCTTCTAAGCGTACATGTCAGGGTCATCAGTGGTATGCACATGATGACCCTCTAGGCAGTGACCATCTTCCCGTTGTCACAATACTTAATAAGAACTACAAAAGTATTTCGCAACATCAAATACCCGCTGGAAATTATCTGAAGCTGACTGGACTCTTTTTCGTGAACTGACAAAAAAAAATCAATCTAAGCTATGATGAAATAACAATAAACGAATCCAACGAAAATTTTGTATCAGAACTTGTATCTGTATGCAATGAAACAATACCAAAAACAGCTCAAAATCAGAGAAAAAAACACCGGCACTTGCCCTGGTGGACCCCGGAATGCACACAAGTTGTTAAGGCTAAACATAAGGCATACAAAAAATGGAGGAAATATGGTACTTTTCATCTCAAAGAACTCTACAAAGCAGCTAGGGCCGAAAGCACAAAATTTCTTGATAGAACTAGAGTAGCAAAATGGCAAGAATACATTTCTAAATTCAATCATGAGGTGAGCAGTAAATATATATGGCATGTTATAGCGAAATTCAATGGAAAACCATTCAAACCAGTTGAAGTGCTCAAGCAACCCAATGGCAGAGGTCATGAAAATATAGATAAAGCCAACAAGTTGGCTGACCACTATCAAAACATAAGCAGCGATGAACAACTGAACCCAAATTTTAGGGCTAGGAAATTAAGAGTAGAACCAGAAGTCATAAACTCTGTGAAAGAAAACATTGGTGCTGTCAACAATGAAGCTTATAATGAACTGTTCTCAATAAAAGAACTCCAAACCGCATTAAACAAGAAAAAGAGTACATCTCCAGGGGCAGACACAGTACATTATGATATGCTGAAAAACTTGTTTGAGAAAGCAAAATGGCAGTTATTAAGTCTTATAAATAAATCGTGGACAGTTGGTAAACTTCCGGATGAATGGAAACTTGGGACCATTATTCCCATTTTAAAACCAAATAAACCACCAAATGAGGCAGGATCGTACAGACCTATTTCTCTAACATCAACAATTTGCAAAATTATGGAAACAATGATTACTAACAGGCTAACCTCTCATTTAGAAAACAATAATCTTTTGGCACCAACGCAGTCTGGATACAGAAAAAATCGATCAGCTTTAGACCAAATCATGAAACTGCAATCCTCTATACTTAAAGCTAAAATGCAGGACAGGGCTCTAAAGTGCATATTCCTAGATCTTGAAAAGGCCTTCGATTTGATGTGGACTAATGGGGTTCTATCCCAACTAGTAAAATTTAAAATTAAAGGTTGAATGTTAGCATGGATTAAGGATTTCTTAAGTGACAGACGAATACAAGTAAGGGTAGGGCAAGACCTTTCAGAAATCAGAAAATTAGAGAATGGATTCTGCGGCATGGAGAACAGCTAAAAGCCTCAGACACTTAGCTGTTCTGTGCCAAAGAATCCTAGATCAGATTGAATCATGGGCAGAGGAATGGGGGATAAAAATATCTGCAGAAAAAAACTGAGTGTGTAGTCTTTAACTATGGAAAACTACCATCTGAAGACATCCCTAAATTAAAAATTGGGAACAAAACCATTGAATACAAAAAGCAGGCAAAATTATTAGGGATAACCTTTGATAGCAACCTAAACTGGAATTCTCATTTTGATTCACTCTTAGAAAGGTGCAAAAAAGATCTCAATCTAATGCGGTACATTTCAGGAACCAAATATGGTGCTGATAAAAAACTCTGCTAATGTTGTACAAAACCTTAATTAGTAGCAAACTAGACTATGGTTGTCAAGCCTATGCAACAACAGCAAGCTCATCTCAGCTGAACAGGTTAAACCGAATACAATCCGCAGCTCTTAGAATCATAACTGGGGCATACAAATCAACATCAAATGTATCTGTAGAAGTTGAATGTAATGTCTTACCGCTAAATCTCAGAAGAGAAGAGATGATACTAAAATATTGGGCAAGGTCAATTCCACATGGTAACAAATTACCACTGAATGAACTTTATGGACACTCTGTCTACGAAACTGAATTAAAGCGAGTAAAGAAAAAGATACCTTATGTCATTGCTGTGGAAGATCTTAAAAAAGAATACAATATACCAGATATTCAAATACAAGAACCAATATATAGAAGTAAATTCGCTCTCAGGTCAATCAAACCAAAAGCTACACTGTCAGGCGAAATTAATAAAAAGACAGATAATAATAAGGATGTCGAATGCAAGGCTAAAATACACATTCAAGAAAAGTACAATTCTGTATTGCAAATTTATTCAGATGGAAGTAAAGATGAAGAAAATTCTCTCACAGGATGTGCTTTTACTATACCAGAGTTAAGGATTACGAAACAATATAAATTAAATGGGAATCTTACTGTCTTCACTGCAGAATTAATTGCAATAAATGGGTCGTAGAGAACCAACCACAAAAGTCAGTAATACTGACAGACTCCTTAAGTGCGATACAGACTCTTACTTCTGGAACATGTAATTATAGACCAGATATCCTCCTAGAAATTGAATACCTTATTGATAAAATTATCAATAAAAATCTCAATATTATATTGGAATGGTGCCCATCACATTGCAATATTGAGGGCAATGAATTAGCGGATAAGGCAGCTAAGTTAGGGTCTAAAACAGGCAAACCGCTAGATATAAAGCTCAGCAAAAATGAAGTATATTCAATTATTAAACGTCAAGTAAGGAAGAAATGGGCATCACAGTGGGCACAATATGGGCATGGTCAGCGTTGGGAACTTGACAGCACGCTTCAAACGAAGATCACCCAGTACTCAAATAGTAGGCAAATGGATAGAGCATATACCCGATTAAGGCTAGGGCACAATGGACTTAAAGCAAATAAACAATATCATAATATGATGGACCCTCTATATCCTCATTGTGGGGATATAGAGGACACAGCTCATTATTTTCTCCACTGCTCCCAACATAATGAACACAGGAAAATGCTTAATGAAACCATCAACAGTATACAGGGGTTAGCAGATACTAATTTAAGTGTAAAACTGCTACTGAATCCAAACAAAAAATATTCATTTGAAATAAGGGAAGCAGTTTTTACATACATTAAAAATACAAACTACCAATCTATTATTTAAACCAAGAAGTAGGGATGATAGAGGATAAAACTTACTAATTTTGATTGGTTACTGACCTCCCCCGCTTTCAGCGGAGCGAGCTTGAATCGCGTACCTCTATCATCATAAAAGTGGGAAAACCTTAATTTTACCATATTCATTATATCAATACCAAGATGCAGGGATGATAGTGGACAAAACTTTCTTATCTCGATTGGTTACTGACCTCCCCCGCTTTCAGCGGGGCGAGCTTGAATCGCGTACCACTATCATCATAAAATTGGGAAAACAAATCAAAAGGAACCTTAATTTTACTATATTCATTATATCAATACCTAGGTGCAAGGCTGTTAGTGGGCTAAATTTTCTACTTTTGATTGGTTACTGACCTCCCCCGCTTTCCAGTGGGGCGAGCTTGAATCGTGTACCACTTTGATCATAAAAATGGGAAAGTAAATCTATAGAATAGGGCATTTAGGAATTAAAAATATAACTTGCTCAATTCGAGGGTATATGAAGCTGTAGTACGGTGAAATAACATAGAGAGGGGCAATCACTAAAACCTGCAGGCCAATCCTCTAAATAATCAGTAGCTGTATATATGTACACAAACATCCATATTTGATGTCATTGAATGAATCTCTATACCGGTATGTGTCTGTTTGATGGTCAATGCGGCTAGTATGATTGCTTAACCCTTGTCCTGCTGAGACCGGATATGCCTTGTCTTTCAAACAATGTAGTTCCAGATCAGATGGCTTCAGAAGAAGCCATCTGATCAGGATCTACACTGTTTGGCATACAGTTTATGAAATTGTAGCAATAAATTACATCAAGTAATTTGATTGGCTGATAATCAGCAGTGGGTGTGGTATGTTTAAATATTCAGCAGGACAAGGCTTAATTGGTGGGAAAGCTAAAACTTTCAAACTTTTTTGTATGTGAGTGTGTTTGTTTTGTTTATTTTTTGGCTTTTTTTTCCTCTGTTTATTTCTCTTCTTCTTGTTGAAACCATGGACCATTTAGCAACAGAGTATTAAAAGCAATTAAGCTATTAACAGTTCTGTCACACACCAGAGGTAATCAATCATGTTTCTATAATTACCTATCCAAACTTTATACATCCCTTTGTGTTTTAAGATCTATTATTCGAAAATTTCAATAAATTTATTAATCAGCCACTTGCATAAGCAGCTTGTTTGTCAACTATGTTTACAAATCAATTTAGGATCTTTTGTCCAACCAAACATATTAACCATCTGTCTACAGATGATATTAATAACAATTGGTATAATCAGCCTAACTTCACACAAGTCTGAATACAAAAGAAAAAATCTTCAAAGGATCAACAGTTTTCACATCAAGTGTTACAGCTGACCAAAGACAACACCTTTATACATAGATAGATAGATAATTTATTAATGCAATAAGCCATGTGGCCCATGAGCATATATACAATAAACAAACATACAATGATATGCAGGATAGCAACACAGTTCGTTGAAACGTATTCTCATGTATTCCTTTGAGGCCACAAAAATTACACTTTTAATCGCCAATAAATCTTCAGTGAACATAGGTTGTGGGTACCCGCAAGAACCGCTCAAATGAGGCGGCTCTGAAGGGCATCCACAACCGCGTTCGCATCCTTGTAGCTCCTAACAATCATTTGCCTTAGGGAGAGGTGCTGAAATCTTTCGTCGATGATAACATTACAAAAATACTATCCGTCGGGGAATAGTTGACAGTGACGTCACGAGTTGTTTTTGTTCTGAACACTGCAAAGCTTATGGGGCTAACGGTAAAATAGCTCAAATAGTCAGCTACGTCACTGCCAGCTATTTGTTGGCGAACTGTCAACTATTCCCCGACATTGTGTTGTTTTTCATATCTACAAAATGGCGACTTCTATGGGAAAAAAAAAACAAAAACATATTTTTTCTTATTTGTACCACATAGCATAACAGAAATTTATTTTTAATATATATGAATAAAAATAAATAAATAAATTAATTAGTACCTTATGTGAACAGAGAACAGCCGTACCAATACTCCAGTACTTAGTTGAACTGTCCGTTCATTCATAATAGTAAAAAAAAAAAAAAAAAAAAAAAAAACGTAAAACGCGTAAAAAGCACCTGGAAAATAGTAAAGCATGTTCCGCACGAGCTTATGCAGCATGATACATGTTTAGGCGAGTCCTCTCCACACCAAAGAAAATAATTGGAAATTATTTACTACTGAGTGGTAAGTGGGGATGAGTGTTTGAGTTTTACATCCCAACAACAACTAAGGTCATACGGAGATGGGACCTCGGTTTAAAGACTCATCCGAAAGGATGAGTAATGATATTGTTTGCTAGTTTGTTTGATAAGAATTTAGTCCCTGGTTCCAACATTACATCAAACTATTTTTGCCACATGTTTGGTCTTTTGTTTTTAAGTATCTATTGTATTAACAAATGTTTACCCTCAGCAATGTCCACAAAAAAAAAAAAAATCTTGGAAAAAAAAAAAAAGTCAAAACTGGATTTGAAGAAGAAGAAGATAGCAAATTAAGGGTCTTTTCTTTCCCTTTCAATACAATCTTCTCTTCAGATCTCTCCTCTGACACTGTGCATACAACCTGTCTTGTCTTTGCATAATCTTCACCTTCCTTTTCAGCATGTAAATAGTATGTTAAGAATCAACTTAATCATGTAAAACTGTTAACTTCCATGAAAAACTATGTTCTCGTACGGTTTTCATTCTGATTATAATAATCATATTTTAAGCCTGTCTTTTCTTAGTATAATCTTCACCATCCTTTTCAGCATGTAAATAGTATGTCTTTATCATTATTATTATGATTGTCATCTTTTACTATTGCTATTATCATTATCATAACCATTATTATCTTATATCATATGTTGTCTCAGTGTTGAAAGCAAGACTTGCGACCAGTCTTCTTCCTCTGAACTTTAAGCCGTGTGTGTTCCTGCATGGAAACCTGCATAGGCATGCTCCATTTGCAGCCTTAGTCAAATGGCCAATATCAAGTGGCAAAAAGAAAGAGCACTATTGAATCACTTATTGCTCATGAGCAAAGTATAGAAATCACGATTTGCAGTCGTATTGGCACTGATTTCTACACATTTTCGGCTTATTTTTCGATCAGCCTTTTAAATTCCAAAAAAAAAAAACAGGCAGTGCTTAATTTTTCTATGGTCGGGCACCGGCAGCTCAACGCCATTTACTCATGTTGGACAAACTGCCACGATTTGCAGCCCAGAAGCACTTAACATATGTCTTGTTGTGGAGCTATGGAGTTCTGTCCGCTTGACCATGGCAGACATCAAAAGCCTTAACCTAAACGAACGAACGAACGAACGAACGAACGGACAGTGGCACTGACGCGCAGTTCGTCTTAGTTACTTTTGGTCAATTAACAAACAATCAAAGGTTGCGAATATAGTCTAGACTGATATTTTAATTGTCATACCAGCAAGACAGTTAAAGGTGTGAAAATTGTTACAGAAGTGTATATTGCTTGGAAACTGAAGTTCGGTGTCATACCGGCATCACAGGTAAAGGTGTGAAAATTGCTACAGAAGTAAATGTGACAGTAAACGCAATGGCAATATGCAGGTTGTATATCATTTTAACACTATAACCCCCGTCCCCAGCCCCACGCCCCCGCCCCCGCCCCCGGCCTGCAATTCACCAAGATTGAATAATGGATACGAGACTTAGGTAGGGTATGTATTTGATTTGAGGTTTAACCTTTAGCCTGCTGTTGGCGACAAGCCCTTTCTTTGCAAACAGTATAGATCCAGATCAGATGGCTTCTGAAGAAGCCATCTGATCAGGGTCTACACTGTTTGACATTCAGTTTATGAATATGTAGAAATAAATTGCATCAAGTAATCTGATTGGTTCAAAGTCAGAAATGGCTGTGGCTTAATTGAATATTCAGCAGGTTAAAGGTTAACGTCCTCGTCAACACGGTATTGGTCATTTTTGGAAACGTTACTTGCGATTTTGTAGGGCTTCCCACCGAAGATGAAATGAAATGACTTCTCAAGCCCTGTAGTCCAATTATACCAATAGGGTAAATCAGCATAGACGGTACGACTCGAGCCGCTTTGCCTTTGCAGGCGGAAACCCTCCAAGCGGTTTAGTTTGACGCTTATGACCCACATATAGGGTTGCCGCGTCGTTAAACACAAACTCTCTTTTCAGCTACTGACGAGTGAATATCTTTCTCTTGCAGATTTTCCAGGCGGATTACAGAGGATTTTAATTGTGTTTTAATTGTGTTTGTGCTATTGTGTCACTGCAATATTGGATAATTATATTTGTTTATTACAGATAACACTTGTGTTTGTGCTATTGTGCTATTGTGTCATTGTAATACTGGGATATTGGATAATTATATTTGTTTATTACAGATAACATACAGGTTAGTGCCCTTATTCTTACCAACTATCATACACTGTTTGTTTATATACTCCTATTTCACATATTTGGAAATTATTTTATTAAAGGTAAACATGAGTATGAACATTAGCAACTCATCCCAAACCTTGGAGACCATGATCAATACCATGATCAACACCCCATTACCTGTATCTCCATGCTCCCCAAACTCTAGGGACAGCTCATACGGTCGGGGAGAAGGGGACCTGACCATCATGGTGGAAACTCCCAATATCAGCATCTCAAGTCCCGGGACTTCAATCTTGTCGGGATCCGAAACCTCTGGATCACTTTCCCCCTCCCCCTCCCAGGATAGAAGCCCGCGGACCTATGCCGAGGTCGCTTCCGGTCTAACCTCCCCTGTCTTGACAGAATCCCACCAGTCCCACCCACAAGGCAAGAGCCCTCAGACCATAGGGACTATGGCGCAGTCACCCTCTCAAGAGACCCCAAGCCCAGCCAGTCCAGGAAGCCCAGATACCAGCTCCAGCACTCCTAAGCCCCAAAGAAGAAAAGCAACCGCCACTAGACCCACCGGGGTCACGGCGGCTGGGCCTATCATAATGGGGGGGGGGGGGATCAGCATAACCCACACCACCGCCAAATCCCCCAAATTTTATACCCCTAAAACCAGCCCCACAGTCAGCCTACAGTCCAATTCAATTCAAAACCCGGCTACCCCCTTAACTCTTAAAAAGAGGAAACAGGTCGACAGATCCCCCCTCTCCCCAGACGACCAGCCCAAACGAGCCAACGTAGGCATCTCCCCCATCAACCCCAATGAAGGGGACGATTCCTTTGATCGCTCCTTGCTGAATGTAGTCAATATGGCAGTCAACAACATGAGCTGCCATGGATCCAATGGAAGCCCAAACACAACACCCTCCCCAAGCCCACCCCGATCCCCACCACTATCCCCATCCCTCACCTACGTCACCATTACAAAGGTCGGGGGACCCATCTCAAAGTCAGAAAGGAAAGAAACTATCAGGGACTTCACAGCCTTTCTTAAATATGACAATATCAAATACACCCTTGGACCAGAAGGTAACCCAGGGATCACCTTCAAAATAACAAGCCAGGCCAGCCATAAAGCAAAACATTACACAGCCAACCACAGGCTGTCCTTCGAGCCAAAAGCTCAGCTGTCAAGCAGCCCCCCAGTTGGCAGAAAAAGGGGTCCAAAAACCCAAAGACCCGACCCTCCAATAAACTCCAATACCGGCATTGGCATTCTCAAAAGCACAGGCGTCATCGAAAATGTCCCCATAGCCACTGACCTACAAGAGCTGAAGGTCAAACTCAACACAAGTGGGCACAACATAATAAAAACAAAACGTGTGCTCACAAGAAACAAAAAACCAACCAGGGTAGTGAAAGTGACCTTTCAAGAAAAGGTCGCGCCCAGCATTATTAAAACAGCTGATAGGACCTACTTAATCCAACCGTGCAGGGTACCGTACATACGGTGCAACTCCTGCCAGTCTCATGGTCATTCCGCGGGGAATTGCCCAAACAAAATAAAAGTCTGCCCCCACTGTAGCATGTGGCACTCCCATCACCAATGCCAAGTCAACTATAGATACAGGAAATGCCCAAACTGCGGGGGGCCACACGGTGCAGCTTACCCCCAGTGCCCTACCTTCCTCACATACAAAAGGAAGGTAGATACCCTTAACAGAATAACCAGGGAGGAATGGAACATTAGGCGTATACAGGAGTCCGTCGTTCATGTTGCACACCCATTGGACGATGCCCCCACTCATAACCCTACCCAAACACCTCCCACTATAACCCAAATGCAGACACGGTCCATAGCCAGCCCATCAGTACCAAATTATCCCATACCTAACCCTAATCCTAACCCTAGCCATACACCCAGCCATAACCAAACGTATGTTACAACAGAACAACTCATCACCATCCTCGTTGAGGTGATGAAATTGGATAAATTGACCCTAGCCCCAAAAGACAAAGCGAAAGCAGTGGGAAATATCGTCAGAACCCACACCCACATAAACCCACACCTGAGTACAAACATAACAGACACCCCGGCTAGACAAAAAACGCACTGCCATACAAATGCCACCAACAGGCGTATAGCAGCACTAAGAGCAGACAACCAAACTCCCATGGATACCTCAACACCCAACCCAACAAACCCGACCCCAAGCCCATAGACATTCCGACCCCCACCCACCCGACCCTATAAGGATATATAATGGCGGACTCCACTGCAAAACCACCCCCTCCACCAGCCTCCCGACTTGACGTTCTGCAGTGGAACTCCCGTAGCGCTGTCAATTTACATCAACTAAGAGCCTTTCTAGATGAAAAAACAATATCCCCCCACGCTATATGCCTACAAGAAACCTGGTTCAAAGATAATAAAAGAACCCCTACGATACCGACATTCAAACTTGCCGCCATCTCCAACAGACAGGAAAAAGGAGGAGGTGGCGTAGCCATTTATATGAAAGATAATATCCCATTCGAAAAGCTAGACCTAAATATCAATGACCCCACTTTTGAATCGTGCGCTGTCACCATCCATCTGAAAAACTGTAAAGTAGCCTTGATAAACTGTTATGACCCGCCCAGCAATAAAAACGCAACAAAAGAACTAGATAAACTAAGAAAACTTTTCGACCATATCCCGCACCAAAGCTACATACTTGTAGGTGACTTTAACGCCCATGACACGCTATGGAGCCCAAGGCAGAACCCAAGGGGGAAGGCACTATCAGAGTTATTACTTGAATACGGGGCTACCATCCTCAATGATGGGGCACCAACCATGGCAGAAACTGAATCTTCACCTGACCTCACCATAGCCACCCCAAACCTCTCAGCCCGCTCAGAATGGTATACCCTTGACAATTCCTGTGGTAGTGACCATCTCCCCATTTTGTCCAAATATAATGCCAAATACAACACCACGGGAGCAGCCGTTTCCCAAAAATGGAACCTAAACAAGGCCGACTGGGATCTCTTTAAAAATCTCTGCTCACAAAAATTAGAAATTAGTGACAACCAAAACATAGACGAAATTGCCAACCAGTTTACGTCCACCCTAAAAGAGATCTGTGACAGTACAATTCCAACGACCTCTGTTAAACATAAAAAACTACTCCCACCCTGGTGGAATCAAGATTGTAGGAAAGCCCTAAATCAACGCGAGCAAGCGAGGAAGAAATACTTGAAAAATAGAACTTCCGAGCTTAAGAATAACTACAATAAAACTAAGGCACACGCTAGAACCACCCTACAAATAGCACAAAAACAAGGGTGGCAAGAAATAGTCAACAAACTTAACCATAAGACCACTAGTAAGAAAATGTGGTCTACTTTTAATAAATTTAGGGGTAAACCTACTGAAAAGATAAACTGTCTCAAAATTAACGGCCAGACCATAACTAATGATAGAGAGAAAGCAGACGCCCTTGCCAACCACTACCATAATATGTCAAAAACCTCCAACCAAGATCCTGCCTTCCAAACAATAAAAGAGACCGAGGAGAGAACCTTCAACCAATCTCTCCCTGACCTCTTCAACGATGACCGAAGAAGTAGTAACCTGAACTGCGACTTCAACCTATTTGAACTTAATGAGGCTCTGCAGAGTAAACGCATCACAGCTCCAGGAGCGGACAAAATTCATTATGAAATGCTGAAACAGCTCCCACCAGATAGCAAACAAAAACTCTTAGACCTCATAAACACTTCCTGGCGTAGAGGAGAAGTCCCCACACAATGGAAACTAGCCACAACAATCCCAATAAAAAAACCACTCAAGGATAAGCTGGATCCACAATCATATCGACCCATCTCCCTCACCTCATGCACATGTAAAACTATGGAAACCATGATCGCCAAACGCCTCTCCAACTATCTAGAAGCTAATAATATCATCTCAGACAACCAATCAGGCTTCAGGCCTAACAGATCCACAACTGATCAACTTGTCCGACTGGAATCAGAAATAAACATGGCTTTCATGGAACACAAAATCCTAGTAGCGGTAGCCCTCGATCTTGAAAAGGCCTTTGACCTCATGTGGTCAACCGGCACCATAACCAAACTAAAGGAATACGGAATAAGCGGAAACATGCTAAAGTGGATCCATAGCTTTCTCAAGGATAGAAAAATTCAAACCCGAGTTGGGGACAATACCTCAGAGGAACTAATCCTGGAAAACGGCTGCCCCCAAGGCTCAGTACTAAGTCCCATACTCTTTAACGTAATTGTTAACACCCTTCACGAGGCCCTGAAACCACATAATAATATAGGCCTGTCACAGTTTGCCGATGATAGCGCGGTGTGGGGGAAACGCTCTACTCTAGAACTGGCGGTCAAAGACCTACAATCAGTTCTAAGAGAAATCGAAACCTGGGCACTAAGATGGGGATTCAAAGTGTCAAACCTAAAGACTAAAGCAATCATATTCAGCAAACGACGAAATGTGAAGACCACTCAAAACAAACTATACCTCTTTGGTAGGGAAATAGAATGGGCCCAGAACATCAAATTTCTGGGCATGATCCTCGACAAACATCTGACTTGGAGAGATCACATTAAAGATCTCAAAGAAAGATGTGAAAAAGACCTGAACCTACTACGAGTAGTGTCAGGTACCACCTTTGGAGCTGATAAAAAGACACTCCTGATCCTATACAAAGCCCTTATTCTTAGTAAGCTAGACTATGGAGCCCAGGCTTACAACTCCGCGTCAGAGAATATCCTTAAAACTCTGAATATCATTCAAAACCACGCCCTCAGGATAGCAACAAGAGCATACCGATCTACCCCAATCAACGCACTAGAGGTAGAATGTGGACTTAAACCACTACATCTACGAAGGGAAGAACTCATACTAAAATACTGGGCTAGATCCTCCCCACTTGGCAAATCCCTCCCAGTGAATGATCTATTAACAGATCATGGTTGCTATTCATGTAGGAGAGCCAAGAACTACAACCCATATTGTACTAAAGTTCGTGCCCTCCTGAAAGAGCACAACATACCCGATAAGATCCAGGCACCCAAGTACAGATCCAAATGGGATCTCAAACACAACACACCCTCCTGTTACCTCCATCAGGTCCTGGGGAGGAAAGAAGAAAATACAAATGAATACATGAAAAATAAAAGCCTCTCTTATGTTCGCACCAGCCATGCTGGGAAAACTCTAATCTACACAGATGGCAGTAAGGACCCCACAACAGGAAAAACCGGCGCCGCATTCGTTGTCCCAGAGAGAAATCTTCACGTACCGATTAAAACAAACCAACACCTCTCAGTATTCACAACTGAACTGATTGCCATTCACTGGGCCATCTCCTGGGCCATCACAGTTAAGACACCCAAAGCCACAGTACTCACGGACAGCCTTAGCGCTATCCAGGCCCTACAGTCAGGAAAATCCAAAACACGACCGGACCAAATTGACTCAATCCTGTCTAAACTAGATAAGGCAAAAAGAGAAGGGCAAGACATTGATATCGACTGGATCCCATCCCACGTCGGCATCCCCGGTAATGAGGCGGCCGACGAAACAGCCAGATTAGCACTAGATATAGGTATTAAAGATTATACTCTCCCTTCAAAACGGGAGATCTATACAATCATAGACACCGCCATAACGAGAAAATGGCAAGCTCTATGGGATAGAAACCCAACCAACACCGGGAGGCATTACCAACTCCTCCAGCCCACAGTAGGTAAATCTGCCCACCAATTTAGCAACAACAGAAAATTAGACGTGGTAATTTCCCGTTTGAGATTTAACCATAACGGCCTAAATGCCAACCTCACTCAACTAGGAAACACAACGGGTCTATGCAGAAAATGCGATAACTATGAACTAGAAACAACACAACACATCTTGTTTGAATGTGTAACAAACGCCCATGCACGAGAAGAGATAAAATCTGAAATGTTCAAATTAGGATATGAATCGGTACACCTACAAGATCTCCTCGCTCCCCCCGAAAAACACTGCTCGGCCATAGCCGAGGTGGTTAAGAAATTCCTTAAAGACACAAATTACTGGGAAGTAATATAAGAAAAACAGCTTTTGTTACCCACACACCGCGCTTAGGCAACCATCACCTACCGTCAATCTGCACTTGGACCTGAGACGGGGGCGTCAAAGCGAGACACTGTGGTTGCGGCTCATTTGCTTTGCACTTATGGGTGCCCCGCCGAGGCTAACCCCAGTCAAAGGACAAACCAATGACCCTCCCATACCTTCAACATCATAACAGACCACGGGCAAGGGTGCATCATAAGAAAATCCCATAGCCCGAAAACTCCCACGGACATGCTTGAACCTGCGGCGACAAGCCGATTCGGGACACTGTGGTTGCAGCTCATGTGCTTTGCACTTATGAGTGTTCCAATGAGGTAACATGCCGCGGCAGGACAGGCAGCCCCCATGGGAAGGTAATTCTTCACAATAACCGCGCCACCCGTTAACTTGGTTTTGAACAAGTTACCCTAAGAGCCGGACCGTGCCTTTGTGGGGGGACCCCCGTCACAATCCCGGCCCGCCCTGTGCACAGAATGGGAAGCCAAAATATGTGACGGATGGCGGGGTCATATTAGCACAAGCACAATATGCACTTATGACTTTTGTTTGTATTACAGGTACAGGTGGGACCCCGGGGGACAAGAAACTGGACACAACTACACTGATCCGAGCGCACACATGGGGTCCCAAGCACTAATCCGACTTTTCTATTTCAGGAACGAGAGGAGGCTCGACGGAGCCCGTCAGGACAACATCCTGAGGGCACCTGGGAGAAAGCCCGTACTGGGCTCCCCCTAGGTACCAACAGAATGAAGTCCCCTGAAGTAGGCAAAGCGAAGGCATAAATACTGCCAGAACAGAGCATACAAACGGGGACAGGTCACACGCTAAATATCTTTATAGGCGGGGCAACGGCAATATCCACCATTTGCTAGGTATTTGGAAATAGGAAGTCCCTTAAAAATGCCTTTTGGAAGACCATTCAAAAATAAAAATTAGCGGGATTGCAAAACGGCTGATTAGCCTCATCACTGCCTTTCCCAAACAAACACATACCTCCAAACACATCACGAAGACACACCTGTCCAATTTTGAACCCCACTTGCATAGGCAGGTCTCCGTGATGAGAGCACGGGTACTAGGACTTTTTGCAATAGCCGGAATTGGCTGGTCTATTAGTCACCCATCCTGGCTCACTTTAGATGCCTGTTCAAAATTCAAAAATTTCATGCGTTATCACCCTTTAACAAGCATCGTGACCGAAGGCGTTTTCTTTGCCATGTCAGGGGTGGAGGCAGAGAATAATGGAAGCCAGAACTGATAATGTATGTTAGCTTTTTTCCTCGGCCAGACATTCGAAAACAGGGCTGTGCTCTGACACATTTGGCAGTCGAAATTGGCAACACGTCATCACATACTAGAGCCCGTCTTTGGTCTGATTCCTGCACTCAAAATTCTAAAATCGCTATAGAACTGTGTTTCTTAGGACAAACGCTGTACCTTGGGTGCGATTTGTGCCTTCCTCCGATTAAGAGTTCAGTATATTCCCATTGGTCAGCTGACACCTGTCGAATTGACAAGTGCCAGCACATTGGAGGCCCTGGGAAGAGCAGTTCATAAACTAATCCCATTTAGCGAGATGGGGGTAGCCCCTATGTGCTTTTAGCGCCCGGTTACCTTACAAAATCTATCAAGTCAAGTCAAACACAAACTCATCAGGTTTACCTGTACTAGTGCGCGGCCAGTTTCAGCATGAAAGGCATATACAGTTCAGCGTGCATACAAATAGATGAAGAACAGCATGAAAGGCATATACAGTTCAGCGTGCATACAAATAGGTGACGAATAGCATGCAAGTGAACATTGTCTTTCACAATATAAGTTTTCATGCTACCTACAAATAACATACACCCTTAATTTTGTGCGATCTACATGTAGGATCACAGACCAGTTTGGTTGTAAAATTTTAACTTTACTCCAACGTTGATATAACACTGCAAAAGTTGGTGTCTGCAAAACAAGAGTGTTTGTCCGATTGTCTTTGAGTGCAGGATGGGAAATGGGTCGGACTATTTTATATAATCATTAAAATCTTCAATCTTATGCAAACAGTATACACCCTGATAAGACTACGCGTTCCTCGGCGTCTGATCTGGGTCTACACTGTCTGCCAAGCCCAACAGTTGTTTACTTATGACTCTCTTCGGACATCAGGGTAGTGACAATAACATGGCTCTGTTTGGGTCGATTGTCCATTAGTACGAAAAGCGTTATTGCTTTTAAAAGTCAACGTGAATATCACAGAGTAACTCTTTTTATAGAAAATAGCCGGTGATGTCAGAGTGTTTCGTAAGACTTAAAAGGGTTATCATGGAATGACAGGATGAGCAAACAGTGTAGACCCAGATCAGACGATGCTGAACGTGGCGTCTTATCAAGATATACACTATTTGTTTGAAACAGAAATGTTATAGTTACACCAGACCTGAACAAACGGTAAAGCGCATTGACGCAATCTGCGAGAATTTTTTTTTTGCTGTTTATTCGGGTCCAGGTGACACATTTCAGTCTGAATTTCATGTATATTAAGGTATATCATTCAGTCGATGGGGGGTAAGACACTCCTGATCCTATACAAAGCCCTTATTCTTAGTAAGCTAGACTATGGGGCCCAGGCTTACAACTCCGCGTCAGAGAATATCCTTAAAACTCTGAACATCATTCAAAACCACGCCCTCAGGATAGCAACAAGAGCATACCGATCTACCCCAATCAACGCACTAGAGGTAGAATGTGGACTTAAACCACTACATCTACGAAGGGAAGAACTCATACTAAAATACTGGGCTAGATCCTCCCCACTTGGCAAATCCATCCCAGTGAATGATCTATTAACAGATCATGGTTGCTATTCATGTAGGAGAGCCAAGAACTACAACCCATATTGTACGAAAGTCCGTGCCCTCCTGAAAGAGCACAACATACCCGATAAGATCCAGGCACCCAAGTACAGATCCAAATGGGATCTCAAACACAACACACCCTCCTGTTACCTCCATCAGGTCCTGGGGAGGAAAGAAGAAAATACAAATGAATACATGAAAAATAAAAGCCTCTCTTATGTTCGTACCAGCCATGCGGGAAAACTCTAATCTACACAGATGGCAGTAAGGACCCCTCAACAGGAAAAACCGGCGCCGCATTCGTTGTCCCAGAGAGAAATCTTCACGTACCGATTAAAACAAACCAACACCTCTCAGTATTCACAACTGAACTGATTGCCATTCACTGGGCCATCTCATAGGCCATCACAGTTAAGACACCCAAAGCCACAGTACTCACGGACAGCCTTAGCGCTATCCAGGCCCTACAGTCAGGAAAATCCAAAACACGACCTGACCAAACTGACTCAATCCTGTCTAAACTAGATAAGGCAAAAAGAGAAGGGCAAGACATTAAAATCGACTGGATCCCATCCCACGTCGGCATCCCCGGTAATGAGGCGGCCGACGAAACAGCCAGATTAGCACTAGATATAGGTATTAAAGATTATACTCTCCCTTCAAAACGGGAGATCTATACAATCATAGACACCGCCATAACGAGAAAATGGCAAGCTCTATGGGATAGAAACCCAACCAACACTGGGAGGCATTACCAACTCCTCCAGCCCACAGTAGGTAAATCTGCCCACCAATTTAGCAACAACAGAAAACTTGACGTGGTGCTCTCCCGTTTGAGATTTAACCATAACGGCCTAAATGCCAACCTCACTCAACTAGGAAACACAACGGGTCTATGCAGAAAATGCGATAACTATGAACTAGAAACAACACAACACATCTTGTTTGAATGTGTAACAAACGCCCATGCACGAGAAGAGATAAAATCTGAAATGTTCAAATTAGGATATGAATCGGTACACCTACAAGATCTCCTCGCTCCCCCCGTAAAACACTGCTCGGCCATAGCCGAGGTGGTTAAGAAATTCCTTAAAGACACAAATTACTGGGAAGTAATATAAGAAAAACAGCTGTCGTTACCCACACACCGCGCTTAGGCAACCATCACCTACCGTCAATCTGCACTTGGACCTGAGACGGAGGCGTCAAAGCGAGACACTGTGGTTGCTGCTCATTTGCTTTGCACTTATGGGTGCCCCGCCGAGGCTACCCCCCGTCAAAGGACAAACCAATGACCCTCCCATACCTTCAACATCATAACAGACCACGGGCGAGGGTGCATCACAAGAAAATCCCATAGCCCGAAAACTCCCACGGACATGCTTGAACCTGCGGCGACAAGACGATTCGGGGCACTGTGGTTGCGGCTCATGTGCTTTGCACTTATGAGTGTTCCGATGAGGTAACATGCCGCTGCAGGACAGGCAGCCCCCATGGGAAGGGTATTCTTCACAATAACCGCGCCACCCCTTAACTTGGTTTTGAACAAGTACCCTAAGAGCCGGACCGTGCCTTTGTGGGGGGACTCCCCCCTCACAAGCCCGACCCGCCCTGTGCACAGAATGGGAAGTCAAAATATGTGACGGATGGCGCGGTCATATTAGCACAAGCGCAATATGCACTAATGACTTTTGTTTGTATTACAGGGACAGGTGGGACCCCGGGGGACAAGAAACTGGACACAACTACATTGGTCCGAGCGCACACATGGGGTCCCAAAGCACTAATCCGACTTTTCTATTTCAGGAACGAGAGGAGGCTCGACGGAGAGCGTCAGGACAACATCCTGAGGGCACCTGGGAGAAAGCCCGTATTGGGCTCCCCCTAGGTACCAACAGAATGAAGTTCCCGGAAGTATGCAAAGCGAAGGCATAAATACTGCCAGAACAGAGCATACAAACGGGGACAGGTCACGCGCTAAATATCTTTATAGGCGGGGCAACGGCAATATCCACCATTTGCTAGGTATTTTGAAATAGGAAGTCCCTTAAAAATGCCTTTTGGAAGACCATTCAAAAATAAAAATTAGCGGGATTGCAAAACGGCTGATTAGCCTCATCACTGACTTTTTGCAATAGCCGGAATTGGCTGGTCTATTAGTCACCCACCCTGGCTCACTTTAGATGCCTGTTCAAAATTCAAAAATTTAATGCGTTATCACCCTTTATCAAGTATCGTGACCGAAGGCGTTTTCTTTGCCATGTCAGGGGTGGAGGCAGAGAATAATGGAAGCCAGAACTGATAATGTATGTTAGCTTTTTTCCTCGGCCAGACATTCGAAAACAGGGCTGTGCTCTGACACATTTGGCAGTCGAAATTGGCAACACGTCATCACATACTAGAGCCCGTCTTTGGTCTGATTCCTGCACTCAAAATTCTAAAATCGCTACAGAACTGTGTTTCTTAGGACAAACGCTGTTCCTTGGGTGCAATTTGGGCCTTCCTCCGATTAAGTGTTCAGTATATTCCCATTGGTCAGCTGACACCTGTCGAATTGGCAAGTGCCAGCACATTGGAGGCCCTGGGAAGAGCAGTTCATAAACTAATCCCATTTAGCGAGATGGGGGTAGCCCCTTTGTGCTTTTAGCGCCCGGTTACCTTACAAAATCTATCAAGTCAAGTAAGATGATGTCTATTTGCAAATAAGCTACTGATATTACACACAACAAACCAATACGAGGATCTTACATAGAAATTGCGAGATGTCTCTCATCCATGACAACGTATAATTTAAACTTTGTCAGTTGTGTCTCTTGAACGTGGAAGATGCAGTAAACCCTAAAAAAGGGTCTGTTCTGAGTCTTCGCTGGTCGCTCAAACCTGCTTGTAGACGTTTTCATGCGCGGGCTCATATAATAAAATGGTAGCGTTATTTCGTCTATTATATATGAGCCAGCGCATGACGAAACCTAATAGGAAGTCTTAAACGACCAGCGAAGATTCAGATCAGCATGCGCATCCCATTGTCACCCCCTATTGTAATAGAGGATGATTGCACAGGCTGATTTGGTCGCACCGGTCTAATTGTAGAGTTTGTCATGCGCCGGCTCTTATATCGTATGTGTTATGATTGTTAACGATAAAAATATTTTTTTTCTTTGGTTTTGGGTTTTTCGGCCCATTCAAGATTATTTCACTCATATCGAGCCGATCGTTAATCAGACATTGGTGAAAACCGGAGTACGTGGAGAAAAACCACATGGTTTTCCGTTGCAGAACTTGGCATCTCACAAATGTTTCTCTTTTTTTTTTTTAATGTTGTCAGACATTTTGGGTTGGCAGACATTTTGGGTGACCATATTAATTGGGACCCGCTATTAAGATGCTTATTTTCCATCACATAAAACACGCCTAAAATTTTTACCCTTAAACCCCACATTTAAAAAAGTAAAAGTGGGGTTCGCTGGGTTATACATTATTTTCTTAACTCCTGCTCTACGACATAGATCGTTGGTACTAGTTAGTACAGTCTCGGCGAGGCGTTTCGAACAAGTGCCCGCGACATCTGTTTAGAACAGAAATAAAAACAAATCCTTTTTTTTTTTTTTTCAAAAGAAATTTTTCATTTTTTTTTTGTTTCAGGTAAATTTTTTAATATGTTTAAGTAGGCGTTTGTGTAATTTAAGGTAAAGTTTTTAGCACAGGTATAACATATTTTTGTCTTTATCCCTCGACCGAAAAGGTTCGGGGGATAAAGCGATCAGCCTGGCGTCCGTCCGTATACGCAATCGTTGTTGTTGTTGTTGTTTCCAGTTTCCCCGTGTCGCGGGTCGTCAGCTGGTGGGGTCCCAGGGAACTAATCCATTCTGGCACTACACCTTAGCCGTTCGGTGCTACCCCCATTCCACGTTGCCGGTGAATGGGGAGACCACCGCTCGGCTCCAGCCCCGTCCGTCCGTGTCTATCGTAAGTCCGCTGCAGTCGGTCCATTTTGTCTTCTACTCGACGTTATAATTTTTTGCTTGTCAATATGCCGAACCGTGTCAGAGCAGGAAAGGGTCAATTTTGATATTGGTATTTTTGTTTTTTATTTTTTTTTTTTATTTGATTTTTGTATATTTATGTAACGTATGTACATTTTTACATTGTTTGGTCTGTTTCCCCATCTTGTTGAGTGGTCTATTTTTTAAGTATATATGCGGGCGGATGTGCTTACCCCGCCACGGACCTGTTTTGTTTGTTTTTCTTGTGCCTTAAAGGTGGCTTTGTCCGTTTTAGGGCAAGCCCACCCGCTCACAGTTGCTGGGGAGGACAGTTTTTGTACCTGCAAGATTAAGCTAGTGGTTTATATTTTGTGTCGTTGTTTTTTTTTTGTTTTTTTTTTATCTATACATACAATATGTAACATAATAACATGAAGTGCCGGCCTACGCCGTCTCGGGCTTGAACTCGTATTTATTTTGTTAATGAGTGACGTCTATCGCGGAGGATGTGCATATTTGGTCAATCCCCTTTTATGCATTTGCCGTTTTAAGTTAAGAAAAAGTGATGCCTTCCTCGACGTAGGATGCCGCACTCTGCGGGACCATAAGTGGGTCAGTCGCCACGCTTGCATATCATTAACGCATTCTACGTGAAGGAAGGCACCATAGGATGAAAGCGTATTCCTGCCTAGCCATTTGGAGGCCCGAGACAACGTTAGCCGATCTCCTTTGTGTTGTTGTCCTTTTTGGGACAAGCCCATCCGCCCACAGTTGCTGGGAAGGACAATTTTTGTACCTGCAAGGTTGTGCTTGAAGATTATATTTGTGTTTTGTTTCTTCTGTACATACAACATATAACATAGTAACATGGTGTGTTGGCTTCCGCAGTCTCGGGCCCAAATTCGTATTTATTTTAGTTAGTGGGTGACCTCTATCGCGGAGGATGTGGAAAGTAGGTCAATCCCCTTTCATGCTTTTTCGTTTGAAGTTAAGAAAAGGCGATGCCATCCTCGACGCAGGATGTCGTATTCTCTGGGACCGTAGGAGAGTCATTTTGTGTCGCCACGTTGGCATATCACTATCGCATCCTACGTGTAGGAAGGCATCATAGTAGAAATAAAAGTATTCTTGCCTAGCCGTTTGGGGACCCGAGACAACGTTTGCCAATCTCTTTAGTCAAAGTGGTTAGTGCAAATTGTTATATAATCATGAAGGTCGCATACAAGCGTCCGCCTGCGCACGTGCGCAGTCGAGCGCTCCTATGCGATCTTGTTTTTAATGTTTCATATTTACACAAATAAAAATGTTTGAAATCGCTTTTTGAGAAAACTCTTCTTCTTCTTCTTCTAACTCCAGGTTTTTGATCTCTCTTTTCTATACTGTCCTCTCTACTGTATTCCTATCCTACAACTATCGCTATATCTACCTATCTAGTGTGGTTGTATGTTGGTTTAGTTTCGCGTGGGTGGTTGTGTGTGTTAAAAGCCTTCCTTCAGGTCGCGCTAAGTCATGCCCTAGTTAATTAGTTAATTGCCCTTGTCTGTATTGATATGTGGCCATCTTGACCGTCTGTCTTTATTACGGTCATGGCGCAATTTGCTGTTTTTGGTGATTTTTATGTTATGCGACAAGGGCAGTACGGAGGGCTGTATGATATACCGGGTGAGATGCGGTTTTTCAGTCGTGGTGGTATGCAGAAGGCCCTTTTGAGGGCCCCCAGGTCATTCCGTTTGGGTAACCTTATAATGTACATCCTTTATTCGAAAGCGAAAGTTGCGAAAAAATAAAGAAAAAGATGTGATAAGGCGTCTTGTTTCTTATTTCTGCCCCACTTTTCTGTATGCGTTCCTGAAGGAGAGGCTTTGTTTGCTTGTGGGTTGTTGTGCCGTTCTCCTTTGGGTTGTGTGGCTCTCGATCAGCCAGGATTTTGACGCAACGCTGCTCAGTGCCAAAGTCCTAAGACCGCAAACCCCAGCGTTACATCTCGTCCTGATTTCCCGTTTGCCTCACCCCCTCCGGAGGGGCTGGGCGACGGATTTTCCTTGTGGTGGGTCCATGCCCAGTCCCGGCGTGCTTTCGTGTGGTCCTCTTTCGGGCTGTGTGGCTCCCGATCAGCTAGGGCTTTGGTGCAGCGTTCATAAGTGCAAAGCCAGTGGGCCGCAACCACAACGCTACACCTTGTCTTAACTTCTCGCTTGGCACACCCCCTCTGGAGAGTGGGTCGGGGCCATGGATTTTCCTTGTGGTGAGTCCATGCCCCGTTCTGCTATGGTCTTCTCACAGTGATCCAGGGATCGCTGTCACCGATAGGCACTCCTTAGTGCAAAGCCGAGGCCGCAATCACAGCGCCTATCGTTGACTTTGTTCCCCTTTTCGCTGTGAGACGGCCGCCCTTTGATCACTACGGCCCTTTTTGGTTGGTAGCGTCTAAGGTGCGGTTCGAATATTTATTTTTACTGTTCTGAACTCGGGTCTCTAGAGATTTTGGTTTAAAGTATGTATTCTCGTACGGGGTGTGTTTTACGGTACAATGCGATTAATTTTAGTCTGCGCCCTTAGTTTTCCCCTATATTTTGTCCAGGTAGTTTGTTTTCTCAAAGAATTTGAAGACCGCGTCCCTCATTTCCTGTGAATTTAGATTGAGCAGAGAAACCGCGTTTATCTCCCCTTGGTATCCTAATGTTGTCAGTTCACCCTTTAGTTCCCTTCTGGCGGGGCCGTGTGCGGGGCACTCTGCGAGGTAGTGTTGAACACACTCCACCCCGCCACAGTGCCCGCATAATGGATCGGCCTCGCTATAGAAGATGTTGTGTGCATTTAGTCCGTTGACCCCGAGTCTTAGTCGTGTATATATGCGATCGAGCTTTCGGCTGTCGCTATATTGTACCAATTTCGGGGTCAAGGACTGACAGATCGCGTGTCTAAAGCCGTGTTGTCCCTGCCATATGCGCGCCCATTCCTTTTTGATGCTGGCCTTAATGATTGCGTATACTTCTTGTGGGGTGGGGAGGTAGTCAAGTGCCTTTCCCCGGGTCAGAGCTTCTTTGGCCAGTGTGTCTGCGCGCTCATTCCCCTGCACGTTGCAGTGGGAGGGGATCCAATCTATGTTCAGGGTGATACCTTGTTTTAGAATTTTGTGTATTAGGATATGAATGTCCTGCAGTATATCTGGTCTTGTAGTGCTATTCCCAGAGTTTATGCTTTGTATTGAGCTTAATGAGTCTGTTAGTATAACAACACTATCGGGTTTTTGTTCCTGTATTCATTCCAAAGCTTTTTGTATGGCTATAAGTTCTGCAGTGTAGACTGTGAGGTGCTGGTTAAGTTTGAATTTTTGGTCGAAGTTTAATTCTGGTATTGTGAAAGCACACCCCGTTTCTTTTTTGTCAGCATCTTTGCTTCCATCAGTGAAAATTTTAAGCGCTTGCTTATAGTTTTCACTGATGTGTGATTCTGCGATCTCATTGCATTTTTTCTGTGATGTTTCATTTTTCTTTATGACACCCGTTAGTGTTGTTTTTGCGCATAGGCTTCTTAAGTTAAAAACTTCCGGATATGTTTGTTCCGCTGTTTTGACCTGCTCGAGGTCATGGTTTTTAATTAGGTCCTGGACTTTGATAATATAGGGGATCTTTCCTCTTAACCTATCTCTTTTAACATGATTGGGCGTGTCGGCGATCATTTCGTTTATGGGGAGACTTTCCCTAAGACTGCTTGAGCGGGCCCAGTACTTGAGTTGCAGTTCATCCCTCCGCAGGTGCAGGGGCATGACGCTGCATTCAATCTCCAGGTCCAGGTTCCGCGTTCCCCTGTATGCCCCAGTAGCGATTCGAAGGGCCGTGGCCTGTATGCTATCTAGTTTTTTCAGGTGTGAGGGCGCCGCAGACGCGTATGCTTGGCAGCCATAATCAATTTTGCTTCTTATGAGTGCTGTGTACATTTTAATCAGGGTTTTCTTGTCTGCTCCAAAGTTTGCCCCCGAGACCGCCCTTAGCACATTTAGGTCCCGCTGGGACCTGGACACCAGGTTTTCAATGTGCAGTCTCCATGTTAGATTGCTGTCAAAGTACATGCCCAGGAATTTGGCATGACCGGCGTACTTTATTTCCTGCCCGTCATACGTCAGCCTGGGCATGCCCTTTGTATCTGCGAAATTTCTATTGTAAACTACCACTGTTGTTTTTTCAGTTGACAATTTGAAGCCCCAATTTGTAGCCCAATCATGTATGGCATTTAACGCTTTTTGTAATGCAGGAATGGCACTTTTCGGTTTTTTCGCGGTTTTCCATACTAAGCCGTCATCTGCGAACATGGATATTTCCAGCGGTAATGCATTAAGTGTTTCCTGCAGTGTGTTCATTAATAGGTTGAAAAGGATAGGAGATAGCACCGACCCCTGGGGGGAACCATTCTCGCATTCATAAAAACCGGACACCTCGCTACCTATTTTTACGTTCATTTTTCTATCAGTCAAAAAGTCTCTGATCCAGGTTAACATTTTTCCTTGAATTCCGAATTTGTTTAGTTTTAGGAGGACCCCCCTAGTCCATAGTAGGTCGAAAGCTTTTTCTAAATCCAAAAATATCGCTACCAGTGAGTGTTTCATTAGTTTTGCCTTTCGGATGGCGGATTCCAGTCTGGTGATTTGATCAATGGTAGATCTATGTTTTCTAAAACCTGATTGTTCATTTGCTAAGAGGTTGTTTTTCTCAATGTGTGCTGTTAATCTAGATGCTACCATGGTTTCCATGATTTTACATATGGTTGATGTGAGTGAAATCGGCCTATACGATTTCGGCTCGTGGGGGTCCTTGTCTGGTTTTAATATTGGGACGATGGTGCTCTCCTTCCATTGTGTAGGGAGGGTCCCCTCGTCCCAAGATTTATTTATTAGTGCGAGAAGTTGATTTTTTCCCTTTTCTGGTAGATTTTTTAACATGTCGTAGTGAACGGTGTCTGCCCCGGGGGCGGTGCTCTTTTTCTTATTAAGCGCGCTCTGTAGCTCCCTATGGGAGAAGTTCGCATTGTATGCACGGCACTGGCCAGCGCGATCGGCGTCTTGAACGGCCTGCTCAATTATTGGGTCCTGCGTTTCCCTAATGCGCCTAAAATTTGGGTCTAAATTTTCGTTACTGCAGACTTTCCGGTAGTGTTGTGCTAAGATATCTGCTTTTTCATTGTTTTCGTGATATCTTGCGTTTCCTTGTTTTAAAACTTCTACCGGTTTTAGTGGTTTTCCATTAAATCTTTTTATTGTGTCCCAAATTTTCTTAGAGTTTGTTTTATATGTGAGAGTAGACACAAAATCCCTCCAGGCTTGTTGTTTTGTTTGTGTTAAAAGGTATTTTGTTTCCTCCCTTACGCGTCTATATTCTTCTAAAAGTGTGGCTGTTTTGTTTTTCCTGTATTTATAGTATATTTTATTTTTCTTTTTGACTGCCTCGCTACAATTTTCATCCCACCATGGCAGGGTGTTTTTATGCTTATTTTTTGGTTGCGTTTTTGGTATTGATTTTTCACATGCCGTCATTATTTCCTAAACAAAATCCTCATTGCTTTTATCGATATTTGTGCCTTCGAGGGATATGTTAATGTGTTTAAGTTGCTGCCTAAAGAGGTCCCAGTCTGCTTTGTCTAATTTCCAACGTCGGGCAGGCCGCTGCGTTACGCATTTGTGAGTGACGTTGAGCGACGTCAGGATGGGGAAGTGGTCGCTTCCCATCGTGTCGTCTCCCACGTGCCACTCACTAGATCGGCATAGTGATGCGCTGACCAGTGTTAAGTCTATGGCGCTCGTGCTTCCGCGCTCGACGTTGAGTCGTGTGCCACACCCCGTGTTTAAGATTACGTAATCTGTGCTATTTATGAACTCGACCAGTTCTAGGCCTCGCCGTTTGTCGTATGTGGGGTTGTGGTTTGTCTCCCATAGTTCATGTCTGGCATTGAAGTCCCCCAAGAAAACTGATTTTTTCCCCACTTTTTTATAAATTTCATCATAATCGTCAGACGTTACATTTGTTTGGGGTGGTGCATAAAAGTTAACGATGTCTATGTTTTCATTTTGTCCAAAAAGTCTGACGATCACCACCTCTATTTCTTTTTTTGTGTGTCTAAATTTGATTTCTTCCGAATCTAGTCCTGATTTGATAAAGGTGGCTAGTCCTCCCCCATGTTTCCCCTTTTCCCTAATGAAACTGACCGGGGTTTTATATCCTGGAAGTTTTGTTGGTTTACTATCTTTTTTTTGAGAAAGTTTCTTGAATAGCTATTACCTCCGGTGGACAAAACGTCCCATGGACAAAACGTCCCATGCCATTTTTGACCAGGTGGACAAAACGTCCCACATCATTTTGTCAGGGTGGACAAAACGTCCCACATCTTTTTTGCAGGGTGGACAAAACGTCCCACATGATTTTGACAGGGTGGACAAAACGTCCCACATGGTTTTGACAGGGTGGACAAAACGTCCCATGCTTTTTAGACAGGGTGGACAAAACGTCACATATTCAATTCAAAGGGAACCATTATACCTAATCTAATCTATCTAATAAATGACTAATTGTTGTTTGTTGAAATGATGTAATTGACCTCTAGTGTCATGCATTTCGCCCCACCATGGGACCCACATGTATATCTCTTATCTCAGGTGAGCAAATTAGGACCATTATATTCCCCTTGTTATACCGAATGGACTCATCCTCCTTATATATGACAGGAGTCCATTTTGAAATTAAGGGGTGTTTTCTTTTAAATTTATTTGAACTTTTTGCAAATAATGTAGGCCCTGATCAGACGCCCCAAACATAATCCCCCCACCCCCGGACAAAATCCCATCTTTTTGTAAAGGCTGACAATATCCCCCCACTCCTCCACATGCACAATTACTGATTTTGGAAAATCAGTTTGTATATACATGTGTTGAAAACTGTAGATTTCAATACTGTCAAAGCTTATATTTTGGTGCTCATCGAGGAATTATTGCAACAGGCAGGTAGTACTGCACATGTACAAAAGGTGAAAAAATGTATAACAGTGAAATCATCAATGCAAAAATTCTAACAATGAATAAGAAAATTGCAACCTTAGATTAAATTCATTGAACTGACTTAATAATGTTTGTTCAATTATGATCAATTTGATCATCACCATTAATTTTCATCATACAGATTATAAAGACCCTTCACAAAAATCAATCAGAATTTTCAAAAGTTATACATTTTCCTATCAACAATTTAATTCTGTAATTAGCAGCTAATCAAAGAAAAAGCCTTTGTTAGATTAAAGTGAAAAGGGCATAATTACTTGTAATAACTTTTTTTATTATACGTGTGTGCTTAGGGGTTTTATGGACCTCTCAACCCAGTAGGATTATATTTGGCATGATCAGTAGTTCCAGTAGTTCCAGGCATACTTGTAAAGTGGGTTTTAAGGGTCAAAATTATAAAGGCATGTTTTCGTGATGTTTTCAGTATTTTATACAAGATACCTTTAGTATTTTTATACAAGATATATCCAGTAATGAAAAAAATAGGTGAAAACTGTGTTTCAGATAGGGATATCAGGTTGTGTTTTGTTTAAAATTAATTTGGAAAGTGGCTTATAGTTTTGCAAACAGTGTAGGCCCTGATAGGACCTCGTGTTCTGAGGCATCTGATCTTGGCCTGCATTGTTTGCCAATTACCCACTGATTTTATTATTTTTTTTTTCAACAGAGTAAGATAAGTTGTACACATTTTCTTACATGTGCTATCATAAAAAAAATTCTTTTATGTAAAAAAATTGCTCCATGTGCTCTTTAACGATTGTGTTTGCATATTCATATTTTGTAAATAAAAGCATCTAACTATATTTCCTAATTCATTTTTGTAGTGTTCATGTTAGTACAGTAAAATTCATATATTAAGACCACCCTTGGGGCTGTTCAGTAGTGGCCTAAAAGACCACTTTTGAACAGTTCCAAGGGTGGGCTTCAACTAGAGCAGACTGGACTCAACAAACACAAAGAAAATGTTCCTAAAACCTTCTAAATATGCTTTTAAAAGCATAATTGGTCTTACTTTAAGGTGGTCTTAATAGTGAATTTTTACTCTATATTGTCACATACCCTTCCAAATCCCTTCCACCTCCCTAACACCACCTCAAGAATATGGGACGTTTTGTCCACCCTGTCAAAATAGCATGGGACGTTTTGTCCACCCTGTCAAAACTGTGTGGGACGTTTTGTCCACCCTGAAAAAATGATGTGGGACGTTTTGTCCACCCTGACAAAATGATATGGGACGTTTTGTCCACCCTGCAAAAATGATGTGGGACGTTTTGTCCACTTGGTCAAAATTGGCATGGGACGTTTTGTCCATGGGACGTTTTGTCCTACATTCGTACTCCGGTGTGTAGCCTAAAGTTTCTAGATAATGGCCTAAGGCCCCGAGTTTTGTTCCGTTCTCCTTGCCAGACAGACTACGGGCGTTCCACTGTAACACGCGGATTTTAGCAGTGGTGCTGGGATCCATAATTAGGCAGTAATATATTTTTTGTTTTAACGGCGTGAGTTTTTACGTCCACCCTTGATCCTTGGTCTAGGATCGGTGGAGCTATAGTCCGCGTTTTTCCTTAAGAGCTCTTGTGGTTCGCGTTTGTTATGTTGCCTCCTTGGGATTACTGTTTTCCGCCTATTTTGTGCGGGTGCAGGTGCGGTGCTTATTTCTTTTTCTTTCGTTGCTTCTGTAGGTGATTGGGGGTTCTCGCTATTTGCGGTGTGTACCCCTGTGGTGCCCGACGTATTCATGTTGTCGGTTTCCATTATGTTTGCGGTGGCATTTTCGACGACGAGGTCTATGACCTCATCTGACGCCTTGGTGCTCAGCAGATTTTGTTTGTTGAGCTCGTGCAAGATTGAGCTCGTGGCTTTTTTTATCGCCGCGGCGATTAGCGTTTCGACCTCCATTTTTGTGTAAGTCTCCTTTGTGTTGTGTGCATGGGGTGCGGTATGGGCCGCACTGGGGGTTGCAATGTAAGCCGCACTGGGGGGTGCGGTATAAGCCGCACTGGGGGGTGCGGTATAAGCCGCACTGGGGGGTGCGGTATAAGCCGCACTGGAGCTCATGATTTCTTGCGCGGTATTTTGTGTTTGGGCTTTTTTTTGTTCCCAATCTCTGGCTATTTGACCGTTTATTTGGTCGATTTGCGCCTTGTAATTGAGGAAAATGTTGCACCCGCGCCAGGCTACTCCATGGCCGGCTAATCCGCAGTTTGCGCATTTTTTATTGTGTTTAGTTTTGCATTCATTGTGCTTATGGATCCCAGCACAGTGCGGGCATGTGCTTTTTTTACTTCTGCAGTTTTTTTCCGAGTGTCCATATTTTTGACATTTTTGACAGCGCAAATACTGCAAAAAGCATGGTTGCAGAGGATAAGTGATATCGGCTGTACTGGTTAGCTCGAAAGTCGGTGTTTCCTTATTAAAAGTCAATTTGACTAAATCGAGATCTTTGCCCCTGGACGCTATCCTACGTGCATCGCAAATCTGATAGCGCCCAAAGTCAAACATCTCCCTGAGTTTTTCCTGCCTGATATTTGCCCCGATGTTCAGTGTTGCGTATGTCATTTTTTGTTGCTGGTTATTGCGCGTGTTGTTTGCGCTACCTTGTAGTTCCGCTAAGCTTGTGCCTATTGTAATTTTGAGTTCGAGCCCCTGGTAGTGAAAACCCTTCGCTTTTACTTCTTTGGCAGCCGGGATTTTGAAAATAGGGCCCTTTCCCTTCCCAGGGGCATGGGCTTCGATGACCTCCCCTATGTAGGTCTTGAAACTGGTCGCAAACTGTTCCATTTTCTGTATGGGGAAAGCGCCCCCCACCAGCGCGAACATAACGTAAACGTACGTCATGCCCGTCGCCGCTGTTTGGCGCGCCTCCGTTCTTTCCTTGCTTGAGGCGGGGGTAGGGACGTGGGATTGAGCCCTAGCCCTAGCCATGCTCCCCTCTTTGTGTGTCCTCCCATTTTTTTTGCCCTCTTCCGTGAAGCCCCCTTTCTCCATGTCCTCCTCCTCGGCCCCAGAGTCAATGACCAGGACTGAATCCAGGTCTTCCACCCCCTCCCCCAATCCAAGGTTTATGGCCTTAGGTAATGGGCGCCCCTCGAAGGACTCCCCCTCTGAGTCGCTTGACAGGTATGTCCTATCCCGCTTCTGACCTGCTGCCTGGCTCTGATCAGTCTGATCAGGGGCCACCTTCCCTTTAGAAGACCCGGGTTTTGGGGTTGAGGTCATGTTTGACCCCAGGGATCCCGGCAGGGCGAGGGCTTTTTGCCTAATCTGGCCCTCCCAGTCCTTACCCTGAGGGGCGGACCCTCCAGGGAGGGGCTCAGAGAACTCTGTCTCCGAGCTCCCCCCTGCAGGGCTCGCCACCAGGTCCGCAACCATATCGCAAACATCCCTGGTGTTGTCCAGGCCCTCCCCCTCCCCAGCCAGCTGTTTTGGATCAGCAGAGTCCACCCCCGGGCCCGTACCCTGGGTCCCTGAGCCTGTCGCGACCTCATCATGTGTCTTTGATCTCATTTTTCTACCAATCAACAATACTAACAATACTAATCAACAATATACTAACAATATACTGACAATATACTAATACAATATACTAATCAAGATGTCACTTTTTTACACTTCTAGAAGCCAATTTTCACAGCTTGGAAAGGTGTGAAAATAGGTATGACACGGGGTATTGTGTCAAGAAGTGGAAGTTATTATGAACTGTCTTTGTGAACACGGTCTTCGAGAGTATGCTGCCTCTCAGAGCGATTTAGTGAACATTATCCTTGATTATACCCGTGTGTTGCCATTTCACACACAAAAATCTGAAGTTGGCGAAATCATTGAATTTAACTCACGGCGGTTGATATACAAAATACACAAGGCAAGGGAGACAATCTACAGAAGATCAATTTCTGGTTGATTACACGAGGTGCATGCGGTCTAAATTTAGTATTTTAGCCAGCAGTAAAGTTTATACTGTATACGAACATTTTACGAAACGTTTTATCACATGAACATTGACTTACGTATCGTGTATATATCACTGGGACTGTATTATACACAGTAGTTTTAAAATATTGTGGTGCTGGATATTTTACCTGAGAAGATTCAGGGTTCGTCATTGTTGGCGGAGAAGATTAACAGAACAGAACAGAAGGTAAGATAAACGCAAAAAATAATAACTGAAGAGAGAGATTAATACGTCCTACCTGTCCGAAGACTGAACCTGGAGTGAAAAAAAAAATATACGCAATCTTGTGATGGCCATAACTTAAATACCCTTTGAGATATATTGGTGATACTTGGCATACTTGTACACAAGGTTGAGACGGCGTGTCATGCGTAAGAATGGTTTTTGAGTTATATTCCCTTTCAATAAAATAGAATGACTATCTTGTGATCGCCATAACTCCTATACCCTGCAAGGTATATTTATGATAGTTGGCATAATTGTAGACAAGGTTGAGATGGCGTGTCATGCGCAAGAACCACAACTCTTGGTACCATGGTTTTAGAGTTATATCCCCTTCCAATAAAATACTATGACTATCTCGTGATCACCATAACTCCAAAACCCTTTTAGATCTATTACCAATACTTGGCATAATTGTTCACATGGTTGAGAATGTGTGTAATGCGCTTTCTATTTGTGAAAAACTTTTCTGAAGGCAATATTGCCTTTTGGTCGGGGGATTTGCCAACCACTCTGATGTCTATTTTTTTATAATCATAATTGATATTTAGCGAAAAAAAAGAAGAAAAAAAAAAAAAGATCTTAGTTACTTGTCATGCTGGCGGACTTCTAGAGACTGCGGACATACTCGAATCCATATATTCTAATGCTTATTTCGGAAGGTGAAAATTTTTAACATGGATTTAACGTCTTTTTATTTAATATTATTTGAAAATTAATAAACAAAAAACATGCGTTCTCGTCCAATTTTTACGTTGTTGGACATTTAGGGATGGCGGACACTTAGGGATGACCATATTGGGATCCCTTATCAAGATGCTTATTTCCGAAGGTATTCTTTTTTAGCATAGGTTTAATTACTTCACCTTTTTCTTTATAAATCATTATTCATTATTAGCGGTAAGAACTATTTTCCAAGTTACTTGTCATGCTGGTGGACATCTAGAGATTGCGGACATATTCGGATCCATATATTGCAATGCTTATTTCCAAAGGTGAACATTTTAACATAGGTTTAACGTTGAATTTGTCTTTTTATTTATCATTGATTGATTATTAGCAGTAAAAATGCTTTCTTAGTCAATTTTCATGTTGTCGGACATTTAGGGATGGCGGACACTTAGGGATGCATGGGTCATCCCTAAGTGTCCGACAAGAAAAAAAAATGAAGTTAAATTTCGAATATTTTCGAGAAAAAAAGCGAAGTTTTCACTTAAAATGTCACAATTGATCATTCCCCACCGTTTCGGACATCTTCCCGAGAAACTAAGATTTTGTCATGCTGGCGGACATCTAAGGATGCCGGTATATTCGGATCCATATATTGCAATGCTTATTTCCAAAGGTGAACATTTTTAACATAGGTTTAACGTTAAATTTGTCTTTTTATTTATCATTGATTGATTATTAACAATAAAAATGCTTTCTTAGTCAATTTTCATGTTGTCGGACATTTAGGGATGGCGGACACTTAGGGATGCATGGGGCACCCCGAAATGTCCGACAAGAAAAAATTGAAGTTAAATTTCGAATATTTCCAAAACAATTTTTTTCGAAATTTTCCCTTAAAATGTCATAATTGAACATTCCTCACCGTTTCCAACAATTTTGCGAGAAATTAAAATTTTGTCGGACACTTAGGGATGTCGGACGTTTAGGGATGCAACAGTGGTTCATTATACAATTGTGTTTTTATAAAGGCGTGTGGAGCCCCCGGTGGCCGTAATGTTGACCGCATATCTATTGTACTCCTATTGAAAGATATTATAATCCTATTGATGACATTTATTAATTCAACCCTTGGGGTGCTAAGAAAAACTGCATCTGTAAATGTCGTCTGCGTATCTCATCTATTTCACATTTTTGCAGTCTAAAAGAATATTTAGGCATACAAGCAAACAGTGTTGACCCCCATCAGATTGTTCCCAGCAGTTTGATTTGGATCCACACTGTTTTCAACAATGACTTTTTAATGTATTCAGCACACAGCAACTCAGATGACAATTGTTGTGATTGGCATCTTAAGGGGTTAAAACAGTCGAGACAAGAAATATCTTTAAAAAAGATATGCGGCGTAGATTTAATTGGAAGGTTGTTTAGAAACCAGTGCTTCAGCTGAAGTGCACGACCCGCCGGATGCTTTTAGCTTTATGAGTGTTACCATATATGGGTATGGTGGCCATTTTGGTCATGTGACCTGGACCTAAAACGGTTCCCCCAATAAATGCGCCTTATCGTAAGGAGCAAAAATATATCTTATACTTTAGTACTGTTTTCTGAATCGTTTGCAGGAAAAAATGAATTCTCACTTTTCCAATACAAAAGCATATGTGTCAAAGTTTGACCTAGGCACAAAGAAGGTCAAGGTCAACCCAGGGTCACCATTTTAGCAATTTATGATGGGCCTACGTCCCAGATGCTATTTATCAAGTTTCGTGGAAATCTGCCCAGTGGTTCTGGAGAAGACTATTTTGAAGGGTTTTTACTATATATGGCTTGGCGGCCATTTTGGTCATGTGACCTGGACCCCATGAGCAAATTTTGGTTTCCCCCATCCTATAGAGGCTCCATATGAAATTTGACCTTAATCGGCCCAACGGTTTCCGAGGAGAAGCAGTTCGAGAATTTTCACATTTTCGCCTCGGCGAGGCTATACTAAATGGAATATCATATTTCGCAAGTTCATTGGTTAGATCTCATTGGTATCTATCAGTATGTCAAAAATTGTTTAAATATTCCAAGCGGTTAAGTCACTATCACCAATTTTCACAAACGGGTTACGGACGGACAGACAGACAGACCGTATATGGCTTGGTGGCCATTTGGGTCATGTGACCTGGACCCCATGAGCAAATTTTGGTTTCCCCCATCCCATAGAGCCTCCATATGAAATTTGACTTCAATTTGCCCAACGGTTTCCGAGGAGAAGCCGTTCGAAAATTTTCACATTTTTCGCCTCGGCGAGGCTATACTAAATGGAATGTAATATTTCGCAAGTTCATTGGTTAGATCTCATTGATATCTATCAGTATGCCATAAATTGTTTAAATATTCCAAGCGGTTAAGTCACTATCACCAATTTTCACAAACGGGTTACGGACGGACAGACAGACTGACAGAATGACACGGTGATTTTAGGGCACTCTTAGAAAATCAACCGACTTCAGTCGGTCGCTTTTTCTGCGGGTCGTGCAATATGAGCTACAATAGTGACAGCAACAATTGTCTAGCTATGAAATGGTTTACTGTATTCAAACAATTCAGATGTCACGCGAGGAAAAATAGCTTTGCAGAGGGCGGTGTACCACCTGTTTGAGCTAAGGTCAATGTAAAAGGTCAAGGTTAAAAACATGACCTCATTTCAAGAGCATATGATCTCAAGTATATGCACAACAAATAAGAAAACGTTATCATGACCTCATTTCAAGAGCATATGATCTCAAGTATATGCACAACAAATAAGAAAACGTTATCATTCACTGTTTTTGAACACAAATTCTAGGGTTAACATTTAGGGTTGTCGCTATGGTGAACGTAAACGCATAGACGGACGAACAAACGGACGAGCAGACAAACGGACGGAAACTTGATCTTATGTGCACCTAACTAAAACTCAAATTACACTTATTCCTTTTCAGAATTTATATAACATTAATGATATTCGAAAATGTCCATTTTGTGTTAAAATGGAGGAGATAAAGTATGCTGAAGACAAATGATACACTGCAACTTTTATTTAGCATATATTGTAAATTAAACATCTGTCAATTTGTAATGCGGTTATTACATGTTTTTGTCATGCTATATCTCTTTATTGGTTTCATTGGGCAACAGGGCTTGACCGGCCCCGATAGCTCAGTTGGTAGAGTGTCCGCTCCGGGGAACGGGAGGTCTCGGGTTCGATCCCGGGCCGCGACATACCAAAGTCGTTAAAAATGGTACTAGCTGCTCCTCGTTTGGCACTCAGATTTACGGGGTAGAGCTAGGACTGGTCGATCCAGTGTCAGGATAATGTGACTGGGTGTGGTATCATGTAATGTGTCTGGGACATGATACTTCAGTGAGGCAGCACTATAAACGTGAGCATTGAGCTCCCTGTCGCAACCAGACACCGTCGTGATATGACTGAAAAATTGTTGAAAGCGACGTTAAACCCGAATTCACACACACACACACACACACACACACAACAGGGCTTGAGGTGTCTTTCATCTCAATGTCGGGTAAAAGTCCCACAAACTTGGAAGCAACGTCTCCAAAATGACCTACACAGTGTTGATGGGGACGTTATACCTCAAATCAAACAAACAATTCCTTTCGCAGAAAATTCTTCCTTTCGCGAAAGGAACCTTCCTTTCGCGTAAGTAATGGTTCCTTTCGCTATATAGACCAACCACGTGAAATTAGGTAAAAATAGCTATTCACCGCAGCAGTTACAGAATTCACTAGAATCCCAATTATACATATGACGTATGGTCATCAAAGGACAAGACGGTGAGCAAGCCGAAACTGTATATATTTTTCATTCATGTCTCACATAAAAAATGAAACATCTCCTAGGTTAAAACTTCGGTAAACTGTCGTATTTTTTGAGTAGATTTATTTATGCAAATCATTGACCAATGAAATGGTCATCTTCTTGGACATGTGGTTTTATTGACCAATGGAGTAACGAAAAATGTAGGGCAAAAGCAAAACCATAACGGCTACGCCGTAAAAAACATAATGACACAACGAGTGAATATTGCCCCTACAAATTAAAACAAAGGCTTTAAATTTTCAGTGAAAATTGATATCATTCAGTATATGCAACCCATACATTATTGTTTAAAAAATGGTTTTCTGCATTGTATTCACAAATTCATAACAAACACTGCAGATCCTGATCAGATTACTTCCTGATCTGAATCGACATTGTTTTCAAAGGAAGCGTTTGTCTTAAAAAACATTTACAATTATTTTAGCCACGCCCATTGCCGAATATCAAAGAATGACATTACTCCATTTACTGTATTTATTCAGTTCACTTCTTCATGACAAACACTGTAGATCCTGATCAGATGGCTTCCTTAATCTGAATATATATTGTTTGCAAAGGTAGGGTTGACTTGTCCAGCATGATAATGGTTAAATAACACACCGCGCCCGTTCATTTTATAGTGAGTGTTTGCCACTACGTTGCATCGACGTTACTTAGACGTTACCGGCACATTGAGTGCCTGCTGTACATCATGTAGCGCATTCTATTTCTCCAAGCCCCGATGGGCAGGGGCGGATCATTTGTTTGTTTGAATTGAGGTTTAACGTCCCCATCAACACCATTTAGGTCATTTTGGAGGCGTTGCTTCCAATTTTGTGGGACTTTTACCCGGCGACATTGAAATGAAATGACAACTCAAGTCCTGCCGACCAATGAAACCAAAAGGCCTATATGCATTGGACGGCCTCATTCAGTGAGTAATTTTGTGTCCTGTCCTAAGAAAGGGAGGAAAGATATAGAAGAGATAGCAGAGATGAAAATGAGAGACGGATGAGTAAGAGGAAAACGAATGGAAGTGTAGAAACCTGAGAAGAAATAACATCATCAGAAGAAATAACATCGTCCCCTCTCTACCATTATCTTAACCAACTGTAAGCAAATATCAGATGGACGCCCAGCTGAGTGACGCAAGACACACATCACCTTTGCCCCCCCCCCCCGCCCGCCCCCACTCCCCGCCAACCTCTCATGGGCTTTACAAATTAGATATTTCATTTAAACAAGCAGAGAACATTGCTAAACAGTGTAACAAAAAATGGAAACAATATGTGATTTAAAACTATAGGTGTCATATGTTCACACAAAATATACTCAATATAGCCATTTTATAGTCCCCGGCCATCGCGGCTTGGAGAAATAGATTGGCTGCATGATGCTTCTACCCAGAGCAGAAACTGCCTGCACATGAGTACTGGTAAACCGTTTAGAAGGACTAAGCCTGCTAAGGCCAAGTGGTGCGAGTCGGTGCGTCCTAGGCCCTATAGGTGCCATAGGTTTGAGATGTCTTTACGACTCAATCTGTGGAAAAAGTCGCACAAAATGGAAGTAACGCCTCTAAAATGTCCTAAATAGTGTTGCAGAGCACGTAAAACATCAAATGAAACAAACATAGCCATAACGGCGACAGTCTTAATGATTAAGAGTCAGAGCTCTAATTAACTACTAAGCGGCAGAGGCCCGTTCCATTTTAAAATATTTTGAACATCTCCAGGTGGCCTTTCTAACGTTAATAGACTGACTGCAAATAGCCATTTTAACGTTTTCTGGCTATTTGCAGTTGACTGCAAATAGCCATTTTAACGTTTTTTGGCTATCTGCAGTTGACTGCAAATAGCCATTTTAACGTTTTCTGGCTATTTGCAGTTGACTGCAAATAGCCATTTCAACGTTTTTTAGCTATTTGCAGTTGACTGCAAATAGCCACTCCGTAAATAAAATCAAGTGAAATAAGAACAAAAGCTCTCTTTTGCTACTTAGTCCTCATTTTCTAATGTCTCATATTCCTTTGAGCTCGTTATGTAACGTTTTTTTCTGGGATTCTGCTCTTTCGTAAAACAATGAAACAATTGCCGCTAGTCGTACAGCATATTTTATGAGCTTGCCGCTAGTCGTACAGTCATTCGAATGTGACTGTTGCATTTCAAGTGGTAATCATTTACAGAATCTAAATATTAAGACGATAGCAGCTATCAGATGTCAAAGAATATATGTGTTTTAAAGATTCCATTGTGGTGTAAGTAGCCGGCTGACCTTAGTTTCGAATATATTGACCTGGATTCATCGTGTTGACGGGCGACAGAGGCAGGAAAATCACTGATTGAGCCATACAAGATTACGTCTGCACAAAAAGTGCAGCACTAAGAGAAGTAATGAGAATCATACTAATAAAGTACATCCATTTCTTCCCTCGATGCCGAAAACCGCGTTCTAATTGCACATTCCGTTGCTTTCTTATCTGACAAAAAGTAACCATCAGCAACGGTTGTTTATAGGCCGCTAGTGATTTTTAGGTGTACAGTCTAATGTCGTTTCCGATGTGGCGACTGTCCGGTTATACAGTGTGGGTGGGGTTTTAACTGAATGACTAATAGACCGACCTTTCCAGTTTTCAAACTCATCCGACCTTATATCCCCAACCTACTTGTATGTAAGTATCAGGAATATCCCAATCCAAACTCAAGGAATTATGCTGATGACAAGGTCAAAACTAGGCATTCATCACGAAAACACGCCTATATAAGTTTGACCCCCTTGAACCCCATTTTTATATAGTAAAACTGGGGTTTACAGGGGTAAACCGAGGCGGTTTTAGGTGTGGCGGTTCTAACGAGTACCAACAATCTATATTTTGAGCAGAAATAAGAAAAAAATCACAATTTTTCATCTTAAAATTTTCATTTTTTTTTTGGCGATAAAGGTTACAATGTATTAGTATAGGTGTGTTTTCCTAATGTTTAGCAACCTCGCTAGTTTTCAAAACTCTTCCCGTCTACTAATATACCTTTTATCCCCAGTCTGCTAATATATAAGTTTCAAAATCTGATCAAATCGGAAGGTGTTATGCTGATGACAAGGTTGAAAATAGGCATGCTTAAGAAATCAAGGGCACATAACTAAGACTGGCACGATTAATCTGATAATCGATTAATCGATCGATAAATTCCACAATAATGATTATAGGTACTGATTTGCTTGTAACCGATTATTTGTTAAGTGCAATTTACTGCCCAAAATTGTGCCTAAAATAGCTGTATCAGTGGCAAACAGTGCATACCCTGATGAGACGCCGTCTCATCTGGGTCTACACTGTTTGCTCAGGCCTCACTGTTCAAATATACTTATGGTAAAGTACAACATATGCTGAGAGTCAGACTCAGACAAAGCCAGACAGGTAAAATTATTATCAAATCTTCAGTGATTACTAATCGATTATCGATTACGAAGGCAGGACTGAAAATCGATTATCTTTTCAGCTCCGATTAGCCAGCCCTACACATAACTAATACCATCGTTCCTAGTTCGATCTAGCCTAATCGAAACGTGTATTCCCAGTCTAGTTATTTGTAAGTTTCAGAATTATCCAATTAAAACTGATGTTCCTAAGCTGTTGACAAGATTTTTCTGCAGACAAAGGGATATAACTCTATGACTATGTAGCCGACGACCGTTTTCGAAGTCATCCAAAGCTTTTATCCCAATTCTACTTATATAAGTTTCAGGAAGATCCGATTAACATTAGCGACAGGGCTTGAGATGTCATTTTATCTCAGTGTCGGGTAAAAGTCCCACAAAATTTGAAGCAACGTCTCCAAAATGACCTTTACAGTGTTGGCGGGGACGTTAAACCTCAAATCAACCAACCGATCAACGTTAGGAAAACATATCCATGTGAAATAATTGCGTCCAACATGGTATCAGAAATGACAAATATTAATTAAAAATGATAGCATGTTTCGTGCTCATTAGAACCACCTCAATGAGGCAGTTCCAACGAGTACCCACAATTTATGTTTTTAGCAAAAATAAGGCAGATAATGTACATCCCCATAAACCCTACTTTTCTGTATATAAAATGGTGTTTAGGGGTGGGGCTCTTCATTTCACGGACTTGTTATCGTGATGAAAATTGAATGAGTTTTTTTTATTTCAAAGTCGAAAATATGTGTTTTTCATTAATAAAGGGGATGTAACTCCACTTGTACATGTATGTTAGTTTTAAGAAGATCCAATCAAAACTGATGTTCATATGCTGGTGACCAGGTTGAAAATTGTCATTTTGAGCAACCAACGGGACATAACTCTATATGACTCAAAGACCGACCTCGCCACCTTTTTATTCACCCGAGCTATTATTCCCCGCCGACTTATGTGTAAGTTGCAGGAAGATACTATCAAACAGATGGGGCTACGGTGATGACAATGTCGAATATAGGCGTTGTTCAGCAATCAAGGGGATATAACTCTGTTATCAATGGCCAACTTTACCAGTTTTCAAACTCTTCCCAGCTTTTATACCCAGCCTACTTATGCGTAAGTTTCAGGAATATACCATCATACCTGAAGTGGATACGTTGATGACTAGGACAAAAATGTGCATTTAATCAACTGAGGGAACATAACTCTATCATAAATAGGCCAACCTTGCTAGTTTTCGAACTCATCGGAGTTTTATCCCCAGCCTATTTATATGTAAGTTCCAGAAAGATCCGATCAAAACTGAAGGTTTAGGGTGATGACAAGCATTTTTCCATTGTAAGTCTATGGGACCTTGTGATTGTCATCGTGACCAAAGTTTTCATTCAATTTCGCTAAAAAGCCCAACGAGAGGCATGCTACAGATGAGAAATAGTTGAGATCAGCCTGCAGGCTAAAGAGATATAAGTGGTCAAAGGTGTGGACGGATGGACGGACGATGGACGCCTACCATCTTTTTGACACAGAGGAATTATAATGCATGATATATAGCTGGAAGGGCAATGCACAAATATTGGTGAATATTTTCCCTCCTTGATCTATCGAAGGACACACCCTGGCGAGTGTCCTTCGATAGACCAAGGAATGAAAAAAGTCAGCATCCTTCGACAGACGAAGGAGGGAAAATAGTCAGCATCCTTCGATAGACCAAGGAGGGAAATATTCAGTGTTCTTCGATAGACCAAGGAGAGAAAATAGTCAGTGTCTTTCGATAGACCAAGGAATGAAAATAGTCAGCATCCTTCGACAGACCAAGGAGGGAAAATAGTCAGCATCCTTCGATAGACCAAGGAGGGAAATATTCAGTGTTCTTCGATAGACCAAGGAGAGAAAATAGTCAGTGTCTTTCGATAGAACAAGGAGGATAAATATTCAGTGTCCTTCGACAGACCAAGGAGGGAAAATATTCAGTGTCCTTCGATAGACCAAGGAGGGAAAATATTCAGTGTCCTCCGATAGACCATGGAGGGAAAATATTCAGTGTCCTTTGATAAACCAAGTCGGGAAAATATTCAGTGTCCTTCAATAGACCAAGGAGGGAAAATATTCAGTGTCCTTCGATAGACCAAGGAGGGTGGAAATATTCAGTGTCCTTCGATAGACCAAGGAGGAAACATATTCAGTGTCCTTCGATAGACCAAGGATGGAAATATTCAGTGTCCTTCGATAGACCAAGGAGGGAAAATATTCCGTGTCTTGCGATAGACCAAGTTGGGCAAATATTCAGTGTCCTTCGACAGACCAAGGAGGGAAAATATCCAGTGTCCTTCGATAGACCAAGGAGGGAAAATAATCAGCGTCCTTCGATATCTCACCAAAGGACAATAGGCCCCCGACCATCGGGGCTTGGTGAAATAGATTGGGCTGCTGGTTGCTTCCATGCAGAGCAGAAATCGACCACACATGAGTACTGATAAATCGCTTAGAAGGTCTAAGTCTGTGCAGGCAAAGTGATGCGAGTCGGACTGTCCATGAATATAAACCCTATTGGTGTCATTGGGCGATAGGGGTTGAAAAGTCATTTCATCTCACTGTCGGGTAAAAGCCCCACAAAACGGGCTTCCGTGGCCTAGTGGTTAAGAGCGCTGACTCTTAATCATTAGGTCTCTCACCGCTGTGGTTCGAGCCTCGCTCGGGTCACATGTGAGACGTCAAGTTCTGCAACGGAAGGTCAGGTGGTTTTTCTCCGGGTACTCCGGTTTTCGCCCACCTCTGATGAACGATCGGCTCGATATGAGTGAAATAATCTTGAAAGGGCCGTAAAACCCAAACCAAAAAAAAAACAACCACAAAACTGAAAGCAACGTCTCCGAAATGACCTAAATAGTGTTGACTGTGACGTTAAACTTCAACTCAAACAAAACAAAGGACGTACATGAATCCAATAATCCTATGTTCTAACATGAATGTATATTTCGTCTGAATGCATGGTAATTTACGTGGCTCTGTACGCAGTGCCACACAGCAGAATCAGAATACCACAGCACTGCAGTAGCGAGAACAACAATAGGCATAGCCTATCAACAATTCTAGCGAACGTTTTCCACTCTTCTGCTAAAGGGTCCTTCTTTGTGTCACCCGTGTTCTCATTGATACTCTCTAGAGTTTCCGGTTGTCTGTCAAGAAGGTCGGCAAACTTGTTCGTTGGATCGTAGTCTGTGATTTGGAGGTCTTTGATAGCCGCGTCTGTAGGTTTGTTGCTGGGGTTCTTTACATTTTTAGCCTGCCGACTTTCATCAAGTACCTAAAATACAGTAAAGAAATCTTCATTTTAACTCAACATGTAGAGACACCTCTGTGATTTGGTTGTTTGTTTGTTTGTTTCATCACGAAAATACGCCTATATAATTTTGACCCCCTTGAACCCCACTTTTATATAATAAAACTGGGGTCTCTGGGAGTATACCTTATTTTTCTTATTTCTGCTCTAAAATATAGATTGTGCGTACTCGTTAGAACCGCCTCGATGAGGCGGTTCTAATGAGTACCCACGATCTATATTTTGAGCAGAAATAAGAAAAATATCAAAATTTTTCATCCTAAAATTTTCATTTTTTTTTCGGCGATAAATGTGGCAATGTATTTGTATAGGCGTGTTTGCGTCAACACTGTAAAGGTCATTTTGGAGACGTTGCTTCCAATTTGGTGGGTTTTACGTTGCTTCCAATTTTGTGGGACTTTTACCCGACACTGAGATGAAATGTCATCTCAAGCCCTGCCGCTCTACGAAACCAATAGGGTTTATAAGCATGGACGGGCCGACTCGCACCGCTTTGCCTGGGCAGGCTGAGATCCTCTAAGCGGTTTACCAGTACTCGTGCGTGGGTCGGTTTCAGCTCTGCGTGGAAGCATCATGCAGCCCATATATTTCATCAAGCCCCGATGGGCGGGGGGCCGTGAGGTTTGGTGGTAAAGCTACATACATGTAGTGGCCTCATAAACCAGGGAGTCTTGGGTTTTATTCCGGGTTTCTCAAAACTTTCGGAAGAGTCTTTTAATCACGGACCCGTCCCAGTATCATCATAGTTGTTGATGGGACGTAAATCTCTAACACACACACACGCACGCACACACGCACGCACGCACGCACGCACGCACACACACACTTAATGTAAAACTTGTAAAACTTCTTCAGTTCAATTCTTATATTTTGAGTTCACGGTAACGCTAAATGCCATCACGATAACACACTCGTAAGACGTAGTACATTTTTTCACATTTCCAAAATGGCTACTTTTCGGATGAAAATCCATGATATCTTTCTTATTTATACTGCAAACATAGGTTTTGGGTGCTCGTTAGAACCGCCTCATTGAGGCGGTTCTAACGAGTATCCACAACCTAAATCTTGTAGTAAAAATAAGAAAAAATAATGTTTACCCCGTAAACCCCAGTTTTCTCTATACAAAGTGGGGTGTAAGGGGTGTTCATTACACGGACTTGTTAACGTGATGCATTTTAGACTTTCAGCTGAATGGAAAGATGGATGTTGACCAGATTCAACTATGCGGCTTCTGTTAGAGAGAAACGATTTCAGCCTGGTAATGCCTGAGAATATTAGCACCACGCTAACAAGTCCGTGAAATGAACACCCCCTGACACCCCACTTTATATAGAGAAAACTGGGGTTTAGTGAGGTATACATTTTTTTCTTATTTCTGTTCCAAGACATAGGTTGTGTGTACTCGTTAGAACCGCCTCAATGAGGCGGTTCTAACGAGCACCCACACCCTATGTTTGCAGTACATTTAAGACAAATATCACGGATTTTCATATAAAAATAGCCATTTTGGAGATGTGAAAATACACCATGTGGCACGAATGTGTTATCGTTATGGTCTGTTATGAACCTGAAGCAGACAAAACAGTCCATCTGGGACTTATTTGAATCCCCAGCTGAAAAACACGATTATCATCTATAGCTACTTTCATTTCGAAAACACGCCTATACAAATACGTTGTAAACTTTATCGCCGCAAAAACGAAAATTTTAAGACGAAACAAGATGTGTTTGCGAAACACTGATGCCTTTGGACAGCGCATGTTAAATATGAAAGTAGTATCACTAAGCAATCTTAAAAAGGTAGGTCTACGTCACAAGGTCAAAAATTTTGGAATCGTTGGAAAGGTCTTGTGACATAGAATGCACATGTGAAATATGAAAGCCCTATCACTTGCCAATGGAAAGTTATGGCGAATGTTAATGTTTTTAAAAAGTAGGTCAAACGTCAAGGTCAGTGTCACGAGATCAAAAATTATGGTACCACTGAAAAGGTCTTGTAAAAAAAAAAGAATGCACATGTGAAATATGAAAGTACTATCACTTACCACTCGAAAGTCATGGACTATGTTAAAGGTTTTAAAAAGTAGGTCAAACATCAAGTTCAAGGTCACGAGGTAAAAATTACGGTAGCACTAGAAAGGTCTTGTGACAAGGAATGCACATGTGAAATATGAAAGCCCTACCACTTACCAATCGAAAGTAATGGCCAATGTTAAAGTTTTTAAAAAGTAGGTCAAATGTCAAGGTCAAGGTCACGAGGTTAACAATTATGGTACCACATATGAAATATGAAAGCCCTATCACGTATCAATCGAAAGTTATGGCCAATGTTAAAGGTTAGAAAAAAAATCAAGGGGAGATAATTCAGCCAAAAATAACAGAGTTATAGCCCTTGGTCGGAATGTAGCCTTTGTGATGATGAATAAGTGGGTGAAGTTTCATGGGGCTAGGTCAAATGCTTTTGAAGTTATGATCAAGTTTAAAGTTTTCGTGACGGACAGACAAACAGAAATACATGGCAAAGATTTCAAGGGGAGATAATTCCACCAAAATGACAAAATAGTTATGGCCCTTGGTCAGAATGTAGCCCTTGTGATGGTGAATAAGTGTGTGACGTTTCATGGGGCTAGGTCAAATACTTTTGAAGTTATGATCAAGGTTAAAGTTTTTGTGACGGACAGACAAACAAACAGACAGACAGGGCGAATACTATATGCCCCCCGAATCTCGGGGGGGGGGGGGGCATAAAAATGTGATATTTTTCTTATTTCTGCTTTAAATATAGATTATGGGTACTCGTAAGAACTGCCTTATTGAGGCGGTTCTAACGAGTACCTACAATCAAAATTTTGGAGCAAAAAAGTAAAATAATATATATTAAATAATGTGTACCCCTGTAAACCCCACTTTTCTTGATAAAAATGGGGTTTATAGGATATTCTGCATAGGTTTAATAAATTGATGTGCATCACATATAGATATCCTACTTTATTTACTTTATTTGAAGCAGCGGTCATTCTAAGCACTCTTCCAACCCACTGAATGAAGAGAATACGGACACACGAAGGAAGTGGTATTCCGTATTCACCCTTGAAGTGGAGGTTTAACACGATCACTGTCATGAGACAGGACAGCGACACCAACAGCATGGCACAGGCGAAGTAAACTCCTGAAAAAGACATACACTTACATTAAAACTTCAATGACTCGAACACCCTCAGGGAGAACAACTCTTTTATTGGGAATAGGACAGATTTTTCCGCAATTTTTCAAAGGGAGACTACTTTCAAGACTTCCTGTTCGCTTTTCTATAAGCCCTGCCCCACTGAAAGGGTCTACTCTTAAAGGAAAGAATTTGGTCTACTTTTGAAGGAAAGAATTCGCTCCTCAGGAGCAAATTCTTTCCTTTAAGAGTTGACCCCTATTGACATGGGAGAAAAAACTAATTTCGCAGGAGTTACCTCCCCTGAATGTGTATAATCTTGAAGTGGGCCGTGAAAACCCCTAAAGGGGCACCTTGGCAAACAGTGCAGACCCCGATCAGACGCCGAAGAACGCAGCGTCTGATCAGGGCCTGTACTATTTGCTGACATAATTTCCGTCAAAATAGAATAAAATTGAAAAAAATACGCCTGCCACCCCTTACATGACAAATGGACTTGACCAACATATAGCAATGGAAGAGCCAACCAGTATACTATAGGTTAAATTACAAATAGTGTAAAGATGCGCAGCTCATTAACAATTGCACGACCCGCAGAAAAAGCGACCGACTGAAGTCGGTTGATTTCTAAGAGTGCCCTAAAATCACCATGTCATTCTGTCATCTGTCATTCTGTCAGTCTGTCAGTCTGTCTGTCCGTCCGTAACCCGTTTGTGAAAATTGGTGATAGTGACTTAACCGCTATGAATATTTAAACAATTTTTGGCATACTGATAGATATTAATGAGATCTAACCAATGAACTTGCGAAATATTACATTCCATTTAGTATAGCCTCGCCGAGGCGAAAAATGTGAAAATTTTCGAACTGCTTCTCCTCGGAAACCGTTGGGCCGATTGAAGTCAAATTTCATATGGAGCCTCTATGGGATGGGGGAAACCAAAATTTGCTCATGGGATCCAGGTCACATGACCAAAATGGCCGCCAAGCTATATGGTAAAAACCCTTCAAAAATAGTCTTCTCAAGAACCACTGGGCAGATTTCCACGAAACTTGATAAATAGCATCTGGGACGTAGGCCCATCATAAATTGCTAAAATGGTGACCCTGGGTTGACCTTGATCTTCTTTGTGCTTAGGTCAAACTTTGACACATATGCTTTTGTTGGAATATTTAAACACTTTTTGGCATACTGATAGATATCAATGAGATCTAACCAATGAACTTGCGAAATATTACATTCCATTTAGTATAGCCTCATCGAGGCGAAAAATGTGAAAATTTTCGAACTGCTTCTCCTCGGAAACCGTTGGGCCGATTGAAGTCAAATTTCATATGGAGCCTCTATGGGATTGGGGAAACCAAAATTTGCTCATTGGGTCCAGGTCACATGACCAAAGTGGCCGCCAAGCCATATAATAATTATGATAAAAACCCTTCAAAAACAGTCTTCTCCAGAACCACTGGGCAGATTTCCACGAAACTTGATAAATAGCATCTGGGACGAAGGCCCATCATAAATTGCTAAAATGGTGACCCTGGGTTGACCTTGACCTTCCTTGTGCCTAGGTCAAACTTTGACACATATGCTTTTGTATTGGAAAAGTGAGAATGCATTTTATCCTGCAAACGATTCAGAATACAGTACTTAAGTATAAGATATATTTTTGCTCCTTACGATAAGGCGCATTTATTGGGGGAACCATTTTAGGTCCAGCTCACATGACCAAAATGGCCGCCATACCCATATATGGTAACACTCATAAAGCTAAAAGCATCCGGCGGGTCGTGCACTTCAGCTGAAGCACTGGTTCAGTGTAATAAACACCGCTGTAAATCCCACGTTGTATAGAGAAGTTGGGATTAACGGGCACCCACAGCCTATGTTAGCTGAGGCCTAAATTAAATTCAACCAGCCTCGGTGGCTCAATCAGCTACGAGTCGGGGGTCCAATTCCTATTTCAGACCACACAATATGTCCATCGGTTGGCACAGTTTTTAATGTCACTAAGGAACTTAGATGGTTTAATATACTAGATGGTTTAATATACATGTATATCCAGTTTTGCTAGTTGCATGGCGACTGCAACTGCTGCTGCTGTTGCTGTTGTTAATGTTGTTGTTGTTGTTGTTTTATTGATAATGTTTTTTAAAAAATAATTATCATAATGCCAGGTGATAATATGAAACTTACCCAGCAGGCACTCAACGTTGAACTAGCGTTGAAACAACGTTGAAAACGTTGTTTCAACGTTAGTTCAACGTTAAGTCAACGTTAAGTCAACGTTTTGTGCCTGCAGGGTAGTCTAATTTATCCAACTTCTCAGGAAAAGGGGCCCTTATGGGTATTAGAAAGTGCTTACTTTTGAATCAAACAGCACCAGGCATATATCATTGTGTAGGAAATGTAATTTAAGAAATTGGACTAATTTCATGAAAAGGAATCGAGCGATCTACTTTGCATAGAAAGCACGTGCAAACATTTGGCAACCACCCCACCAAACCAAACCACCACCAAAAAAACCAACAAAAAAACATTCATTACCATAGTTATTTTGATATTGCCGCTAGTTTCAAAGATATTTTAATTTTTAAATCGGTACAGTTTTTTGCAATTTAAATACAGCTTATGCGCATGTTTTATGCAAATTCATGTTATGATAATTTTTCAAATTCTTTACAATGCAATCTAAAATACTTTGGCAACTAAAGATGGAGCCAGTTTGGAAAGAATGAAAGATTCATTCTACACTACAAGCCAAAAGTTCACTTACAAAAGCATATCCGGCCCCCGCCCATTGGGGCTTGAAGAAATAAATGGGGTGCATGATGCTTCCACACAGAGCTGAATCCGAGCGCACACGAGAACTGGTAAACCTCTTAGAGACTCTAAGCCTGCCCAGGCAAAGCGGTACGCGTCCATGCTTATAAACCCCATTGGTTGCATTTGGCGACAGGGCTTGAGATGACATTTCATCTCAATGTCGGGTAAAAGTCCCACAAAATTGGAAGCAATGTCTCCAAAATGACCTTAACAGTGTTGATGGGGACATTCAACATCAAATCAAACAAACATAACAAAAGCACATTATTTCCTATTTTTCATCACGAAACACGCCTATATAATTTCGACACCACTGAACCCCACTTTAATACAGAAAAGTGGGATTTACAGGGGTAAATCTTATTTTTATTATTCTGCTCTAAAATATAGATTATGGGAACTCATTAGAGCCGCCCCGATGAGGCGGTTCTAACGAGTACCCACAATCTATATTTTGAGCGAAATAAGAAAATTTTTACATTTTTTTTTTCATCTTAAAATTATAGATGAAAAAGTTTACAATGTATTTGTATAGGCGTGTTTGCGTAATGGCATGCCTTTTTATGTAAATAGAGAATACCAGGTTCATATCTTTCCATATCAAGTTTATCAGGCAAGGCTTCGAGAACACTTGTAGAATCGCGAGACTTGCCGAGCGATTCTTCATGCGTTCTCGAAGCCGAGCATGAGAAACTGGAAATCAGATGACACGAATCTGGTATTCCATTTATCAGTTAATCTCCTTGTTCACTCTTACAGTTTTGCCATTTTTAGTAGTACAGTTCATAGATTTCATATAAGTGCAATGCCATGTTGACCTGATAAAGCTCACTTGTCCTGAGATAGAATGTCTTTATCAGGTCAATGCATTACAATGCAATTGATATAAGGGGTAACTGATAAATCAGATAGAATGGTTACCCTATCGGTTTATAAATTGTCTGCAGAATGATATCTCATAGTCTGCATGCCGCCTGTATCTCAATCAGTTCGATTATTAAACACGCGTAAAGTACCCTTTCCCTTAAGGCCCACGTGTTTGTTTGTTTGATTTGAGGTTTAACGTCCCCGTCAACACTGTAAAGGTCATTTTGGAGACGTTGCTTCCAATTTTGTGAGACTTTTACCCGACATTGAGATGAAATGACATCTCAAGACCTGTCGCCCAATGAAACCAATAGGGTTTATTAGCATAGACGGTCCGCCTCGCATCGCGGTTCCTGGACAGGCTTAGATCCTCTAAGCGGTTTACAAGTACTAGTGTGCGGGCCGGATTCAGCTCTGCGTGGAAGCATCATGCAGCCCATATATTTCTTCAAGCCCCTATGGGCGGGGGCCGGATTCAGATGTACATGACGGTCTTACATATGTGTCCCGCCGGGAAAAGGTACCTTACGACAGAATGCACTCACCGATATATGGGAACGTCTCCGAGTTGGGCGGCATAGTTTCAGAGACCATCAACATAAACACGGCCACAGAGAGAAGTACGGTGATCTCCAGTGACACTTTCTCCCCCGATTCCGGGGGTAGGATAAAGCCAAGGATCGCCATTGATGACATCAGAATACACGGAAATAGCAAGCTTAATACATAAAACTGCGGCTTACGTTGCAGCTGAAAAAATGACGACACATTACGAGTGAGACAGTGAGTGTTTTGAGTTTTACGTCCCACCAACAGCTAAGGTCATACGGAGACGGGACCTCGGTTTAAAGACTCACCCGAAAGTCTGGAGAAGCCCGGGGTCGATCCTGCGTCCCCTGGTTTACAAGGCGAGTAGCGTAACCACTACACCACGGATGCTTCTAGGACACATTACGAGAAATATTATCTTCGCCCATGTGCGCTAGGGGCCGGTGTGTCGTGGCTCGTATTTTTGTCTACGCCCATGGGTATAGGCACTATAGATTTAGGGTTTAACACTGAAGTACAGCCATTAGTTACCCATAATGCTGGTTGACCTTTATAATGCAACAGCAAGTATAAGCTTTCACAAAAAGAAAGAAGAAACCCATAACAAATATTAGCTTTCACAAAAAGAAAAATTAGCCCCATGGGCAGAGTTCTGGCAAAGAAATTGCTATCACATTTAAACAAACCAAACAGACATATAATGTTTCACACAAAAAGAGGGCAGAGCTCTGGCACAGAATTGCTACTACATTTGTACAAGTCCATTTTTGCTGTCATATTTGTACAGGCTAATACAAAATAAACATCTACAAACTCACGACCACGATGGGCCGCTGTCTATCCTATAAGCTCCCCAAGAGGCTTTGGCTCTGATGAGCTAGAAAACTTGCCTCGCCGTTAACAACTATTTTTATTGAGAACCATATCACTATGTTAAGCAAGTAAATTATTTTCTGTATCTTCAAGACGTTTGGACGTTAGACAGGACGGTTTCAATCAACTGGTCGCGAATTTAACACGTCGCACTGGTTTGATGAGGTCCACAAGTACCAAAGATGGAAACGCATACGGTCCAGTACATTACGTGAACAAGTCCTTGAAATGAAGACCCCCCTAAACCCCACTTTATATAGAGAAAACTGGGGTTTAAGGTGGTATTCATTATTTTTCTTATTTCTGCTCCCAGACATAGGTTGTGGGTACTCGTTAGAACCGCCTCATTGAGGCGGTTCTAACGAGCACACACAACCTATGTTTTGGGCATGTATAGGGAAAATATCAAGGATTTTATCAGAAAAGTAGCCTTTTTTGGAGATGTGAGAAATGCACTATGCCGTACGGGTATGTTATCGTAATGAGTATCACTAAGTGCCAGGCTGGGAGTTAGAATTTTGCGAAGGACACTGAATTGTATAAAACACATTTCTGGGATATAATTCTAGACATTCACAGTTAATATGTGCTGAGCGTAGACCTAGCTTTTTGTAAACTTGTTAAATTACAGGGCCAGAGTTTATTGAGGACTGCCTTATTATCCAACCTTAACCCTGACTGTTGTTTTTAAGGTAACCGGGCGCCAAGGGCACATAGGGGCTACCCCCTTAACCCTTGTCTTGCTGAATATTTATATATGCCGCACTCACTACCGATTATCAACCAATCAGATTACTTGATGCAAATTATTGCAACACATTCACAATCTGAATGGCAAACAATGTAGGTCCTGATCAGATGACTTCTTCAGAAGCCATCTGATCTGGATCTACATTGTTTCAAAGATAAGGCATATCCGGGATTAGCAGGACAAGGGTTAACTAGTTTCTATTTTGTGTAGGCAGATTTTGATTTACAAGAATCGGTCTGACGATCAAATGAAAGAATGGGTAGTCCACATGTGTCCGAGATACCTGGTTTTCTTACAAACCAACAGTGAGTACTGTTTGTTTGTTTGTTTGTTTGTTTGTATTTCGTTTGTTTGGCTGGAGTTTAAAGTTGCGGGCTGCATGCTTTAGGTTCTACCTGGCCGGTTATTCAACTGGGTAGGCTTATACGTATAAGCGGCTATCCGGTACGTACAGTGAAAATCTGTGACAACTGCCCTTCTTGTATAAGCGGAAGAGAGCTACTGACCGTAGAAAAGATTTCATAATAAATATCCACGAAAGAATGTTGACGACCCGGCTGGCATCGTACCCGCGACCTCCTGATTACCAATCAGACGAACATCGGAGCATCCGAATGAGCAACCGAGGCCGGCCTTCACTCAGCTATTACCGTATTCAAAACAAGCATGTGACGTGTACGATACACATTGCGCATGCCAAACAGCCACACCGGAAGCTGTAGCTGGGCTGCATAATGAGAATAATATAAGAATATCTTCCCGCGAATCCATAGAATAAAGGTATTTTGTGTGCGCACATTAGAATCGCCTCCTTGAGGCGATTCTAAAGCACACACCCAAAATAAAATAAGAAAAATTTCCTAAATTATTTTTGGGGGTGGTTGGCCTCGGTTAGGCAAAGGTGTCGTGTATCTTGCGCCACGGGGGCGTCCAACAAATATTTGCTTACAGTTGGGCAAGGCCTGATGTCCTTGTAGCAGGCAAGGGTAGAGGTGGGGTGCTATTTCTTCTCTTTCTACCTTCCATTCATTTTCCTCTGTCCCTCCTATCTTTCACTTTCATTTCTCTACTATCTTCAGTCTGGGAGACGACACAAAATGACCCACAAGGGTTGACGTGTCGAACAATTAATCAATCAATCAATCAACCAATCAATCAATTAATAAATCAATCATCCAATCAATCAATCAGATCCTAAATCATTTCTCACTAACTCTTATCCGGAGCTATAGGACTAAGAATGGGTTCGAACGAGACAGCCTTGCCCTGTACATATTATGCTTTGAAACTATTAAAACTTACAGAACAGTAAAATCAGTTATTGCATACGTGCCAAGCCTGTTTAACCCTTGAAACAGGCTGTGTCCGTCAGAGACTTAAATTATTTGTCCTGCTGCCGGCCTCGGTTGCCGGCGGATGCGCTTTAGATTGGCGATCAGGAGGTCACGGGTTCGATACCTGACGGATCGGCAACATTCTTTCATGGAGAATGATCATGAAATAATTTCTACAGTCATTCTCTCTCTTCCGCTGGTCCAATTGGTCCAATTGTTTGTTTGATTTGAGGTTTAACGTCCCCGTCAACACTGTAAAGGTCATTTTGGAGACGTTGCTTCCAATTTTGTGGGACTTTTACCCGACGTTGAGATGAAATGACATCTCAAGCCCTATCGCCCAATGAAACCAATAGGGTTTATAAGCATGGACGGTCCGACTTGCACCGCTTTGATCGAAGCGGTTTACCAGTACTCGTGTGCGGGTCGGATTTAGCTCTGCGTGAAAGCATCATGCAGCCCATATATTTCTTCAAGCCCCTATGGGCGGGGGCCGTCCGCTGGTCCAAGAAGGACAGATGTTAATATTTGGCGATAGAGCATACACTGACTTGTACCTGCCCAATAACGCGTGGTTAAGTAAATTGACCGGTTCGACATGAGCTAAACAGTGTTGTCTGCGCCATTCACCCATTTAGTACCAGAAACCCCTAAACGGGTACCCTGGCAAACAGTGCAGGCCCAGATCAGACGCCACAGAACGCGGCGTCTGATCAAGGCCTCCACTGTTTGCTAAAAGTTCAGTCATTCTCCAAATAAATTTTGATGCAAACACGACCTGACAGCCCTAAATTTAGAAATGAACTCCTGCTATATATAATGAGGAAGGTTCCTTTTGGTACAAAAAGGGTTAAACATGTTCGCAATCGCCAGTTCTACAGGTTCCTCAATTTCCTATACAGAAATGATTGATTGGTTCACACGACAACCAGTTGTCCAATCAAATTTCTTCTGTTACTACGCTTCCATTCATTTTCCTCTCTCATCTGTCCCTCACTTTAATCTCCTCTAATATCTCTTCTATCTCTTTTCTCCCTTTCTCTGGAAGACGACACAAAATGACCAACACGGGTTGGCATGTGTAACGTAGTTACATAGGCATGTGATCTTAATGATCCAAAAAGTGTTGACGGATTGTAAAATATTAACTTTTTATTACACAGGCATGTTACATGAATAGTTGAAATAACGTTGATGAGTAGTAACAACTTCATATGACCAATATACTGTTGAATGTGTAATAAATGTATTTAGGATTAATTTGACTGGGCTATGAAACAATATAAGCTTTTAAAGTTCGATTCCGAAACGCTTTTACCTTTTCAATATATTAATATCCATTATCTATAAAAATGCACAATTATGTACCGAACAACCACATAATACATAGAGTTATTTATTTTGGAGCCTGTTAAAAAGCTTTTACATTTCGAATCGGCCTTTTAATTATGCATTACGTAGGAAACATGTGCTGTTATTCAAACTAGAATGGGCGGGAAAAAGCAAGTGCAAGCTTACATAAAAGCTAAAATGTATCTACAAAACGTCAATCATATGGGTGCATGTTTCCGTTTATGCCAATCATGTGGGCAGTTAAGCTATTGTTTAAGTACATTATACCCTGCAGGTGTGGGTACAGATGACCAGCAGATATACTTTTAACCTTTAGTTAATGATAGACATAGGGTATAAACAGAACATGTGTTAACGTGAGAACAAAAGCCTATGGAATGCTCTGAAACATATAAAGCATCCAGTTTGATCATGTCAAATCAGTCAGGTTTTCAGTTATGTAGCAGTCGGAATGTTGCTAGTATTCAGTGTGCATATAGGGGTCTAGATCTAGCCCTGAACACTGCTTTTCGCAAAAGCTTTCGATTTTAGTTAAGCTTTATAGTGACTAAAATGTTTTCGATCTTATAAAATGTAACATTAATTTTAATAAGAGACCATTTTTACTTAGTCTGAAAACGAAAAGAAGGTCAGAAAAGTTTTTTTTACTTTATTTATTTGCAAAGTACTAACTTTCATAGTGTAAAACTATACGATCGTGGTTAAGCCCCACTTTATGGCGTGTCAATGGTTACGTCATAAGTGTCGTTAAACCCAATACAATCAATTAATCATGTCCAATAAAAATGCGTCTGCACAGAATACAACTAGAGAATTTTGGATTAGACCACGTTCTATTTGAGCAATAGAAACCTAAGCTGATGGCACTATCAAGGCTTGTGGACTGTCCTCTGGCCATGGCCTGGACCGCCTGGTTGATATTGACCCTGCGGCTCGGGCCATATCATCCCGGCGGTCCAGGCCCTTGCCCGTGGGCAGTCCATAAACCTTAATAGTGCCCGAAGCTTAGGTTTCTATTGCTTTTAGCGCATTGAACTTAAAACATTTATTGACAATTGACAGTTATAAATGTAAAATTTGAGCAATCTAAATATGGTCTTCACTTATTGTCCAGACCGTTCCGTCTCAATATTAAAATTTTTACAGTTAAATCTGCCGTTTCTTCTGTTTGTCTAAAACTTTATGGCAAGATTCCAATGAAAGAACAGTAATCGTGATTATCCGTAAAAAGTTTCCGGTTATCTCCGTAGCGGACTTGGGCCGTCCCAATTCAAATGTAATAGTGCCCGCTGATTAGCGACTTGCACGTGATGAAAAAACGTGTTTCATTGTGAAATGCACTTACAAACTTGTGCACATACCTAAATTCATAGCACTGACGGATTCTGATTGTGGCCTTGGAAAATGGTCCTGAATGGGAAAATAGACCTTTTGGAGTTCGCTGTTGATGTTTCCATAAGGGTCTAGTTGTTTCATGTTTGTGCTCCTTTCCCTTTGGTGCCTCTGATGGGAGCTGTGGGTTAATTGTATCGATTCCTGACCATTGCCTTCACTTCTATTTATGTAAGCGGTATATTTTCGGCACAACAAATATGGTTTTGTTGTTCTCGTGCATGCGTGTCTGCGTGCGTGTGTGTGTTCGTGTGCGCGTACGTTTGTGTATGTATATGTGCGTGTTAACAATGTTTGATACTGACCTGTATGTAGAAGGTAACATCGGGAAACGGTTCCGGACAGCAACTGTATACAACCTCGTGTCTAACTGATGGTACGCCGGTAACTTCCCACTCCACGTTCGACACATAGGACGATAAATCACCTTCAGAAGCCAAGCTTGATACATTCAACTCCCAGCCGTTGAATGCCCATGACCCAAACGTAAGTTTACAAATTTGTTCGTCGAAAGGGAAGTACGTCACATCGACTTTGCAAAGGCTTTTGATGACTGATGGAAAATTATAACTCACTCTGCCGTCCGGTCGAATGTCGATGAGATAATCTTCACGCCCACCCATTTCGTTTTCGGCGCTGAAATCAATTACGAAATGAATGTTAAGTATTTAATGTTCTTCGAAGTTTGAACAACATATTTGCATTTTATCATATGACGTCGCGTCTGAGAATGTAATAACGCCATGTAATAAATTTGATAATCCTGTAGTGAATTAAATATGCAAATTAATTAGACACGACCCGTAACGTTACACGTACAGCGTCCTTAATGACGTCGCGTTTACTAATGGCGGAATATTGACATTTTTGTAAAACAATCGTGAATAAAATGCGTTTTAAATGTCATATGATAAATAGAATCTTGCATTCATGCTCATGTATTATTGAATTTATTAAACTCGTTGAGGAAAAGGGATAAATGCTCGTTAAAGCCTCGCATATTATCCCTTTTCCTCAACTCGTTTAATAAATTCGATAATATACATGAATACTCATGTAAGATCCTCTATATTCTCCATCTATCATATCGCGAAAAAAATCCTGTTTAAGGACTAAAATGAAAGTAGAAAATAAGAAGGCCAATGTTGCCCTGAATCGCAAACCTGCTTTCAAGATGTCACATAGTGTGGATTACTGACTGTCACCTAAGCAACATTCCTATGATAATTGACTGATATTGGCACTAGGTGGCATTAAAAGCGCATTGTGACATTTTCTATTTTTAGCGCAGGTGACCATCTTGTTCATTAGAGTTAGGGCTGGCTAATCGGAGCTGAAAAGATAATCGATTATCAGTCATGTCTTTGCGATCAATAATCGATTAGTAATCGCTAAGATTTTTGTCATTATTTTACCTGTCTGGCTTTCTGTCTGAGCATGACTCTTACCATATGTAGCACTTTACCATATGTATATTTGAACAGACAGGCCTGAGCAAACAGTGAAGACCCAGATGAGACGCCGCATCATGCGGCGTCTCATCAGGGTCTGCACTGTTTGCCACTCATCCAGCTATTTTATGCATAACTTTGGGTAGTAAATTGTACCTATGAAGTAATCGATTAAAAGCAAATCAGAAATGATAATCATTCTTGGGGAATTTATCGATCGATTAATCGATTATACGATTAATTGTGTCAGCCTTAATTAGAGTGCAATTTGGCAAAGGGTAACTTAAGCAATATCCCTTTGATGTTTGCCTGAAATTGGCCCAAGGGTTATAGTAGGAGTTGTTTTTTCCAAGCTGAACGATTTTAACTATTTTGGTAGTTGGGCACCTAAGCAACATTCCTATGAAGTTTTATTAAAATTGGCAAAAGGGTTCAGGAGAAATGGTATTTAAAGCGAATTGTTGATGTTTTATATGGCAGCCATCTTGCTTATCGGGGTGGAACCGTTTTAGCTTGTTTGGTAGAGGGTCACCTAGGCACCATTCCTATGAAGTTTCAATGAAACTTGCCTAAGGGTGTAGGAGGAGTTGTTGTTTAAGATTGTTTCTAAGTTTAGCTCTGGCGGCCAGCTTGTTAATCGGAGCGGAACAATTTTAGCTACGTTGGTAGAAGGTCGCCTAAGCAACATTCCTATGAAGTTTGATTGAAATTGGACTAATGGACTAGGAGGATTAGGCATTTAAAGCCAGTTGTTGAAGATTTTCTATGTTTAGCTCCGGTGGCCACCTGGCTCATCGGAGCGGAATCGTTTTAGCTAGTTAGATAGAGGGTCATCTAAGCAACATTCCTATGAAGTTTGAATGAAAATGACCCAAAGCTGCATGAGGAGTTGTCGTTTAAAGTTGTTTTTTCTACTTTTAGCTCTGGCGGCCATGTTGTTCATCCGAGCGGAACGATTTTAGCTATTTTGATAGGGGGTCACCTAAGCAACATTCTTATGATGTTTGATTGAAATCGACCTAAGGGTTCAGGAGGAGTTGGCATTTAAAGCCAATTGTTGAGTTTTTTATGTTTAGCTCTGGCGACCGTCTTGCTTATCCGAGCGGAACCGTTTTAGCTAGTTTGGTAGAGGGTCACCGAAGCAACATTCCCGTGAAGTTTGAATGAAATTAGCCCAAGGCTATAGTAATGATTTTTTTTTCTATTTTTAGCTCTGGTGACTATCTGGTCCATTCAATCGGAATGGTTTTAGTTATTTCGGTATAAGGTCACCTAAGCAACACGCCTTTGAAATTTGAATGGAATTTGCCAAACGGTATGGGATGAGTTGTCGTTTAAAGATTTTATATTTTTAGCTCTGGCGGCCATCTTGTTCATCTTAGCTATTTTGGTAGAGGGTGACCTGAGCAACATTCCTTTGAAGTTTGATTAAAATTGGCCCAAGGGTGCCGTAGAAGTTAACTTACCAACGGCCACGGCGGAATGGTTATTTAATTAGAAGCTGCCATCTTTGAAAGGAACCCAAGCGAAAGAAACGTCAAGTCTTTATTTTATTTTTTATTTATTTATTTTATTTATTGGTTTTACGGCCCTTTCAAGATTATTTCACTCATATCGAGCCGATCGTTAATCAGAGGTGGACGAAAACCGGAGTACCCGGAGAAAAACCACCAGACCTTCCGTTGCAGAACTTGGCGTCTCACATGTGACCCGAGCGAGGCTCGAACCACAGCGGTGAGAGACCTAATGATTAAGAGTCAGCGCTCTTATACATTGTCGTTTGCGGGTGTTTCGACGTAAAGGTGCACGGTATGCCGAGGCGTCGCGTACGTAATAGAGCGTGGCCTATCGGGTCGAATGAGTGGAACTGTGTGGCGAGGAATTGCATGTAGTTAGCAAACGCAGCTTAGTGTCATTAAGAACATTCAAGATCATGGCTGAGACGTGGACTGAACAGCGAGACGTTACATCAATCAAGTGTTTCGGTCTCCCATTGTTCCATTTATTTGTTTACGCTCAGAATCCGGGATATCTTATCCTGCAGGATAACGAGCGGGCTCATAGTGCTGTTCTTACTCATAAATGTCTTCAACCCGATGGGATTCATGTACTGGACTAGCCAGCCTTTCTCCTCCGATCTCTTTCCCATAGAGTATCTTTGGGGAGAGGTATCCACAATAGACCAGAAAAAATTGTTACTTATGGACAGTAGCATTGTTAAAACTTGAATTTTAATGTTTGGTTTTGAAAACGCTCAGAATCCGGGATATCTTATCCTGCAGGATAACGAGCGGGCTCATAGTGCTGTTCTTACTCATAAATGTCTTCAACCCGATGGGATTCATGTACTGGACTAGCCAGCCTTTCTCCTCCGATCTCTTTCCCATAGAGTATCTTTGGGGAGAGGTATCCACAATAGACCAGAAAAAATTGTTGCTTATGGACAGTATCATTGTTAAAACTTGAATTTTAATGTTTGGTTTTGAAAACGTAAACAGTTTTTTTTTTTTTTTTCAAAAATTTGAAACATCGAAAGGCACTTCATAATACAACCGGTGTTTATACATCTGCAAACATATCATATAATTGAAGTTGCAGAACTACTTTTCTAAATTTTAAGATCGTTTTAGAAAGGCTTTCTGTAAGTTTTCACAGTGTTGTGTTTTTCTCATAGAATCTGTAATTTCAGTGCCTTTGGCGCTTTCATTACGTTCGGTCATCAATGACTCCTGTGCTCTACCTTATTTTCATGAAGCACTATTTAAAGCGTGTAACACTACGACATACTTTGCCTTGACAGCGCAACAATAGACTTGCAAAGGAAATAATCATAATGAAATGAATAAGTCGAACAGAAAATAAAAACTTGAAAGAATATTTTATTCATTATGGATTCGAAACACTTAGTTGTTTCCAACACCGGGGGAACCCCAAGTCGAATGGAACCGAGTCCTACGTCGGTTCAGGTAATCCTCGGTTATCGAACTCATTCTCATGAAATGTTCTTATTATCTCACATGGGTAGGACATCGTAAATTCTTAACCCATATATGACAATGGAATCTTCCATCCAGTAAGTTTGGAGTGGTCCATTTCCAATTAAAGGGGTGTCAGGTTCGTTTTTGTTTGTGGCATTTTGTTTTATTTTTTTTTTACAAAAATGAATTTTCTTTAAGCAAACAGTGTAGACCCAGATCAGACGCCGCGTTCCGCGGCGTCTGATCTGCGTCTGCACTGTTTGCCAGTGTGCCAGAAAAGGGCCACTAGGCATATATGGGTAAAAGAAAGCGTACTTATCATATAGCGTCATATCTGGCATCCACGTTGTACCATAGGGTACGCGTAGGGATTTCACTCCAAACTCCGTAGCGTTCCATTCCAATGTACAATCATCCCATCGCTATAAAAGAACGGCTCAAACCTTAAAGTACCATGCCAATTTTCAGAACAGGCGGCATTTTTTGTTTTCACATTATTTTGTCAGAGGAAATCAGGTTTGGCATGCCCAGCAGTCAATTCAGATGCAATGCCAAACCCTATGCAAACGATACCCGTGTAATATTAAACCTTACTTTCTCTGAGAAGAAAATAAAACAATATTTGAAAATGACATTTGCAAATATCTTGAATGGCGGCTTCAAGTAACAGGCGGCCCCCGCCCATCGGGGCTTGAAGAAACTGATGGGCTGCATGATGCTTCCACGCAGAGCTGAATCTGACCGCACACGAGTACAAGTAAACCGTTTAGAGGATCTAAGCCTGCCCAGGCAATATGTTTGTTTGATTTGAGGTTTAACGTCCCCGTTAACACTGTAAAGGTCATTTTGTAGACGTTGCTTCCAATTTTGTGGGACTTTTACCCGACATTGAGATGAAATGACATCTCAAGCCCTGTCGCCCAACGAAACCAATAGGTTTTATAAGCATGGACGGACCGACATTCACAGCTTTGCCTGGGCAGGCTTAGATCCTCTAAGCTGTTTACCAGTACTCGTGTGGGGGTCGGTTTCAGCTCTGTGTGGAAGCATCATGCAGCCCATATATTTCTTCAAGCCCCGATGGGCGGGGGCCGCAACCCTGCCCAGGCAATTTGGTAGGAGTCGGACCGTCCATGCTTATAAACCCTATTGGTTTCATTGCATGACAGGGCTTGGAACATTCCATCTCAATGTCGGGTAAAAGTTTTACAAAATTGGATGCAACGTCTCCAAAATGACCTATACAGTGTTGACGGGGACGTTAAACCTCAAATCATCAACAATTCAAGTAACAGTATATTTTGTAGAAATTTCTGTTGTAGCAGATATATGTTTGCATATTGTGTGTGGTTTAATTTGCATTCTAAGTTATTTCTAACTGTTAATTTGTTGCCGTCACAATGACGTTTTTAACGTCAGCACCACATCACGTAAACAAGTCCGTGTAATGAACACCCTTCTATACCCCACTTTATATAGAGAAAACTGGGGTCTACGGGGGTATACATTGTTTTTCTTATTTCTGCTCCAAGACATAGGTTGTGGGTACTCGTTAGAGCCGCCTCAATGAGGCGGTTCGAACGAGCACCCACAACCTATGTTTGTAGTATAAATAAGGATAATATCACAAATTTTCATCAGAAAATTTACTGTTTTGGACATGTAAAAAATTACACTATGACGCACGGGTGTTTTATCGTAATGAAACCCGCTGTTTTGCATCCGTGACGACGTTGTGGTATTCACTGACGGCATCTCTTCCCTAGCGAAAGATGCAATGAAAATGCGGTCATATGGAAAATAGAATACTTGGGTTTACAGGGTTTAACATTATATTTCTTATTTCTGCCCATAGACATACATGTAGGTTGTGGGTACTCGTTAGAACCGCGTCAATAGGCCAAACATCTGATATCAGGCATTACGAAACCACGCCTTTATAATTCTGACCCACTTGAACCCCACTTTTATAGTGTAAAACTGGGGTTTACAGGGGTAAATCTTATTTTTCTTATTTCTGATCTAAAATATAGGTTGTGGGTACTCGTAAGAACCGCCTCGATTAGGCGGTTCTAATGAGTACCCACAATCTATATTTTGAGCAGAAATAAGGAAAATATCACAATTTTTCTTCTTGAAATTTCAAATTTTTGGCGGTAAAATTTACAATGTATTTGTATAGGCGTGTTCTCGCTATGATTTAATGAGCTGAATTAATACTATACTAACCAGTCTCAACCAAATGTTGGTTTGCAGTGTCTGTTTTGGTTCGTCCTGGACAAAAAGAGGGGAAACATTAGAACAATATACCAGTGTTAGATCATGCTATCTTTCATGGTTTAACTTAAAAGGGATTTTTCCTAAGTCATTTCTACAAACATACATCCTGAAAACACGCCTTTATAATTTGACCCCACTTAAACCTCATTTTAATATAAAATAAAAAAATCGGTGTCCGAACACGCTTCATTGGTATCATGTGCTGGGATGAATGTCATAAATTGCGCCGTCCTTCGGTGGAGGTCCCTGTGTGGGGAGAGTAATCCCCTGTGCAGGTAAAAGACCCTACCGTAATTTCATGATTACTGTGTATGCTTTCAACCGTAATATACACCGCCTGTGCCCATGGCCCTGTGCACCCCAGGGGATCCCAAGTAGGGATGCGTTTTATCATATATTAGGCCATTTATGAAGTGAAAGGGTGGGGCATAGCCCCGGGGGACCCATACTTTTGGGCCCCCGGGGGACGCTTTGAAGCCCCCTTGCCAAACTTCAGATTGATGCATGTATCTATCACAGCTTCCAAATTTCAGAAAAAAAAAACGGTCACGCGGTTACTAAGAACTCGCCCGTTCAAAATGTTGGTGATTTTTTTTTTTTTTGCATGTCCCCAGGTAACAGTTTTGAATTTTGAATCATATCCATATCTATCAATTTCCTAAATTCAGAACAACCCGTCCAGTGGGTCTGGACAAAATTTGGGTGGATTCTTTTGCTTGACGTCCACAGTTTTAAACATCTCCAACTATTTTTAATACTGGCAAATATACTCAGTCAAAAAAGTTCCTATACCTAAAATTGCTTCTGTTGCCATAGTTACTACAGATGAAAACAACACAAAATTTGTTATGTTTTGGTAATAGGACACATTTTTCTGTGCAAAAGCTCCATTTGTTTTTGTTTACTTAAACCCATTATCGTAAAGTATTGCTCTAAACCCCTAAGGGGTCACTATGTCATTTTCTCAGAGAAAATCATGAAAAGTGCTATGATTTAACATCATAAAAAATTCACCTTACCCCAGATTTCTAAAATTTGATACATGTTACATTTCATTAGGTACCCTTTGCGTCGATTCACAAAAGATTAGGAACTTTAGTTGCATCGGCTACGAGAAACAGGCGCTCACGTATTGGCCTCCGTTTATTAGAAGTTGTGTCAAATGCTGCTTTCATTGGAAACTCAATAGAAAATCGCAATCGGTAGTGCTACATGCTACATGAATTTTCTGCATTTACCATCTCGATGAACAGCGATGGCGGAAACAATGCGTTTTATTTAAAAATGGCAAAAAATGATTGACAGGTATAAGAATAACAACAGTTCGAAAATTGCAATATTTTTAATTGCAATGGAGATAATCTGAGAATTTCACAAATTAAAACCTTGCTTATAATGCTAGATCACGAAATATTGTAAAATTAAAGTGTTATCCGATGTTCAGAGGATAACGTCTTCCATCATAGACACAAAAGAGATTATCTGCGCATGCGCAATGCCCATTTCTTCCAAAATCGTTCTAGGCACATTTTGCAAGACAACTCTTGGGTAGAAAGGTCTGGGCAAATACATTGCTATTGTGGGATCACCTCACCGGGGTACCTATCATACCATTTTCGAGGAGGGGGGAGGGGTGGGGGTAGGTTAAATTAATAAATAAATAGCACGAAAAATAGAAATGAAGGCAATGATCAGGAATCGATACAATTAACCAGTTTCCTAGCTTTACCGTGCATTCCCGGATTACTGTTTCAAGCAATCGCCTCATTGAGGCGGTTCTAACGAGTACCCACAACCTATGTCTTAGAGTAAAAATAAGAAAAATAATGTTTACCCCCGTAAACCCCAGTTTTCACTATACAAAATGGGGTGTAAGGGGGTGTTCATTTCACGGACTTGTTCACGTGATGTAAATAATCCGTGATCGCAGTTTTCTCTGTACATCACGTCAACAATTTCGTGTGCTGAACACCTATCTAGACCCCAGTTTATATGGAGAAAACTGGCAAGTCTGAGAATAGGGTTGCTATCTTCAAACTAAAAAAGGACCAAGAAGTTGTGCATTTAACTAAGTAAAATTTACATCAATATAAACGTCTGATATTGAGAAAAACAACCGTTGAATTTCGGAAGAAGGAGAAGTACAAATAGAAAAGAAAAAAAAAATACAGTGTAAAATTTGATGTCATCACAGAAACGACAACCTGTGCAAGCAAAGCTGTTTAACGTTAAAGTTTCGTATTGGACTCCTTCGATTTTCTAACTAGGAAAAACAAAGCAAAAATGAAATTTTCGATATTAATGTGGCTATTTTCTGAAGCTAAATATCTGTGTCATGGATCTATTTGCGCATCGTGAAAAATACAGCTGTGTTTCGTTCTTGTACTTTCACTTTAGTTATATTCTGTATACATCGCCCCCGCCACTACGAAAAAAAAAAAAAAAAAAAAAGAAAAAGAAATCCATATTTATATATATGACGTCATTATTCCTCGTCTGACGTATTTGTTTACAAAAATACAGTGTAAAATATGATGCCATAACAGAAAATTCCTTAATGAGCCTGGGCATGGCAAAATCCACAGTACAACAAAAGAGTACGCATCTGAAGCAAATAATCAGACCATTTTGACCCTATGCCTAAATCAGGAGGACGCGTGTTCAATAAATGTCAAGATTGGCACTATTTTTTCGTGGATATTGGTAATGAAATCTTTTAAATGGTCATTTTCTGCTTTCCGCTGATTCAAGAAGGACAGTTGTCAGTTTCTGGCGATAGAATTTGCACTGTACTAGTTAACCGCTTACGTATAGGTCTGTCCTGGGAAAATATGGATAGGTAAGCCAACAAGCTCGATATGGCATAAAGTGTTGACTGGGCAGTGAAACCGTGCAGCAGCTCGTGTTAGGGTAGTTACTCTTACACGTGTACATAATAAACGTACCCCGGCCCATGTTAGATCTGGGTCTAAATGGTTTACACAGGACGAGAAATCAGGTGGGTCACGCCAAGCGAAAGGTATGTTCGAGCCCATACGACCAGCTATACTGTTCCGAGCCTGCGCGTACGCGCAGCCTGAACACAGAATTGCTTTGTGACTAATGTTATGCATTTGGACATAACGAAAAGAAAATGCGAAAGCCCCCGTTGAAATATACGTACGTTAAAGACATAAATGACTTTGGGCATAACTTTTGAACCTTTTTGAGATAGAGCCTTCAGATTTGGTATGCAGGGGGTCTCCTACTCATACATAAAAGGCCTTGACCTTCACTTGTAACCTAGTTTTAAGACAAAAAGACAGGTTCGTGTTTCACAAATGCAAAGAGATTATGAGTACTTGTTATGAAAACCAGATAATGTTTTGTTTCCTCAAACAACTGCCACTAGTTAGAACCGCGTCATAACGGCGCTTCTTAACTGGAATCGTAATTTATATTTTGAGCCTCGTTTTTTCCCCTCGTGTTTTTTTTTTATTCTTTTTTTTTTTTTTCAAACCATAGACTATGTATAATTATTAGAATCCTCTCGATAGCCGCTTTTTTGTTTTTGTATGCTTAAATTGTAAATAATATTATTTCATTATATCGAGCCAATCGTTAATCAGGTGAGAAAAAACCGGAGAAGCCATAGAAAAAAAAAAAAAAAAAAAAACACCTGATCTTCCAAAGCCGTTCTCCAGGGGTTCAAGCGAATAAACAAATTTTATGTTTATGAGGCCAAAAGGCGACAATCTACTATGTGAGCAAAAGTGAGGGTCATTCCTTCCGTGGATTTAAACGTTGTAATTATGGAGGTTTGATGTGTTATGTGAGATTTTTCAACTGTCACGTACACATACTGAAACCACGGGATATTCTGAAACACATTCGAGCTGCGCCAAGTAAAAAGGGTTCTGTGAGCAATTGTACCTGGCGAAGACTCAAGTCAGTCCGTCCATACGCACAGTCTTATCAGTCATCGCTTAGCAATAAACGGATCCCTGGTGTTCTAGATTTTCTGTTTGTGTGGACGGGAAAGCAAAACACACTGGAATCTTCGCAGAGTGCACATGCTAAAATGTGTCTCATTTCGTATGTCACTCACTCAGTCATTTAATGTCTTTTACGCCGTGAATTACACTTATCGCTATTATACCGTGTTTATCACAACATGTGTGATTATTCAGCTTTCTTTAAAAAAAAAAAAATATTTAAATATATGTAAAGCAAACAGTGTAGAACCAGAACCAGCTCAGATAACGCAGTGCAATGCTTATGTACCATAATGCTTCCGGACAAATCCTATCTAAATTTAACCCATTTAGCACCAGAAACCCCAAAACGGGTACCCTGGCAAACAGTGCAGGCCCAGATCAGACGCCGCAAAACGCGGGAATATCAGCGTAGATTTCATTCATTGCAAGCTTTACATTACACCCCGTCCTTTTACCCATGTATCACAATTAAGAAGGTTGCGAATGGTCCATTTCCTATAATAGGGGTGCCAAGTTTGTCCTTTAAGCGCTAAGTTTCACAAAAAAATGTATGTATATTTTCAGCAAACAGTGTAGACCCTGATTAAACGCCGCTTTCTGTGGCGTCTAATCTGGATCTATAGTGTTTGCCAATGTCCAAAAAAGAGGACCGCTAGGCATATATGGGGTAAGTGCTCTCTATATGTTTTATTCATACGGACATGACTGCTATCTGTGCTGATAATCAAGGGAACTAACGCGTACAACACAGAAAATAAATGGTTATCTCCCCAAGGCCTCATGGTTACCTGGGTGACATCCGAACGATTTTGCGGCATCAGTATGAAGTCTGAGGACCGCTGATATGTATTTTATAGGTCACTGTTCTAATACATGAAAGTAGAGATAGTGTTGTAATGTAACTCCCCTCCCCCCCTCGGACTTCGGGGCTTGAAGAAATAGATAGGCTGCATGGTGCTTCCACGCAGAGCTGAATCCGACCGTCACACGAATACGGGTAAACCGCTTAGAGGATCTAAGCCTGCCCAGGAAAAGCGGTGCGAGACGACAAAAAAAAAAAAAAAAAAAAAAAAAAAAGAGACTAAATACAGAATAATTCACATAATGGGATATTAATTACAAATTTCAAATGTATCAATTATTACATCGAAGGCGTAACATAGCCTTTGTTATTGTTTACCGTAGTGACAACCGCTGCCCGCTGATTGCGAAGGTAAACTGGAAATAGAAAAAAGGGGGTAGAGTGTATTTCATTTTCAAAAAGGACCAAATTATTTTTATTTCTATTTCACAAAATTTACATGGATGTGTTCACAATAAATTTGCAATTTTACTCCCGCTGGCACAGAAAAGAAAAAACAATTTACAAAAACGTTATGAAAATAAATTCATCAGTTTTTGTCGCTGTATTCGGTAGTTTTACTATATATTCTATACATTTAGAGGGTGCTTCCAAATATACGTAAAAAGGACTAAAAAGTTGTTCATAAAATTGCATTAAAAATATATGTGGATATTCGAAAAAGAATGTAAAATCACGAGCCGCTTGCACAGAAAAGATATTCCTAAAAGTTTTTATTTTATGGGGGAATACTTATCAAGTTCCTATATAAATCTATGTATTAACTTTAACCAACAGCAGTTACCTGGATGTCCGTTAAAGTTCGACATGTCGCACTGAAAATGATCGATCAAATCTCGAAACCACGTACTTTTCTTTATCTATATTTTATTTCATCATCATTTTTCTTCATTTTGTTATATATTTTAACGGAAATACGGAGTGGCTATTGACAGTCGACTGGTAATAGCCAAAATGCGTTAAAATGGCTAGTGCCAGTCGACTGACAATAACCAAAATACGTTGAAATGGCTAGTGCCAGTCGACTGTCAATAGCCATTTTAACGTGTTTTGGCTATTGCCAGTCGACTGTCAATAGACCTTTCCATACTTTAATCATTTCAATGGTTGTAACAAATAACCCGAAAAAGGACTAAATTGTTGTGTCGATAAAATCGCGGGAAAATATCAGCTTACTCGGGCGGGATATAATGTAACATTCAATGCCGACTGAAAAAAAAAAGTTTCCATCTGAAGCAATAAGTTTGAAATTGGTTATTAAGAAGTAATATCCTATCTAAATCAATGCTTTTTAATGTATCGATCGTCCAGGTAATAGAGTGACTCAGTTATCGAAAGTTGGCCATGGTTTGAAAACCTTATGCACGACTTCATATCCATACCTACCAATCTGTTCAGTGGTTAGTGGTTACTGAGAACTCGACCAAACGTTTGGGAGACCAATACGATAATACACCCGTGCGACACAGTGCATTTTTTTTCACAAAATTTTTCTCCAAAATGACTACCCTTCGGATGAAAATCCATGATAATTTTCTTATTTATACTGCAAACATAGGTTATGGGTGCTCGTTAGAACCGCCTCAATCGCCTCATTGAGGCGGTTCTAACGAGTACCCACAACATATGTCTTAGAGTAAAAATAAGAAAAATAATGTTTACCTCCGTAAACCCCAGTTTTCACTATACAAAATGGGGTGTAAGGGGGTGTTCATTTCACGGACTTGTTCACGTGATGTAAATAATCCGTGATCGCAGTTTTCTCTGTACATCACGTCAACAATTTCGTGTGCTGAACACCTATCTAGACCCCAGTTTATATGGAGAAAACTGGGGGTTACAGGGGTATTGTAACACTGCTCGCTCTCGATCTAGCTTCCGGGCTATGAATGTCAGGATTGAATGCCGTGCTCTGATATCTGAGAGAAAGAAGGGTCACAATATTCTGTGGGTCCGCCTGGGCTGGCTGGATTGTGGAGAAGGATATTATAATGACGAATAAAGAATCGGTCAGATTCACTATTTTATTTGTGACGACAGATGTACTTACGCCAGGACAGGCGTATTATACCACAGTAAATAATAGCAGCTATCTGAAATTCTAAGTAAATCAAAGTAATGTCCATAGAAATATCTTCTCAAGCATTCTATCATTAAGATTAATATAGGAGAGGATGCACCATGAATAGATTCATATAATTTAAAAAGAATAATACTATGGGAAGGTCTTGTAACAGTTATGATACTCAACAGGATCAAAATTACAAGGGATAGTGATCCAATGGCTTTCACCCAAAACAGCTCTAAAAATGCATAATCCGGTGAAATGGTTAACAGTTACAAGTTAATGAGTTATGGTGAATATCCGTAAGCCGAACATGAATAAAAATATGCTAGGATTGCCTTAATCTGTAGTTCTATCAATTCTAGTATCCTTCTGCTGTTCACAAAAGCAATAAATACAGGTCCCCTACTTTTCACCCAAATCAAGCCTTAAAATGGCAGATCTGGTGAAAATTTGGAATGATTCACCAGATATGAGCAAAATATTGAAGTACAGAAGTTCATTTAACACGGCTAAGTCCTTAGTTTAGAATATTCAACAATATTAGAATAATGATGTATCCCCTATAGATTCAGATAGATAAATCCCGAGACTTTCACCCAAAATGACAATCTCAAAGAAGCCTGTGGCTTCGCCAGATCTGGTGAAAGGTTGCAGACGATGAGTGTTTATGTGAAAATTACCTTGCCAAATGGCTTGCAAAAGGCCATATGGGCTGCAAATTTAGGGTGAAACTACCAAAGTTGTATTATTGATGAGGTTTCACCCGATCTGGTGTGGAAAAGCTCCGAGATTGGTTATTTGGTCAGAGACCCCAACTGTCTTGGCTTCCCTCTGGTCGGAAAGCTGTTTACACACGTAGTAGCAAGTCCTTATATAGGCATTTGAATCACGCGCTTCTAAGAACTCACGTGGTGTAAACATGCGCAGTCCGGATGCGTGGGGTTCTACAACAACAACAACATCCGGAATACTCGGCTCTGTTCATAAGGCACAATAGCGTTAGATTTTATACGACGCCATATTGATGCAGGAAACTGTCAATACAGTCACAATTAAGCAAAGATGATCGTAAAATATAGAGTCATAAGCAAATGACAGGATCGGAAAATGAAAGCAGAATGAAGGGACTAACACATAGAAACTATCTGTGTCGGGAATGGCATAAAGTTCGGTGATTTAATCGGTAAAAACACGGTGCATCCATCTCCAAACACTGACGTTATATCGACAGCATGTCAAACCGGCGGATACAAACATCAGCGATAAACCCGGATAGCTTAGCATTACACAGGCATGCCAGGGACGCTACAGTATACATTATTTTGCTTCTTTCTGCTTCTAGACATAGGATGTGGGTACTCGTTAGAACGGCCTCTATGAGGCGGTTCTAACGAGCAACCTCAACCTATGTTTGGAGTATGAATAAGAAAAATATCTCACATTTTCATTAGAAAAAATAACCCTTTTTGAGATATGAAAGATAGCACTATGTCACACGGATGAGTTATCAAAGTGGGATTGATGGAGTGTTCATTACAAGGACGTGCTAACGGGATGTTCGCATTCAATTTAATAGGGGCCACATGCGTGGTTTCTCTTTGCAAAGAAAAGTTTCCTTCAGTTATACTGATTTAATATAGGCGTTTCAACAGGTAAATCAAACCATACATACCAGTTCTATGATCTGTCTGACAGCAAGCCCGACTTGAGCCTGGACTGTTAGGTAGTCATCACAGACAGGCATCACTGACTTTTCGTAATCCGCAAATAAAATTTTCATCAACTGTGAAGCATTGCTGACGCCTTCAGAACCTAAGAATTCATTAAATTACAAAGTACAGTACGGGTACAATCTATCCTGATTATTCATTACAAATTACAGTGCGGGTACAATCTATAGATAACCTGATTATTAATTACAAATTACAGTACGGGTACAGTCTAACCTGATTATTCATTACAAATTACAGTGCGAGTAAAATCAAACCTAATTATTCATGACAAATTACAGTGCGGGTACAATCTAACCTGATTATTCATTACAAATTACAGTACGGGTAAAATCTAACCTAATTATTCATTACAAATTACAGTGCCGGTACAATCTAACCTGATTATTCATTACAAATTACAGTACGGGTACAATCTAACCTGATTATTCATTACAAATTACAGTACGGGTACAATCTAACCGGATTATTCATTACAAATTACAGGGCGGGTACAATCTAACCTGATTATTCAATACAAATTACAGTGCGGGTACAAACTAATCTAATTATTCATAACAAATTACAGTACGGGTACAATCTAACCTGATTATTCATTACAAATTACAGTGCGGGTACAATCTAACCTGATTTTCATTACAAATTACAGAACGGGTACAATTAACCTGATTATTCATAAAATTACAAGCTAACCTTTTGTGTGAGTGATCGATTGAGTAGCAAACGAGTAAGTGAGTGTGTGAGTGAGTGAATGGTCCCATACACAACATTTATTTAATTCTACTTCCAAAGCCTGAAAAATATCAGCTTACTACATCATAGTCGATCAAAACATTGCCCAATGAGCCCTGTTTGTTTGTTTGCGTTTGAGTTTTAAGTCACACTAACAGCTAAGGTCATACGGAGACGGGACCTCGGTTTAAAGACTCATCCGAAAGTCTGAAGAAGCCCGGGATCAAACCCACGCCCCCTGATTTATGCGGCGAGTACATATAGCAAAACCACTACACCACGGAGGCTTATATCATGAGCCCTGTAGATCCTAGTAAGAAACTTCCATTTTTTTTTGCATTAAGGGGAATGGGGACACCTGGCAGATTTTCCCCGCCATTTTTGCAAAGGGAAACAACTTTCGGGACTTCCTGTTCGCTTTTCTATAAGCCCTGTCCCAATGAGAGTTGACCTCTATTGACAATATACTTTTGCAGGAGTTGCCTCCCCTGAAGGTGTAGCCATTCCTCTTAAGGAAACAATGAAGACCTTGATCAGATGACGCCTTTTGCGGCGTCGGATCATGGTCTTCAGTGAGAATGTCTCATTTTTGGACCCTTGTAAAAAGAAAGGGAAGGTAAAATAAATTAAATCAAATCTATCAAGCTGGGCCGTTGGGTGCACCACAGGCTTAAAAACCTCTATATTTTAAGCAAACACTAAAGATCTTGATCAGACCACGCCTTTTGTGCGTCTGGTCTGGGTCGTCAGTGAGAATGTCCCATTTTTAGACCCTTGAAATGGGAAAAAAAAACAAGAAAGGAAAGGTAAAAAAAAATCAAATCAAATCTATCAAGCTGGGCCGTTGGGTGCACCACAGGCTTTAAAACCTCCATACTTTGAGCGAACACTAAAGACCTTGACCGGACGACGCCTTTTGTGGCGTCTGTTCTGGGTCTTCAGCTAGAATGTCCCATTTTTGGACCCTTGAAATGGGCAAAAAATAACAAGGAAAGGTAAAAATAAATCAAATCAAATCTATCAAGCTGGGCCGCTGGGTGCACCACAGGCTTAAAAACCTCCATACTGTAAGCAAACACTAAAGACCTTGATCAGACGACGCCTTTTGTGGCGTCTGATCTGGGTCGTCATTGAGAATGTCCCATTTTTAGACCCTTGAAATGGGCAAAAAATATAAGAAAGGAAAGGTAAAAAAATCAAATCAAATCTATCAAGCTGGGCCGCTGTGTGCTCCACAGGCTTAAACTGAACCTCCATACTTTAAGCAAACACTTAATACCTTGATCAGACGACGCCTTTGTGGCGTCTGATCTGGGTCTTCAGTGAGAATGTCCAATTTTTGGACCCTTGAAACGGGCAAAAAATCAAATCTATCAAGCTGGGCCGTTGGGTGCACCACAGGCTAAAAATTTGTGATAACTCTTCATTTTCGAGAGGGAAGGGTCAAGTTTGTTTCTTTCATATTGGCTTTTTTGCCGGACCAGAACTCAGCTCCAAAACGAAATAATGTTCCCTCGGGAAGTAAATCTTTTGTGTTAGAGTAGAGACAAAAGTGCCATCGGGAGAAAATTAATTTAGCTAAGAGTTGCTTCCCTTTAGCGGAATTCATTAACCCGAACTAAATGTACAGTCAAATTCCGTTATTAAGACCACCTAAAATCGGACATATTATGCTTTAAAAAGCATATTTAGAAGTTTACAGGTACGTTTTCTTTTGGTTTTAAACATCCAGTGTGCTCTTGTGGGAGACCACCTTTGGGATTGTTCAAAAGTGGTCTTAAAGACCACTTTTGAACAATCCAAAAGGTGGTCTTAATATATGAATTTTACTGTATATATTTTCAAACTTTTTGACCTGTTGTATACATTAAAACTGCAAACATTGAGAAAGAAAGAAAGAAAGAAAGAAAGAAAGAAAAACATACCTTGAAAGTTAGCGAGTTCAGAAAGTAACACAAATACAAACAATCGGGTTTTCTTCATGATTAAACCTGAAATATTCAAAAAGTATTATCGCGTACCAGCCTGCCTCGGTAGCTTAGTCGGCTGCTTGTCTGGCTAGGGAGTAGGAGGTCGCGGGTTCGATTTATACAGTGTCGGCAGCGTTCATCGTGAAATCTTTTCTACGATTAATCTCTCCCTACCGCTGATTTAACGGAAGGGCAGTTTATATGTTCTGGCGAAAGAGTGTGCACGGTACTGGTTAATCACTTCCCAGGAAGAGTGTGGTTTGGTAAATTTATCAGCTCGATATGACCCAAAATAGTGTTTGGCTGGATCGTTAAATTCCAAACAGTATATATAAACACTTCTGGAGCTATCATGTGAAAAACTTACAAAGTTCTAGGCAGGGGCAGATCTAGCATACGGCGGTGATTTTCTGTCTGTAACTGAAGGTAGCATTACACTTAATATTGGGAGGTGCCGAGTTTAATCACTTTGGGACAGAGCTTTTAGTTGCTATCTAAATACCAGACTAGCTTCCATTGGATATATATCCCATGTTTTATTTCAATGTGAGAAAATGATAGGTATAAGGGACTAAAATGATGCATGTTTTATAAATAAATCTGCAAGCTCAAAGAAATTTTGGCTGATTTTATATGGTCACCCCCCTTTAAAAATGTTGGTTTTATTTACTCCGTTCTAGCAGGTAAACAAACATGGTTGACTGTAACTTGAAAATGAGCCGATCAACATGTGGATTTTTTCTCATTAACTTGTTGGGCTAGGATGGCTCTATAAACAAGTAAGGTTTGAAAAGTTTTCTATGTGTAGTTTTTGTGGGAGCAGGTAAAAGGTTACTATTGTCGCCTATGGAAAACATTTAGTGGAAAGCTCCCCGAAATGAGATTAGAATATCAAAACTTTATCACTGACCTCCACCCCACGCAAACGCCGATGCTAACACCAAGGTAAATGCAAACGGGGTCTACCCCAAAAAGGTTACAAAATAACAAAGGGGAGAGAAATGAAGCATGGATATATGGCTCCACGGGGAATGGATTTTAAGGTAATACCTTCTTAAGAACATACTAGAGGTATTGTACTATCCAAGCAGCGAACACTCAGGTATAGAGCATTCTGTGTAGGGCTGGCTAATCGGAGCTGAAAAGAACAGGTAAAATGATGACAATATCTTAAGTGATTGCTTATTGATTATCGATCATAATTGCCATTATGATCGATAATCAATAAGCAATCACTTAAGATATTGTCATCATTTTACCTGTTTGGCTTTCTGTCTGAGCATGACTCTTACCATACGTTGAACTTTACCATAAGTATATTTGAACAGAGAGACCTGAGCAAACAGTGTAGACCCAGATCAGACGCCGCAGAATGCGGCGTCTCATCAGGGTCTGCACTGTTTGCCACTTATCAAGCTATCTTAAGCACAACTGTTGGACTTGAAGAAATAAATGGGCTGCATGATGCTTCCACGCAAAGCTGAATCCGGCCGCAAACCGCATACAGGATCTAAGCCTGCCCAGGCAAAGCGGTGGGGGTCGGACCGTTCATGCTTATAAACCATATTGATTTCATTGTGCGACAGGGCTTGAGATGTCATTACATCTCAATGTCGGGTAAAAGTCCCACAAAACTGGAAGCAACGTCTCCTATATATATAGTGTTGACGTGGACGTTTAACATTAAATCAAACAAACAAACCAGACCCAACAAGATCGATACTATACATGTAACCCTGCCTGATCTCAGGGCGGCTATAAATAAGTTTGTTTCATAAAAAACCTGTAATAGTCACGCAGTCATTAGCAATGTAAAGCTAATGCGCTTAGTAAATTTTGGTCGGACAAACACTGCGGATGAATCTCCAAAGTGTGTCAATTTCTCCGTATTTCTCCCGCTATCATTAAAAAAAAATCATGCACACGAAGGAAAGAAATAAATAGGAAGAAGTACTCACCGGTCACAGAAGGCAACTGTGTGTGTGTGTGTGTGTGTGTGTGTGTGCGTGCGCGTGCGCGTGCGCTTGGCGTGTTTCGCCAACTGCAGAGGTTTTTTAGTTCGATAAAAGCACTTTACTGATAAAGCAGTATCGCTAACAATTTCCAAATATGTATCATTTATTTTTTATTTTTATTTCATTTTATTTATTTTTTATTTTATTTTTTATTTTTATTTTTAATTTTCGTGCTGAAACACTGCTATGCTAGACCTGTTTTAGGTCCCAGGCTGAAATATAAAATATCATTTCATCCGTTTCAAATTCATTAACATTAGGCAATATTTGTTAGCCACTGAAAATATAAGAAGAAGCGTAATTTCTGATTTAAGGGGAATGGTAACACCTGACAGATGTTTCTGCCATTTTTCAAAGGGAGACAACTTTCGGAACTTCCTGTTCGTTTTTCTATAAACTCTGCCCCTCGGAAAAAGGGGACAACTCTTAAAGGAAAGAATTTGCTCCTCAGGAGCAAATTCTTTCCTTTAAGAATTGACCCCTATTGACATGGGAGACATAAATATACTTTGGGGGGAGTTGCCGCCCCTGAAGGTGTATCCATTCCCCTTAAGTAAAAACAACACATGTATCGAAAAGAATCTGGGCTGCATGATGCTTCCACGCAGAGCTGAATCTGGCCCGCACACTAGTACTGGTAAACCGCTTAGAGGATCTAAGCCTGTCCAGGAACCGCGGTGCGAGGCGGACCGTCCATGCTAATAAACCCTATTGGTTTCATTGGGCGACAGGGCTTGAGATGTCATTTCATCTCAATGTCGGGTAAAAGTCCCACAAAATTGGAAGCAACGTCTCCAAAATGACCTTTACAGTGTTGACGGGGACGTTAAACCTCAAATCAAACAAACAAACGGCCATTAGCTAGGGCCCCGCCCATTATTAATTTCTTTTACTGAAAGTGTTACCCCATAAAATCTTTTACTGTGAAGACCAAGATCTGCGTTCTGTGGCATCCGATCTGCGTCTAGACTGTTTGCACATATCCCTATAAAGGGATGCTAACCATGTAGGGGTTGATATCACAATAGGTTATGACAAAACTCCTGCATTTCAAAAGAACAAGAACGTATTTGTTTATATTTCGTGAAAGACCATTTTTATTTCTGTTTTAAAGTGAACTAAAGTCATACAACTTAAGAAAAAAATCTATAATTTTGTTTTAATTTACAATTAATAAAACAATGTAAATATATGATGGGAATCCTCGAAATATTCTAATTTATGAACAAATATGGGAGTCAGATTTTGGCCGGCGGACAGTAAATTTGAGATGTCACCTGCTACCAGCAAGGACTGATCAGCCTGCGCCAGCGCACAGGATTATCTGTCTTTGCTGTCGTATCAGCCTTCTACAGATCCGGGGCAAGCCACAGAACTCCAGGGACAGACCCGAACAGAATACGTACATGTAAAAAAAAATCCTAGTCTTTCTTGGTCGTGCAAGTCATCTTGTAGTATAAGCTGTGCGCCCTCTCATGTCACTGTCCTCTCTAAATGTATGACTGGAAAAATATGCCGTATTTCCAGTTAGGCACGGTTCTCTTTAAGTATCAGATGATTTATTAATATAATCGCCCATCAGCTAGCTTTCCTATTTTAGGATGTTTTATTGGTAGTTTTCCAAAAAGAAATCCTTTACTTTAAGCCTGATCAGATGCCGCGTTATAAGGCTCTGATGTGGATCTTAACTGTTTACCAATGTCCAGCAAAAAGTACTTTTGCGGTAACCGGCAGGCGGCCAAGCAGACGACAATTGTCGTGATTAAAAATTTTATGGGTCGAGATCCCAATCACAACGATTGACGTCTGCTTTGACGTCTGCTGCTATTTCATGAGTCGATCATTACAATAATCATTTAGCAGAAGATCCCATTGTGATTGTGGACTTGAGGCAGAAGATGCGGAACACTTTTTCTTTCAATGCCCAAAGTTTGCTAATGCACGAGTTCATCTTTTTCAGGTCCCGCCCCCGCCCATAGGGGCTTGAAGAAATATATGGGCTGCATGATGCTTTCACGCAGAGCTGAATCCGGCCCGCACACTAGTACTGGTAAACCGCTTAGAAGATCTAAGCCTATCCAGGAACCGCGGTGCGAGGCGGACCGTCCATGCTAATAAATCCTATTGGTTTCATTGGGCGACAGGGCTTGAGATGTCATTTCATCTCAGTGTCGGGTATAAGTCCCACAAAATTGGAAGCAACGTCTCCAAAATTACCTTTACAGTGTTGACGGGGACGTTAAACCTCAAATCAAACAAACAAACAAACAAATCTTTTTCAGGTAACCAGAACTTTTCACCCTTTGAATTGTCAAATTGTACTATTTTGTTTATTTGATTTGAGGTTTAACGCTCCCGTCAACACTGTATAGGTCGTTTTGGAGACGTTGCTTCCAACTTTGTGGGACTTTTACCCGACATTGAGACGAAATGACATCTCAAGCCCTGTCGCCCAATGGAACCAATAGGGTGTATAAGCATGGATGGTCCGACTCGCACCGCTTTGCCTGGGCAGGCTTAGATCCTCTAAGCGGATTACCAGTACTTGTGTGCGGCCGGTTTCAGCTCTGCTTGGAAGCATCATGCAGCCCATCTATTTCTTCCAGCTCCAATGGGCAGGAGCCATAAAATTGTACTATGTGATAAGGCAAATGTTACTGAAGATTTAAACACAGACTTGTTCAAAAGTGTACAATGTTATATTAAGGAAACATGTTTTGCACATGATTCACAGGGATAGCCAGCATACAGTAAAAATCCTCTATTAGGACCACCTTTGGGACTGTTCAAAAGTGGTCTTAAAGACCACTTTTGAACAGTCCCAAGTGTGGTCCCTCACCAGAGGACACTGTGGCCAGAAAAGATAAAGAAATATTAAGTGCACCCTTCAAAATAAGCTTCTAAAAGCAGAATTAGTCTTAATTTTAGGTGGTCTTAATAGCGGAATTTTACTGTACTTATAATTACAATATCTCATTTGGTAGCCGGTACTCTCTCTCTCTCTCTCTCTCTCTCTCTCTCTCTCTCTCTCTCTCTCTCTCTCTCTCTCTCTCTCTCTCTTTCTCTCTCTCTCTCTCTCTCTCTCATTGTTTGAATAATGAAAAAAAAACTATTTTGTTATTGTGTTGATTCTTGCATTGCCATTTGTAATTGCTTGTAACGGGACGGGCCGTAATTAATGTTATAAGAACTTGTGACCTAACCCATTTGCTTGTAACTTAAATGTATATAAGCAATAAGATATGTTTAAACCAAACTTCATAAGTCATTGTTACAGTGTGGAACCAGATCAGACAGCTCCAAATCTGATATGGGTCCACATAGTTGACATGTTTGAAAAGTTTACAAGAAGAAGTAGCAGACGACATAAACAGACAACATTGCAGATGCAGTTTTTCTTTGCATCTTAAGGGGGGTGGGAACACATTCAGGGGAGGCAACTCCTGCACAAGTATTTTTGTCTCCCATGTCAATAGAAGTCAACTCTAAAAGTAAAGAATTTGTTCCTGAGAAGCAAATTCTTTCCTTTAAGAGCAGACCTCTTTCTCAGCTGGACATGGCTTACAGGAAAGCGAAAAGAAAGTACCAAAAGTTGTCTCCCTTTGAAAAATGGCGGAAAAATCTCTCAGGTGTTCCCATTCCCCATAAGGCTCAAGTCCCAACAACTGTTGTCACTTTATTATTAATTGAGAGGACAAAGTTCACTGAGATCAAATATAGCCCCTGCCCATCGGGGCTTGAAGAAATAGATGGGCTGCATGATGCTACGACGCAGAGCTGAAACCGACCTGTACACGAGTACTGGTAAACCACTAAGAGGATCTAAGCCGGCCCAGATAATGCGATGAGTGACGGCCCGTCCATACTTATAAACCCTTTTGGTTTCATTGGGCGGCAAGGATTGAGATGTCATTTCATCTCAATGTCGGGTAAAAGTCCCACAAAATTTGAAGCAACGTCTCCAAAATGACCTAAATAGTGTTGACGGGGGACTCAAATCAAACAAACAAACCAAAAAAAAAAAAACTGTCGATAGGATAAGTACACACCATTATAACGCTCTGCATGCTTGGTATTTTTTTCACGGCAGACGCAATTTTGAAATACATGAAATACATCAGGTTAACAAAGTAGAAGTAAATCAAAGATCAGGAATCGATACAATTAACTTACTCCACCCATCAAAGACACCAAAGGGAAAGAAATACAAACATTAAGCGACCAGACTTTAATGGAAACCTAAACAAAGGAAGGCCATAAGGACAGTTACTTTCCCACAAAATGGCCATACGGCCATCCAAAATTAAAAGACACAAGTGATACACACAGTTAGTAACAAACAACAACATAAATAAATCGCCACAGAAGAACCGTGAAATGAAAACAAGTCCGTGAAATGAAGACCCCACTGTGAAGAAAAGTGGGGTTTACGAAGTATTCATCATTTTGCTTACTTTTGTTCAAAAACACCCCCAGGTATTAGACTTCCTGCCTTGCCGTGGCCCTGGGGGCTCAATTCCCACTGGGCACATTGCCGCTGTGGTCTCTGTGCCCACTGGGAAGAGCTAAAGGAAGTACCACCCGTTTGCCGTGGGTGGCGTCCTGTAAGCCGGAAGAAGGGATCCTGGAGGTTGAGGGTTACCTGAGGTGGCGGTGCTTCAGGTACCCAACACGCCTCTTTGGCCTGGCTTTTCGGTGTAGACGGGTGGCCGTGCGGTCCGGCACGGTCAATCGGCTGGTCGCGCCGAGCCCTAGAGATACTGCTTTGCTTTCTCTTCAACTCTTTTTGTATTTTTCCTGATACCAACCATATGCCCATTTACCTTACCCTTTTCTGTCTTTTTATCTCTAGAAGGCGGTGGCTAAACGGATCAATCGTGTATGCATTTTGTTTATACGAGTATATCTCACGTGTATCTCTAACACCTGCGAGTTGGATAACAACTCCATTATGGTGTTCCCTTGTAGGGCTCCACGGAGGGCGGAGATCACTTGGGACGAAACTAGAATTTTTTCCTTATGCCTCATGGAAAAAAAAATAACCGCACCCACGCATCTAAACGTAAGAAAGACGAAGATTCATCCGAAACGGATGATCCCAGTCACCAATCTAGTCAACAGTCTAGTCAGCAGTCTGAAGCACCTAAGATTTTAAATTTTCCACGCTTCTTGGTTATGACATCAGTCGAGGAAACTCGCACTGTGTCAAGTTTATCGCCTTTTGTAATTGAAAAGAGCATAAATTCCATTGCCGGACACCCAAAAAGCATAAAAAAGCTTAAGTCAGGTGATCTCCTCTTGGAAGTAGAGAGAGAACAGCAGGTTAAAAGCCTGCTTGGTACCACAAAGCTCTTTGATCTCAGGGTCAAGGTGTCTCTGCACAATACACTCAATTCGTGTAAAGGTGTCATCCGCAGCCCAGAGCTACGTCCTTGCACCGATGCAGAGATAATTGACAACTTGAGATCTGAGGGCGTCATTGCAGTACGTAACATCCAAGTTCGTAGAGATGGTGTATTGAAGCCAACAGGTACTTACGTGTTGACCTTTAATACACCAGTTCTGCCCAAGAAAATCAAAGTAGCATATCTTTCGGTTAACGTAGAGGTATATATACCAAACCCTCTCAGATGTTACTCATGTCAGGTTTTTGGCCACCATGAAAGCAGATGTCAGAAGAAACAACTTTGTCCAAACTGTGGTAAAGACAAACTTGTTGATAATCATCAAAACTGTAAGAATGAGGCCAAATGCATCAATTGTGGTGGCAATCATGCTGTTTTCTCTCGAGATTGTCCGGCATGGAAAAAAGAAAAAGAAATACTCACTGTAAAATACCAAAGAGCGATAACCTTCCCAGAAGCGCGGAAAATTGTTGAGGATCGAAACGCAACACCAACCACCAGTTACGCCAGCATCACAAAGGGTGCTGGTGTAAAAGTGTCAAGCTCCGCAACACAGACTGTTGCTTCATACATAGCTGAACTGAAAAAATCTGGTGCATGGAATAAATCCACTCCAGCGCCACAAAGTTCAACCAAGTTACCAAATGGCGCAATCCAGGTTGCTTCGGATCGGTCGACAGCGACCGTACCGAAGCCAGCGCCGCATGTAAAAGAGAAACTCGACTGCGGTCGAACTACTAAGGGATCGGAAGATCCGAAAAAGCAAATGTCTCTAAAACAAACAGACAGACAACGTAAAATGGAAAGAGACAATATAAAATTCCAGAACAGATTCGGATCTTTGAGTGACAGTGATATGGAGTTTGAAACTCCATCATCACCAAATGGCAATAACAGATCGAGGTCAGCAACACCACGAGCTGGTGGTAGCAGATCTATATCACCAATTGGAGCTCCAATATAGTTTCTAGTCTTAATCTCTTCATAAAATGGATTTAAAACACAAAATAATACAATGGAATTGTCGAGGTCTTAAATCAAATTATAATGAACTCTTATTACTTATTTCGTTATTAAACCCATCGGTTTTTTGTTTGCAAGAAACATTTTTAAAAACTGATGACAACATTGATGTCAGGGGTTTCAATACATACAACTATATCTATTCTGATGGTAACAAACCATCTGGTGGCAGTTCAATTCTTGTTAAATCATGTTTACCACAAAGAGAGATCAAATTAAAAACAGACCTACAAGCTGTAGCAGTATCGGTTTCTCTGGATAAAGAAACTACAATATGCTCTTTATATATTCCACCCTCATTTTCTTTAAAGCCCGAACATCTTGACTCATTGCTGAGTCAGCTTCCATCCCCATATCTTTTAGTTGGCGACTTCAATGGTCACAATATTCTATGGGGCTGTAAAGATATCAATAACAGAGGAGCACTTGTTGAAGATTTTATTGCAAAGAGCGATCTTTGCTTGATGAATGATAAATCTTATACTTACCTTCACCCAGCGACAGGTCATTTGTCTTCTTTAGACCTCTCTTTGTGTCACCCATCTCTCTTCTTGGACTATGACTGGTCTGTTCATGATGATCAGTGCGGAAGTGATCACTTCCCTGTTATAATTGAGAGCGTAAACGAACAAGATGAGGACTGTAGCCAGAAATGGAAAATGAATAAAGCCGACTGGGAATTATTCCGTAATTTATGTGAAGAAGAGTTATCAGTTGATCACTTAAATGAATCATCTGACATTGTTTCTGATTTCACAGATAAACTAATTAATATATCAGAACAATGCATTCCAAAGACCTCCACAAATACCAAGAAAAGCAAGCCTTGGTTTAATAATGACTGTAAAGAAGCTATTCAAAAGCGCAAACAGGCTCTAAATAAGTTCTGCAAAAGTCCCACTTCAGAAAAGCTAAACGACGTTAAAGTTTTTAGAGCTAAAGCTCGGCGAACAATCCGAGCTTCCAAACGAAAGTCATGGAGAGAATATGTCTCCAAATTGAACTACAAAACCCCCATTAAAAAGGTTTGGGATATGGTACGAAACATTTCAGGAAAAACAAAGTCCTCTAGTTTTACACATTTAAATACTGGTTTTGACACAAAAGCTTCAACTAAAAAAGATATTTCAGATACTCTTGGTAGCACATTTTTTAGCAATTCATCACCGCGTAATTATTCTGACACTTTTAGAAATTTCCAAAAGGACCAAGAGAAAAGAAATCTAAACTTCAAATCCCACAATCACGAAGAATACAACAAACCTTTTAACTTACCCGAACTAGTGGAAGCCATTGAAAAATCACACGATACAGCAATCGGCCCCGATGAAATTCATTATCAGATGCTTAAGCATCTGCCAAAAAGTTCTCTTTCAACACTTTTAGATATCTTTAATAATATTTGGGAAACTGGGGTCTGTCCTGAGAGCTGGCGTTTTGCTACAGTTGTACCAATTCCAAAACCAGGGAAAGATCATGCAGAACCTACGAATTATCGACCGATAGCTTTGACAAGTTGTTTGTGTAAAACATTGGAGAGAATGATAAACAAGAGATTAGTCTGGTACTTAGAGTCCAACAACCTCATTTCAGAATATCAGTCAGGTTTTCGTTCGGAACGTAGTACCAACGACAATTTAATAAGACTAGAAACATTTATACGAGATGCTTTTATTAACAAAGAACACGTAGTGGCTGTCTTTTTCGACTTGGAGAAAGCATATGATACCACTTGGCGTTATGGAATATTGAGAGATCTCCATAACCTCGGCTTAAGAGGAAAACTTCCCAGTTTTATTCAAAGTTTTTTAGGTGAGCGTGTATTTCAAGTCCGCGTGGGATCTACCCTATCAGATCTCTATGCACAAGAGCAGGGAGTCCCACAGGGTAGCATTCTCTCAACTACGCTATTTAACATCAAAATAAATAATATTGTACAATGTTTGGACGACAAAACTGATTGTTCATTGTATGTTGATGATTTTTGTATATGTTACCGTTCAAAAAATATGAAAACAATTGAACGAAAGTTACAACAAAATTTAAAAAGAATAGAAGAATGGACTGATAAAAATGGTTTCAAGTTCTCCAAGTCGAAAACGCAGTGTGTTCATTTTTGTAAACTACGGAAGAAACACGAACATCCTTCCCTGTTTTTATACGGATCACAAATTCCTGTTGTTGAAGAAGCCAACTTTCTTGGGGTCATATTTGATCAAAAGTTATCTTTTATTCCCCATATTAAATATCTTAAAGCGAAATGCTTAAAAGCTTTGAATCTTTTGAAAGTTTTAGCTCATACAAGTTGGGGAGCAGATCGGTATACTTTATTACATCTTTACCGATCTTTAATAAGATCTAAATTAGATTATGGGTCTGTTGTTTATGGTTCTGCCAGAAAGTCCTATTTAAAATCCTTGGATACTATCCATCACCAAGGCCTTCGTCTGGCCATGGGAGCCTTCCGTACTTCTCCCGTATTAAGCCTTTATGTAGAAGCAGGTGAACCATCTTTAACCTCGCGCAGAGAGAAACTTTCTCTTCAGTATGCTATTAGACTTGCTGCAAATCCATCTAACCCGGCATCCAAAATTTCATTTCGACCTCAATTTGTAGATAGGTATGAAACTAAACCCACAGCAATTAAACCTTTTGGATTACGTATTTTACCACTGCTGGAAAATTCAGGTATCGACCTTAAAAATATTCAAAAACATGAAACCGCCGAAGTTCCATCTTGGTGTATTAAACAACCTTCTATTCTGTTCGACTTACATGATGGCAAAAAATCCGAATCAAATCCGATACTTCTCAAACAAAACTTTCAGGTACTGCAATCACGTTACGATGATTACCAGCAAGTCTATACTGATGGTTCCAAAGAAGGAGATAAAGTTGGTTGTGCGTATATTTCTAAAGATACGCACAAAACCATGCGCCTTCCAGATGGTTCATCTATTTTTACAGCTGAAGCCAAAGCAATAGACATAGCTTTAGATTTTATCAGTTCTTCAACAATTCAAAAAGCAATTATATTTTCTGATTCACTTTCTGTGCTTAAGGCTTTAGACCATTCATCATCTAAAAATCCTCAAATTCAAAAATTGATCGAAAAACATCATGAAATTTCTAAAACACACCAAATCTTGTTTTGTTGGCTTCCGAGCCATATTGGCATTGTCGGCAATGAATATGCTGACAAGAAAGCAAAGGAATCGCTCAATCTTGATCCATCTGTTTTTAAAATTCCTTTTAATAATTTTAAACCATTTATCAATAGATACATCTTGTCGGAATGGCAAGGCGAATGGGACCGTGCAATAAATAACAAACTCCATGCCATTAAACCTGTCGTTAGTACAAAATGCTCTCCTCCACAGTTTTCCAGAAAAGAGGACGTAGAATTAACACGACTGCGCATCGGCCATACTAGAGTTACTCATTCTTATATTTTTAACGGTGATGATCAGCCTTCTTGTGTAGGTTGTGATCAGCCATTAACTGTGAAACATATCTTAATTGACTGTGTTGACTTTTCACCCTCACGTATTTTATATTTCAAAGCTGACACTTTGCAACAACTGTTTCGAGATGTACCTGTTGATAACATTATTTTATTCTTAAAAGAAATTGGTCTTTTTCATAAGATTTAACTGTTTCAGATTTTTATACATTATCATTCTGACTTGTTACTTTTAATATCGTCATAATTATTAATGCCATTTAACCATTAACCGACTGACGCTTATGACCCACCAAGAGGGTTGACGCGTCGTTAAACACGAAATCATCATCATTGTTCAAAAAACATAGACTGTGGGTACTCGTTAGAATCGCCTCATAAAGGCGATTCTAACGAGCACTCACAAACTATATTTGTCCCAGAAATACGAAAAATATCAAACATTTTCATTCGAATGAGATAAGATGGATGCCATTTGAGGGCACGGGTGTGTTATCGTAATGTTTTTTTTCTTCTTCTTCTAATTTCCCCATAAAACGTCTCATGCAAATTGTCTCCTATGGAGACCCATAAAAACAGGATTTGGCATCTCATGCAAATTGTCTCCATAGTAGGAGACAATTTGCATGATATGTCAAGTCCTGTTTTCTGCAAAAAATAAGAAAAATACCTGCTGAAATAGCCTAGAGAGCGGTTAAGGTTAAAGGTGCTGAACTTACATGAAAGTAAACAGGAAACCAAGTAAGTTGCCTCCTTTGTATAATGCAGGCAGGTTGTTTATGTTTGTTTCATTTAACCAATTTATGACAATAGGATCTTCCACCTAGTAAGTTTGTAGTTGTCCATTTCCAATTATAGGGGTCTCAGTTTTTTTTTCTTTGTTTAATTGAGGCAAATTTAACAAAAATGGAAGTTCTTTAAGCAAACAGTGTAGACCCTGATCAGACGCCGCGTTCTGAAGGGTCTGCACTGTTTGCCAATGTTCCAGAAAAGGGCCGCTAGGCATATATGGGTTGACCTGATCTTCAACGGTAGGTCAGTAGGATGCCCGTCTGACTTGTAATGAAGAGGTCGCGGGTGCGATATCTGCCAGGTGGGCAACATTGTTTCGTGGAGACAGAGAATAATAATAAGAATCTTATATGGTGTGTGAGGGGTGGATGGAAAAATCCGTCCCGAGGGACACTGTCTGGCATCACGAGGCTTGCCGAGTGATGCCGGATAGTGATCCCGAGGGACGGATTTTTCTATCCGCCCCTTACACCCATATAGGATTCTTTTTCTTGCATACCTTCCATTTCTTAGCGCGGATTTTTAATGCTGCAGTCATTTCGAGTACCGACGTCCGCCATATTGTGATGACAGTACAGCGTTTAGTGACGTCAGGTAACGTGATGTGACGTCAACCTTAACGACGGCGAATACGAGGTCGTAATCAACCAGTGCATTTATCAAACACGCGATTATATTCGATTTTGGGTCGGAACACCAGGGTCAGAACATACATTTCTATCCCAGGGTAAAATCACGGATTTCCTTGTCTGATGTTCAAGAATATCTTTTCTACTGTCATTCTCCCCATTCCACTGATTCAAGAAGGGCAATTGTCAGTTGCGAAAGAATTCGCACTGCACTGGTTAGCCGCTAACGTATAACTCTTCCCAGGGAAGGTATGCTTAGGTAAACGGACTCGATATGACATTTTGTATGTGTGGGAAGACCTTGTCACAAGAAACATACGTGCCAAATTTGAAGGCTCTATCTGAAATGGTTCATAAATTATGATAAAGTAGGTCACATGTCAAGGTCAAGGTCACAGATCATTTTATGTATGAATACGAAACCCTTGTCGCAAGGAACCTACATGCCATATATGAAGGCTCTATCTCAAACGTTTCAAAAATATGACAAAGTAGGTCAAAGGTCAAAGTCTTAGGTCACAAAAGTTGTGTGTGGTTGGAAAAACCTTAACACAAGGAACATACACGCCAAATATGAAGGCTCTATCTGAAATGGTTCAAAAGTTATGATAAAGAAGGTCACATGTCAAGGTCAAAGGCACAGATCATTTTATGTATGAATAGGAAGCCCTTGTCGCATGGAACCTATATGCCAAATATGAAGGATCTCTCTCAAATGCTTAAAAATATGACAAAGTAGGCCAAAGGTAAAGGTCACAGGTCAGAAGTTATGTATAGTTGGGAAAACTTTGTCACAAGGAACATACATGCCAAATATGAAGGTTCTATCTCAAATGGTTTAAAAGTTATGATAAAGTAGGTCAGAGGTCAATATCAAAGGTCAATTTTTTTATAAGAGTAGGAAGCATTGTCACAAAGAACCTACATGCCACATATCAAGGCTCTATCACAAACGGTTCAAAAGTTATGACAAAATAACTACTGGCCTACTTTTTGATTTGACATAACCCATCTTTGAACTTGACTGAAACATTGCCTAGATGATCATTCTGAGCTTGGACCAAAACTCTAGCCTCCAGAGTGTTCACAGCATTTTTCTATGATTTGACATGCTGACCTACTTTTTACCCGACCCATATTCAAACTTGACCAAGATATTATCAAGATGATCATTATGAGCAAGTTTGATGATGATCCGACCGAAATTAGTGGCCTCTAGTGTGTTCAAAAGGTTTTCCTATGAGTTGACCTACTGACCTACTGTTTCACCAGACATGACCCATATTGGAACTTGATCGAGATATTGTTAAGAAGATCATTCTGAGCAAGCTTGATGATGATTGGGCCAAAACTGTGGCCCCTAGCGTGTTCAAAAGATTTTTCAATGATTTGATATACTGACCTACCTTTTGACCCGTCACAACTCATATTCGAACTTGACTTAGATATTGTCAAGATGATTATTTTGAGCATGTTTGATGATAATCAGACTTAAACTGTGGCCTCTAGTGTGTTCGCAAGTTTTTTTCTATTATTTGACCTACTGACCTACTTTATGACCCGACATGACCCATATTCGAACTTAAGCGAAATATTGTCAAGATGATCATTCTGAGCAAGTTTGATGGCGACAGGACCAAAACTGTGGCCTCTAGGGTGTTCACAAGGTTTTTCTATAATTTGACCTATTGATATACTTTTTGATCCGACATGATCCATACTCGAACTTGACCAAGATATTGTCAAGATGATCATTCTGAGCAAGTTTGATGGTGATAGGACCAAAACTGTGGCCTCTAGTTTGTTCACAAGATTTTTCTATGATTTGACCTACTGACCTACTTTTTGACCCGACATGACCCATATTCGCACTTGACCAAGATATTGTCAAGATGATCATTCTGAGCAAGTTTGATGGTGATAGGACCAAAACTGTGGCCTCTAGTGTGTTCACAAAGTTTTTCTATGAATCGACCCACTGACCCACATTTTGACCCGACATAGACCATATTCGAACTTGACCGAGATATTGTCAAGATGATCATTTGAGCAAGTTTGATGATGATAGGACCAAAACTATGACCTCTACTGTGTTCACAAGGTGTTTCTATGATTTGACCTATTAACCTACGTTTTGACCCGACATGACCCATATTCGAACTTGAACGAGATATTGTCAAGATGATCATTCTGAGCAAGTGTCATGATGGTAGGATCAAAACTGTGGCCTCTAGTGTGTTCACAAGGTTGTCTATGATTTGACCTACTGACCTATTTTTGACTCGACAAAATCCATATTCGAACTTGACCGATATATTGTCAAGATGATCATTCTGAGCAAGTTTGATGATGATCGGACCAAAACTGTGCCCTCTAGTGTTTTCACAAGGTTTTTCTATAAATTGACCAACATTTTGAACCGACAAGACCCATATTCGAACTTGACCGAGATGTTGTCAAGATGATCATTCTGACCAAGTTTGATGATGATTGGCACCAAAATGTGACCTCTAGTGTGTTCACAAGAAAAGTTTACGCACGGACGACGGACTACGGACGACGACACCGGACATCTCCCAGTCACAAAAGCACGCCATGACCTTCGGTCAGGTGAGCTAAAATACGTTTAACCCTTATCCACTCTCTGGGCTATTCCAGCAGACGACTAGAGTGTCCGACTGCCAATCATTGGGTGCTTTTCTTTCTAACGTCCGAGGACATTATATACACACCAGATTCTACACTAACCATGTATGGCAGGGTCTTAAACTGGCACAGAGGATGACTCTCTCTGCCCAGGGGGCCTCCAGTTAACGTTCTGGTCCGGATGGCAGCACACTTTATGACATTAATCCCTGCAACTGATGCCAATGGAGCGTGTCCGCTCGAAATTGTATCACCGTTGCCAGGGGATCGAACCGGTGCCGCTAGCATCAGATGCGAGTGCACAAACCACCGAGCTAAAACGCTCCACTATCACGCTACTTAGTTACACAACATGCCCGAATGATTTCGGTTTCGCTGAGACTGATTAGTTTACAGTTTCTGCAAGATCGTTTAGGTCATCATGTTTCGTCAAAAATGAGCGACATGGAAACGGTGCTTATTTTCTGTATACTCCAGATTATTATGCTATTAATCAAGTAATTTCGTATTGGTAAACTTACTGGTCCGAGGTCTGTTGTATTGGCCTCGGGCCAATACAGCAGACCTCGGATCTGTTACTGGGCTAATACTGAATAACTTTATTAGTGACAATTTTATTAATTGACACCATTAAAATCATGATTATTGATATTTGACCTCCGAACAATACAGGATAGCCAATTAATAAATATCTGTATTGTACTCCTGGACAGGGTCCAATACAATCTGACAGAAATGTTGCTTTAGCAAGACTGTTTAAGACATCATGGTTTACAAAAATATGGCCGCCAGGGGGACAGGGCAGATTAGCTTAAAAACTTGTTGAATCTTATTGAAAAAAAAAGCACTGGACCAATATCGATATAATTTGGCAGAAATGATCCTTAAATGACACCTAGTAAGATCCATCCCGGTTCCTGTCGACTTTCGTAGCACATTTTCTAGCCGATGAATGGGTTGATTCTCCGAAAAACAACATGGTTGATTCAAGAAATGTTATTGACAATGACTGTATCGTGGTTAAATTCTATTACACATGCATTTTGAATAAACTCAGCGAAACTCAGGTCATCACTTTGACCCTCTTGTTCATAAACTTACCAATATATACGTCTCCGAGTTGGGTGGCATGGTTTCCGAGACAATCAGCATAAACGCGGCCACGGAGAGAAGTACTGTGGTTTCCAGGGACACTTTCTCTCCCGATTCCGGGGGTAAGAGTAATCCCAGTATGGCGACGGAGGAGATAAGTATGCATGGGAACATCAGACTCAGGACGTAGAACTGTGGTTTCCGGTCCAGCTGAAAAAATATTATCATTATGTCCCCCTCCGGAGGGGAGGGAGACATATTGTTTTTGGTGCGGATCCCGTTTGCGTTGGCGTCATCGTCGGGTATAGCCTGTTTGAAGCACTATAACCCCTGAACCTATGGGTGGATTCTAACCAAACTTGCGCAGTTACATCATTAGGGTGGGGGAAAATAATATTTAGGTTATGATGACCTTGGCCTCATTTTCAAGATCACATGCCCCCCAAAACAGTCATTTGGGGGCCAAAAATGGCTTGTCTGCATTCTATTTCTTCCGAATTGATTAATTTAGTCAAACTTGGTACAATATACCATTACAACAAACCGCAGATTTGATTAGATTTTGGTGACCTTGACCTTTTTTCAAGGTCACAGCGCCCGAAAACTAGTCAATTTTGAGACAAAACTGGCTTGTCTGCACTGTATCTCATTAACAAACTGATTATTTTTGTCAAACTTGGTACAGTATATCATAACAACATACTGCAGATTTGATTATATTTTGCTGATTTGACCTTTTTGCAAGGTTACAGGTCCCCCCAAAACCGTCAATTTTGGGCCAAAAAAGGCTTGTTTGCACTCTATCTCATTCAAGAATTGATTAATTTTAGTCAACTTGGTACAATATATCATTACAACATGACACAGATTTGATTATATTTGGGTGACCCTGACCTTTTTGGAACAAAAATGGCTTCTCCGCACTATTTCTCATAAACGAATAGATTAATTTTATTCAAACTTGGCACAATATATCGTTACAACAGATTTGGTTAGATGTTGGTGACCTTGACCATTTTCAAGGTCACAGGCCCCTCAAAACGGTCAATTTTCCGCCAAAAATGGCCTGTCAGAACTCTAAGGTAAAGCGCTCCCGAAACATACTCTTTTGGGGCCAATCTGTACCCTATATCATTTAAGAATTGATGAATGTTGGTCAAAATTGGTACAATATTTAATTACAGTCTACCAAATTTGTCTGGTGATCTGAGCTTTTTAATGACTCTTTTTTTGTTGTTGTTGTTGTTGTTTTCCGAAAACTGTCAGTTCTTTGGCCAACAATGGCTTGTTTGCAGATTACATTTTGGTGATTTTAATATAGCTAGTAAAGTCAAGGGGGTGTTTAAGATATAGTTATGGTGTGGGGACATTGTTTTCTTCTGAAAACTTTTCTAGTTATCATTATTGCTGGTGATGTGTGTACGTAAACCATGACTTGACCGAGATATTATCCAGAAAAAATATTCTGGTAAAATTTCATAAAGAGTTGATAAAAAACTGTGGCCTCTGGATATTACTCAAGGTAAATGATTAAGCGGTACGACTGATGGTGAATGAGTGAGTGAGTTTTAGGTTTACGTCCCACCAACAGCTAAGGTCATACGGAGACGGGACCTCGGTTTAAAGACTCATCCGAAAGTCTGTAGAAGCCCGGAATCGATCCTGCGATCCCTGGTTTACAAGGCGAGTAGCGTAACCACTGCACCACGGAGACTTCATACGACTGATGGCGGACTGACGACAGACACAGGTGAAAAACACCTCATAATCAACGTACCAGTAGGAATAGACATGTTGTTCACTTACTACAACATGTTGCATAACCGGGGCATATCGCTCTGCATGCTGGGTATATATATATGTATTTGCAGCAGCAGCAGCAGTAGACGGCATTTTGAAACATGTTTTTTTAATTTTCCCAGAAAACAGGATTTGGCATCTCATGCAAATCGTCTCCTATGGAGACAATTTGCAAGAGATGTCAAGTCTTTTTTTCTGGGAAAAATATCAACAATTTGTCGTCTGCTGCTTTAGCCTAGAGTGTGGTAAAGGTTAAGAAGATAACCCTGTAAGCACCATAACCTTAAGTTTGCTTGCCGTTAATTCGAACTGGAGCTTTAAAGCTTACGATTTTCCACGTACCTCTTGTCAAATCATGTCGTTGTCTTTTTTGTCTTTTTTTTACAAAATAAACTTCACTTTTGTACTATTTTAAGGTTTATTGACCAAGTCGTTAGCAACAGCAAAAAGCTCATTTGTTTATACTTTTATATTTATAAACGTCATTTTTCATCTTCATTCTTTAGCTGAGCATGAAAAAGCTCTATTAACCATCGGTCCAGCATCAAATTTGGATTCTCATCGCTGCCTGAGTGACAGTTACCTGGATGTAGAACGTGACGTCAGGAAATGGCTCTGTGCAACAACCATAGTAGGCTTCATGTCTAACCTCAGGGACGTCAATATAATGTCCCACTCCAATTAGGCACGTATGACGTCATATCGCCCTTTGGCTGGTAAACAACACGTCTAATTCCCAACCATTTAGCGTCCAAGAGACAAATTTAAGCCAACATGTTTGTTTGTCAAATGGAAAGTAGGTCACATCAATTTTACACAGGCTTTTAATAGCAGAAGGAAAATTGTAGTAGACCGTTCCCTGAAGATAATCTTTGAGTCCACTCACTTCATTCTCAACGACGAATGTTTACTGAACATTTATACGTCACACGGGCCGGTCCATCTGATACCGTTATCTAGGGATGACAATCTCATTAACAAAGACAAACTTCTGAATAAAAAACTGAAACTCATTTTCATGCGCAACAATAGAACACATTGTTTGAATTATAAAAATATGACAAAGATTGTCGAGAAGAACTGAAAACTTAAAGACAAATGTCTTACGTAATGATTCAATGGCAGGCATCGTTTAAAAATAAAAGTTTACTGTAGGCAGAAATTCTCGTGAATAACAAATAGCCGAGTCGTTCCAGTTACAGTTCGCAATCATTGAAGTCCTCGGTATGGTGAGGGCGAGGGGTGCAAGAGACACTCACGCGATGTAATTATTTTAAACCTTTTTTTCTGTATGATAATAACCTCAATGACATTCAAATCCGGATGGCATGGTGGTAGCCGCAGAATTGTGTGCCCGTGTCTCTTCAAAAGCTGGTCAACTCGATAAGTGGGAGCTGGTTTATTTCGTTTGTAAAGTTCCAAAAGCTCAGCTTTGAACATTCTTGCCACAGACTGCAAAAAACTATAGAAAAAAATGTTATTCAAAATTTGGAATTTGAACCTTGGACCTTTGGATAATAAATAGGTCCTTAAAGTTTTCTATCTAACCAATACCACCACATCGTATTCCTGTACCGTTGTCATATCAGGGTAATTTTCAGCAAAGATTTTGCAAATAAAGCGAGGGGAAAGTTGATAACCCTACATAATGGTTTCTGATGGATTGGTTCGTATGACGTAGTGTTCATTTTACACCTTTACGGTGTATGGTAAATGTTCTTTTCATTCACGCTGTATGGATAAATATTCTACACCTCTTTACGACAACAAATCCATGTGACATAGAGCATTCTTTCATATCCCCAAATCGTTCATGCTCTTATGAAAAAGTGTTATATTTCCCTTATTTATACTTAAACCTTAAAAGTTGTGGTATCCACAACCTATCTCTTGGAGAAAAATTAATAAAAATAAAGTATACCCCTGTAAACTCCAGTTTTCTCTGTATAAAGTGGGGTTTAGATGGGTGACAATTACACGGATTGTTAACTTGATGTTAACGGTGTACGGATAAAGCTTCTGCTTATTCACGGTGAACAGATAAATATTATTCACCTTAACGGCGCATGGATAAAGGTTCTGCTCATTCACGGTGTATAGCAAGGTTGGCAAAAAGGTGGTCAATAGGAGTACTGACCGGCCCGGTGGTTAAAACCGGTTTTAACCGGTTATTACTGGTCGACTGGTGGTCGATTGGGTCAGTTAAGTCACTTGAGTATATACCTCTGTCATGTTGCTATCTGGTCTTAAAAGCTTTTCCCTACATCATGTACATGAGGTTAGACTATATTTCCATCAGTCAAAAAGACACAATAGCTTTTATTAATAACAGTAATTATTTGAGGTCTTTTTTCATTTGATCAGAAGTCAAAAGGCAGTATTGCTGGTCAATTGAAGAGGTTTGATTGACTCACTGTACTGTGGACAGGTCTGTTCTTTTCTTTTCAATCAAACAATCTTTATAATTATCCTTTATTCCTATAATGGTTAAATTAATTGTTCATATCTTGATTTATAGGAAAATGAATAAGCTGAATTTATCATGGATTTTGAAGGATTTATGAAATGTCCTATTTTGTTTGATAGAAAAGAAGAGTTGTTGTTCCGAACTGTACTATTTCCACCCCCACCCCCCCCCCCCCCCCCGACCCCAACCCAAATATTCTTCCCTCTTAAACTTTGAAAATATCAATTATTTAACGTAAACTTTGATCATAAAATTTTAAAGGTTTCATCAAATAGCAGCTCACATATAGTGTTGATGTTATAGCAGAAAATTGTCACATACGTGTTAAATACACCTGTCATTAATCTTTAGGCCTGTGTAAAAGGTTGTAATTAATTAACCAAACAATGTTCGATTAAGACTCACTGATCGTTCGTTGGTTCGTTTAGGTTAAGGCTTTTTATGTCTGCCATGGTCAAGCGGACAGAACTCCATAGCTCCACAACAAGACATAGGTTAAGAGCTTCTGGGCTGCAGATGGTGGCAGTTTGTCCAACAAGAGCAAACGGCGTTGGACTGCCGATACCCTACTGTTATGTTATTTATTGGGAAGACAACAAAACAACAAACAACAGTTGTTTCACACTAATAACTACTTTAATTTACACGGTATACGGAAGCTGGAATAAGAGTGATCCACGTGACAGAGGCATCTGAGTAAAACTAGCTAGGTAAACTAGCAGCATATACTGAAACATCTCCCTTCTTTTAAAATTAATTGTAATTAATTGTACTGATTAATGCACAATCAAGCTGTCAAACGTTTCTAGTCACTGAATGTAGCATCAGGATAACTATGGTTATTCACAGGACCCGTCCGTGGTCTAAGTAAATACGACATGCGAATTGTCTGATTGGTATCGCTTGTAAGAAATGTAAACATACTGGAATCCGATACAACCAGCGGTGTCTATTAAATATCTGATAAGCATCATAATTGCTGTGGAATACATGATCCAGATAAGCAGAATTGCATCAAAATTTGTACTAAACCACAACTGTCTCTATTTAATCAGTACGGCTCCAAAACTCTCGGTTTCACCTGTCTTCAGTAACGAGTTAGGTAAACAAGTCTCCCTGCCCTACATCATAGTGTAGTTTGTATTTTCTTGTCCTTTGGGATCATTGATTCCATTGTGGAATTTTGAAAATATCTTGAGGGTCACTGATGAGGCCTAATTGGCCGAAACTAGCTAGTCTGGCCCAGAAAACATGTACACTCCATATTTTCCAGTTTTGTGGTGTATTCTTTGCTTCCAAAGGATAACCCTTTTATAGAACATATTTATCAACCTTTGGAGTCTCTTACTTTGTTTTTGGAGAAATGGGAGGCTGGGGGTGTTTCCGATAATGCAGGTTGCTCTGGTTCCGAAAGTGAAGTTTCCTCCGGAATATGCATTTCAACATCTGGTGTTACTGGTATACATTCGTTTGTTTTAATAAGATGTCGTCTGTTGCGTCTGTAAGTTGCTCCATTTCGAGTGCGCACTGAAAATGATCTGTCATTGGGTTTTGTGTTTATCAGTGATGACTGCCGGCTGCCATGTTTGCATGTTTTGTACTCGTGCGAAACCCCCAAGATCAAGAGGTCCAAGCGGCTTTGTTCTCCTATCAAAATATTTGCCGGTACGATTGTAACCTTGCAGGGAAATAACACGTGGTTTCAAACTTTCTTTTGAGGTCGGTAGGATTGACCTCAGTTCGCGGGACATGAGAAGCGCGGCAGGAGAAAAGTTTGTGCTGCTTAACTTTGTGTTCCTATATTCTAATAGACCAATAAAAGGGTCTGTATTTGCAGATTTTGCCTTTGTGAATACGCGCTTGCATATCTTTCAGACGGTTCCGCGAACCCATTTCCTTGACTATGACGCGGTGACGACGCCACGTGCTCAAAATCCCAATCTTTCGCGAACTGCGCAGACTATACTGGGGAGAAGCATGTTTGAATATCAGATATGACTCTTTCCGGGATACCTAAACGGGAAAAGATGCCTTTCATTCATTTGATGATAGTCGAACTTTTAATGTTAGGTAACTCCTTAACTTCAAAGAAATGGCTATAGGGGTCTGCAATCACAATAAAATCTTTTTGATTCCATGTGAAAAGATCGGTACCATCAAACTGCCAAGGGTATTCAGGGATAAAGTGGGGCATCAACAGTTCCTTGGGATTGGAGCTTCGATGCTCTAAGCATACGGCACAGTTTAGCACAAGTTGAGTTATATCATTAGAGATTCAAGGCCAAAAGATCAAGTCACGTGCTCGATTGAGGGTTTTTTTTACTCCCATATGACCTGCTTGAAGTAGTTCTAGCAAGCTAGAGCGCATCGACCTACGAATAACAATCCTCTCACCTCATCAAAAACAGCCAATTCTTTACGTGAACACCAGTAATCGATAACCTCAGGCTGACAGTGCTTCCTATAGACTGGCCACCAATCCAATATAACCTGTTTTAATAAGACTAGCTACTCATCCTGCTCAGTTTGGCTTTTAATTTCCTGCAGTTTTCTGTCACTAACAGGCGAATTTGAGATGACAATATTGACCTGTACATCCAAAGTTTCAGATAAATTCGGACATGTGTCACTGACAGATTTCCGAGACAGGGTGTCCGGGACAGAAATGTATTTACCTGCCCGAAATCGAAGTTCAATGTCGTAACGTTGAATCTGAATCATCATTCGTTGCAAGCGGGCGGGGTACAGGTAAAGGGGCTTCTTGAAAATCGGTATAAAACTAAGATAATCAGTTTCAACTATGACTTTTCTGCCATAAGCCCGATGGTGATACCTCTTTAGACCAAACAGTATGCCAAAACATTCAAGTTCAATCTGTGCAAAGTTCTTCTCGCTTGATGTCAGCGATTTGGAAGCATAAGCTATAGGTTTTCCCTCTTGTAGAAGTTAGGCCCTCAGACCTGACCTACTACTGTCAGCTTGCAAAATAAGCGTTTTTGCAGGGTCATAGTAAGCTAACTCCTGACCTGGTTCCTGAGTGATTATTTCTTTAACCTTGGAGAAGGCTGCTTCTTGCGGTTTGCCCCAGTAAAATTCCACTGAATTCCTAAGCAACTCACGCAAGGGACATGTGACTTCCTCCAAATTGGGAGCGAATGGTGAGAAATAATTTACCATCCTAAACCAAGTTTCAAGCTCTTGCCGATTGACTGGCGGCGTCATGTCTCTAATGGCTGCGATTTTGGCCGGATCCGGGCGCAAACCCCCATCAGACAAAACGTGGCCAAAGTATTTAATTTCACTGAGACCGACTTCAAGTTTGTCCTGATTAAGCCGAATATCCTTTTCTAATGCCCTGTCCAAAGCTGCTCTCAAATTACAGTCCTGCTCCTCCCTAGTTTTGCCGTAGCTCAAGATATCGTCTACAATGGCGACCACCCGGGTAAGCCCTCAAAACATTAATCCATTTTTGATTGGAAGGTGTCCTTGCTTAATTTTAAACCAATAGGGAGCCGGAGGTACATATACCTGCCAAAACAGGTTTTAAAGGTAGTCAAAATTGAAAATTCCCTAATTATCATGACGTTCCGATAAGCTGTCGTCGTATCCATTGGCACCATTGAGTTGCGACACTACGTCATCAATGTTTTTTGTTGAGGTCATGCGGATCCAAACATATCCTCAGTTTACCTGACTTTTTCTCTACAATGACCATAGACCCACTGACTGGGCTCTTGAACTCTATAAATTACCACTAATGACTCCATTTGTTCACGCTCGGCTTTGCATCTGTCCTTGAGCGTGACAGGTATTTTATGCGGCGGATGGATGACAGATATAGCGTCCGGTTTGAGGTGTATTGAACATTTGCCAAGAATGGTACCTAAACCGTTAAATAGTTGCGGGTAATCTTTCAAGACTGAAGACTTGGTCATGTGACCCTGCTCGACCGACTGCTTGCTGTCGACGGCATAAGTTAACTTTACGAGATCGAACTCAATGCATGATTTCAAACCAAACAATGGTGTTGTTTGAGTATGATTTGTGCCTGCATGCATGCATGTCAAATTAATAGTACCCTGTGAGTGCAGCGGATTGCCGTTGTATGCTGAAAGTCTAGTGCATGAAGGTTGGAGTGCAGTCTTAACACCAAGTTGTTGAAAAGCCTAGTAAGGTAATATGTTTACCTGACTTCCAGTGTCATCTTTGAAGGTAAGCCTCTTTATTGACGGACCTACGTCCATTTCAACAAAAAATTGTCATTTTTAATACGTGACTCCACACTATCAATAAACAAGTCTTCAAATGACACATCCTTCGAAATCCAACATTGTTCACATTTTTAGACCTACACTGTTCTTTGAAATGGTTCCATTTCTAACACGAAAATCGCTGTTAACCCTTCGCAGGGCACATCCCTTTAGCAGGTTTTTGTCACAGTTCCGCACTGTCTCTGATCGGTTTCCGCCGGTTTCGTCGGTTTACCCTTTGTTGGATTCTAGTTGGAGCCCTTGTGTGGTCCCTTCGGTTTAGCACCCCCCCTGAACTTAGTGCCCTGGTCCGAACCCTGTCCTTTGTCTACGTAATTTACTGCAGCGGTTGCTGAATCCATGCTGGCCCCCGTGGTCAACGTTGACGTCAATGTTTTTAGCTGCTCCTGGGGGTAATTATACGTTTGACATATTTGTACTGCCGTTTCCATTAGGGTCTGATGTTCCTTTGGTGTCTCTGATGGGAGTTGTTGGTTAATTGTATCGAATCCTGATCACTGCTTCCACTTCTACTTGGCTAACGTAAGGTCAGCACCAACCGTTAAAGGTTTCTTACGTATGTCCTGTGAACGAACTCCAAATACCAAACGGTCTCTTATCATATAATTTATGTACGTTTCTTTAAACGAACAGTCCTTGGACAATAGAAGTAGAGGCAATGATCAGGAATCGATACAATTAACCTACAGCTCCCATCAGAGACACCAAAGGGAAAGAAACACACACATGAAGCAACAGACCCCAACGGAAACACCAACAGGACAGTTACTTTCCCACAAAATGGCAAAAAGGCTATCCATAATAAAATAATATAAGCGACACAAACACCCAAAGAAAACCATAACAAAAATAAATCGCGACAGAAGAACCGCCTTGGAACGGTCAGCGGAAACGAATTCGACTGGGGGCTTAAATCCATTTTACGTGTTCACAATCCTCGCCCTTACTTCCGTCGCGACCCAGACAAACAACCCGTTCTGGCCTCCTAACTCATCAGTGCAACATCTCCGTGTACACAAATAATCAAACAACCACAGAGGTGAGACAACGGTGAAGACTCGACAGCAAGAAACCACTGAAATGCTCGAGCAAAAGAAAACCAACAGTTAGACTCCGACGGGCCCGACTAGAGACAGAGTATCAGGCACCAACCAACATTACCTTGAATTAGATCTCTCTAATTCTCAATAAGACCCGTAGCTGGAACCGCCGCAGAACCCGAGGCCCGACCCACCGACGTGCAATTAAAGAGGGAAGCAAAGTTGTCAACCGTGACTGGGTCAACCACCATGCACGCAGTCTGTCGTATAACATTTATGTTGTACCAAATCTTTTTATATCGTGGAATGATTTACGGAATTGGGTGCTGAAGTCATTGCGGTTATATATTTTTGTGAATTTATATACTAAGTCACCATAAAATTCGGGTTCCGATATACCCTGCTGCAGAAGAGATTTGAGTCCAATATTGAATTTAGAAAATAAACCAGAATGGCGTCTATACAATTTTGAAAAGGCCTCGCGCAGCCCATGGTACCTATAACCCTGCTTAAGAAGCCTAGCCGTAAATAATTTATTACGGGTGTTGAAGTCAGTTACATGACCACACACTCTGGCAAACCGAATTAATTGCGAAACACAAACGCCACAGGATGGCGCACGAGGAACATCACCATCCAAAAAAGGAAAACCCACAATCCCAAAGCCAAAACCACAGCGCTTATCACAAATTTTGCATGAAACAAACCCACCCACAACAGATGCAAATCCAAAAACGGGGCATCGGCACCAGAAGAATCCGCCCTAATTAACTGAAGTTCTGCGGGTAAATCTGACTGATCAAACCAGCTAAATAAGTATTATCAATATTTAATAAATCATCCAAATATCTAGAAGTGGAGCTAAAAGCTTCAATGATTTTAGACTGGTTTTCAGCTGAAAGGGACATCATGAAGTCTCTCTCATAACAAAACAAAAATAAAGACGTCTAAGGTTTAGGAGGTAATACGTTCGTATTTTGCGAATAAAAAGACCTGAGCCCTTTCAGTCGTGTTACAAACTGTTCCACCGAGCTGTCCCCTTGGACCTCGCCATTAAATTTATACCGAGCAAAAACTGGATTTGAATTTGGTTGTACATGATTCTGAAATGCCGTGCAAATGGCATTAACCTTTCCTCTCTCCTCGGCTGTTAGGGTGAGGGTGTTACAAATCTAACGGCCCTTTTCGCCCACTCAGAGAAGCAAATATGTAACATGTACTTCTTCTGTCTTTCCTGCTCATGCACCTGGGAAAATTAATTCCGCATGTTGCCTAAATTTCTTGAAAGCTTCAAGAAGATTGGCACTATTCCAGTCCATTTTGGATATTGGCACGCCTGATAACTCCATATCGTGTCCGATAATGTACAATAATTAGTACCAAGAAAGCTATTTGTAAGTTCTCCAACTATCTGTAATTATCACTTTTACTTTCTGACACCATGCTTTGTTATTTATTGGGAAGACAACAAACAAGGGTTGTTTCACACTAATAACTACTTCATATTTAATATACACGGTAAGTTATCAATACGGACGCTGGAATAAGAGTGATCCACATGGCAGAGGCATCTGAGTAAAACTAGCTAGTTAGATTAGCAGTAGATACTGAAACACCCACCAAAGAAAATGAAGCAGTGCCTGTTTTTGAAATTTATAAGGCTGGTCGAAAAATGAGCTGAAAATGTATCGAAATGCAAATACGACTGCAAATCGTGATTTCTATACTTTGCTCAAGGGTGATAAGTAATACAATAGTGCTTCTTCTTTTTGCCGCTTGATATTGGCCATTTTACTCAGGCTAACTTCAGACAATTGTCATATTTATTACATTAACCAGTTGTATATTAGTGGACTCTTCTATTGCTATATATTGGACCAGTCCATTTGTCATATAAGGGGTGTCAGGCCTATTTTTTCTATTTTTGATGGAAAATTCTGTTAGCAAATAGTGCAGGCCCTGATCAGACATGGTGTTCTGTGGGGTCTGATCTGGGCCAGCACTGTTTGCCAAGGTACCCATTTAGGGTTTTCCCGCATGCAATGGGTAAAAAAGAAACAAGTGATCCACCCAAGGAATGTCCATTCTATATTTTTTGGACCCCAGAGCCATGGTTGGCAGGATTTATGTGAGTGACCATTTGGCATTGCTCCGTTCTAAGTATCTAAAGCTCTGGGCCTTATGGTTTCAGAGAAGAAGACTTTTTTTAAGTTTTTCCTATTATAAGTCTATGGGAACTAATATGCCTCTGGGCGTGACCAATTTTTTACCCCAGGGGCATTGTTGGCAGGATTTATTTGAGTGACCACTTGACGTTGCTGCATACTTAATATCTAAGCTCTGGGCACTGATGGTTTCAGAGAAGATTTTTGTCAGTTTTTCCTCAGGGTGTGGCCAATTTGGACCCCAGGGGCATAGTTGGCAGGATTTATGCAGTTGAATACTTCAAGTTGCTACATACTAAGCTCTTGGCCTTATGGTTTCAGAGGAGAAAAGTTTCAAGATTTTGTCATTATTAGTCTATGGGAGCTACTAAGCACCGGGGCGTTGCCAATTTGGACTCAAGAGTCATAGTTCGCAGGACTTAGTAGGTGACCACATAACTTTGCTACATACTACAGTTTAACCTGTATTAAGCAAGTGCCTAAGGGATAGTCAAAATATGCTTGCTTAAGACAGGTTCTTGCTTAATACAGGTGAAATTTAACACATCTGCCTTTCTTGGGAACTGAATGCCCGCTTGCTTAAGACAGGTTGCTTGCTTCATAGAGGTGGCCACTAAGACAGGTTTTACTGTAAATGTCTAAGCTTTAGGCTTTATGGTTTCAGACAAGAAGTTTTTCCGTTTATTGGTCTATGGAAGCTAATGAGCCAAAGGTGGTGGCCATGGCGGCCATGTTTTTTGTCTGATCAAAATTTCTTCAATGAATCTGACAATGGTAGACCCAAGGAACATTCATGAAAATTAAGAACGAAATCCATTTAGCGGTTTTGGAGGAGAAGATTAAAAAAAAAAGATCCCTTTATGAGTCTATGGAAGCTAATTAGCCAATGGGCGTGTCCATGGCAACCATGTTTTTTGTCTGATCAAAATTGCTTCAAGGAATCTGACAGAGGTCCACCCAAGGAACATTCATGCAAAGTAAGAATGAAATCCATTAAGTTGAGCGGTTTTGGAGGAGAAGGTTTTTAAAACTTTTCCCCATATAAGTCTTTGAAAGCTAATGAGCCAAGGGGCATGGCCATGGCAGTCATGTGGGGCATGGCCATGGTGGCCATGTTTTTTGTCTGATCCGAATTTCTTCAAGGAATCTGACAGAGGTCCACCCAAGGAACATTCATGCAAAATAAGAATAAAATCCATTGAGCGGTTTTGGAGGAGAAGATTTTTAAATATTTTTTTTTTGTTTCGATGCCATTTTGTTCTGCATGTAACAAAATTCTTTGAAGGAATTCAGAAGAGGACTATGTGAGAAACATTCCTGTGAAGTTTGGTTACAATCGACCAAGTAGTTAAGGAGGAAATGTTTAAAGAAAAAAGTTAACGCACGGATGCACAACCGCACAGACGCACAACAGACACAGGGCCATAACATATAACATAAGACCCGCCGGTCTTTGGCCAGTGGAGCTAAAAAATGAACAGATTTATGTTTTTATTTCTTTCTATATTTATTTTTTCCTTTCCTCCGTCGGATTCGGTATGCCTCCCTTTTCAACTAAGCCATTTTAACCCTCAGGGATCTGGAGAACTGTTGACACTGTAGTATAATTAGGTCTAATAAATCAATCTCCCTCAGTATTTTGAATTTATTTTGAAACATCAAGTCGTATAAATAGAGTTTGTGTTGAAAACATCAGTTCTATCATCAGTGTGATGGGCAAGTGAAATTTCTGATGTTTTGAATTTTAGAATGACAATTTGTAGGTGGACCTCTATAGATATGTGATAGTCAGCAAAATTGGAGGAGATTAATTCAGATACAGGAAGGTACTTTTAAATAAATAAATAAACAAGAACTTTTGAAGAAGAGAAGATTTTTTTAACATTACACTACATGCTATATAGTGAAAATAAACCCCGCACACTGCAGCCATGTTTTTTGTCGGATCAAAATTTCTTCAAGGAATCTGGCAGAGGTCCACCCAAGGAACATGCATGCCAAATAACTATGAAATAAAACAAGAACTTTTGCAGAAAATATTTTCAGCATTACACTATATTTTATATAGTGAAAATAAGCCTCGCCCATGGCGGCCATGTTTTTTTGTAAGATCATTTTTTTTTCAAGGAATCTGACAACAGTCCACCCAAGGACAATTCATGCAAATTACAATGAAATCCCACAAGTACTTTTGCAGAAAATGATTTTTTAGCATTACGTTATATGTTAAATAGTGAAAATAAGCCCCACCCATGGCGGCCATGTTTTTTGTCGGATCAAAATTTCTAAAAGGAATCTAAAAGAGGTCCACCCAAGGAACATTCATGCAAAATAAAAACAAGGCATCGCATGCGATACAAATCCCCTCGCACTAGACAACTGAAATGGCAAAAGTCCAACTTGCTTGAGGTATTATCATATGCAACATTTGTGTAAAATTTTAAAAATCCTCCAATAAATGTACATTCTAGAGTACAGAAGCCTCCGTGGTCGAGTGGTTACGCTACTCGCCTTGTAAACCAGGGGTCGCAGGTTCGATCCCGGGCTTCTCCAGACTTTCGGATGAGTCTTTAAACCGAGGTCCCGTCTCCGTATGACCTTAGCTGTTGGTGGGACGTAAAACTGAAACACTCACTCACTCACATTCTAGAGTGATGACGTTTCTCTAAAAATAGCCATAGTGACCTTGACTTGAGGCCATGACCACAAAAGTAGATCTTGCTCAAGATATTATCATAAGCATCTTTTGTGTGAAGTTATATTAAAATCTGTTAATAAATGTAGGCAGTAGAGCCATGACAAAGTTTTTCTAAAGATAGCCACAGTGACCTTGACTTTGACCTTGAAAGTCGAAGTAAGTCGAGATATTATCATAAGAAACATTTGTGTAAAGTTCTATTACAATCCATCATTAAATGTAGGCGCTAGAGCGATGACAAAGTTTTTCTAAAAATAGCCACAGTGACCTTGACCTTGAAAGTCTAAATAGCTCGAGATATTGTCATAAGGAACATTTGTGTGAAGTTATATTGAAATTGGTGAAAAAATGTAAGCACTAGAGCAATGACAAAGTTTTTCTAAAAATAGCCACAGTGACCTTGACCTTGAAAGTCAAACTCGCTCGAGGTATTGTCATAAGGAACATTTGTGTGAAGTTATATTGAAATGGGTGAAGACATGTAAGCGCTAGAGCCATGACAAAGTTTTTCTAAAAATAGCCACAGTGACCTTGACCTTGGAAGTGGAACTCACTAGAGATATTGTTATAAGGAACATTTGTGTGAAGTAATATTGAAACTGGTGAAAAAAATGTAAGCGCTACAGCAATGACAAAGTTTTTCTAAAAATAGCCACAGTGACCTTGATCATGAAAGTCGAACTCGTTCGAGGTATTGTCATAAGCAACATTTGTGTGAAGTTATATTGAAATCAGTGAAGAAATGTAGGCGCTAGAGCGATGACAAAGTTTTCTAAAAATAGCCATAGTGACCTTGACCTTGAAAGTCGAAATGGCGAGATATTGTCATAAGGAACAGTTGTGTGAAGTTATATTGAAATCGATGAAGAAATGTAAGCGCTAGAGGGATGACGATGTTTTTCTAAAAATAGACACAGTGACCTTGACCTTGAAAGTGGTACTCAGTAGAGATATTGTCATAAGGAACATTTGTATGAAGTTATATTGAAATTGGTGAAGAAATGTAAGCGCTAGAGCGATGACAAAGTTTTTCTAAAAAATAGCCACGGTGACCTTGACCTTAAGGCCTTGACCTTGATAGTCAAACCCGCTTGAGATATTGTCATAAGGAACATTTGTGTGAAGTTATATTGAAATCAGTGAAGAAATATAGGCGATAGAGCGATGACAAAGTTTTTTCTAAAAATAGCCACAGTGACCTTGACCTTAAGGCCATGAGTTGGAAAGTCGAACTCGCTGGAGATATTTTTATAAGGAACATTTGTGTGAAGTTATATTGAAATTGGTGAAGAAATATAGGCGCTAGAAAATGTTGTTCTAAAGATAGCCACAGTGACCTTGACCTTGAGGTCATGACCTTGAAAGTAGGAGCCTCCGTGGTGCAGTGGTTACGCTACTCGCCTTGTAAACCAGGGATCGCAGGATCGATCCCGGGCTTCTCCAGACTTTCTGATGAGTCTTTAAAACCGAGGTCCCGTCTCCGTATGACCTTATCTGTTGGTGGGACGTAAAACTCAAACACTCACTCACTGACCTTGAAAGTCCAATTCGCTCAAGATATTGTCATAAGGAACATTTGTGTGAAGTTATATTGAAATCAGTGAAGAAATGTTGGAGCTTGAGCGATGACAAAGTTTTTCTAAAAATAGCCACTGTGACCTTGACCTTGAAGCAATGACCTTGAAAGTGAAACTGGCTCGAGATATTTTAATAAAGATCATTTGTGTGAAGTTATATTGAAATTGGTGATGAAATGTAAGCGCTAGAGCGATGACAATGTTTTTCTAAAAATAGCCACAGTGACCTTGAGGTTATGACCTTGAAAGTCAAACTCGCTCGAGATATTTTTAGCTCCACTGGCCGAAGGCCAGCGGGGCTATTGTCATGGCCCTGTGTCCGTCGTGCGTCCGTGCGTTAACTTTTTCTTTAAACATCTTCTCCTCCTAAACTACTGGGCCAATTGTAACCAAACTTCACAGGAATGTTCCTTACATAGTCCTCTTCTAAATTCCTTCAAAGAATTTTGTTACACCCAGATTTCTGGTTGCCATGGCAACAAAACCAAAAAAAAAATTAAAAATCTTTAAAAATCTTCTCCTCCAAAACCACCTGTTGGATTTCATTTTTATTTTGCATGAATGTTCCTTGGGTGGACCCCTTTCAGATTCCTTGAAGAAATTTTGATCCGACAAAAAACATGGCCGCCATGGGCGGGGCTTATTTTCCCTATTTAACATATAGTGTAATGCTAAAACATCTTCTCCTCCTTAACTACTGGGCCAATTGTAACCAAACTTCACAGGAATGTTCCTTACTTAGTCCTCTTCTAAATTCCTTCAAAGAATTTTGTTACACCCAGAACTCTGGTTGCCATGGCAACAAAACAACACAAAATATTAAGAATCTTTAAAAATCTTCTCCTCCAAAACCACCTGTTGGATTTCATTTTTATTTTGCATGAATGTTCCTTGGGTGGACCCCTTTCAGATTCCTTGAAGAAATTTTGATCCGACAAAAAACATGGCCGCCATGGGCGGGGCTTATTTTCCCTGTTTAACATATAGTGTAATGCTAAAACATCTTCTCCTCCTAAACTACTGGGCCAATTGTAACCAAACTTCACAGGAATGTTCCTTACTTAGTCCTCTTCTAAATTCCTTCAAAGAATTTTGTTACACCCAGAACTCTGGTTGCCATGGCAACAAAACCACACAAAAAATTAAAAATCTTTAAACATCTTCTCCTCCAAACCCACCTGTTGGATTTCATGATCCCCTCGCACAACATAGGTGCGGGGTGGGGGGGGATATAGCATTTGTCCCGTACGTACGTAAGTACGTACTTTTGTCATCGCTCTAGCGCTACGTACGTACATACTTTTGTCATCGCTCTAGCGCCACGTACGTACGTACGTACGTACTTTTGTCATCGCTCTAGCGCCTACATTTCTTGACCGATTTTAATATTACTTCATACAAACGTTCCTTACGACAATATCTGGAGCAAGATCGACTTTCAAGGTCATGACCCGAGGGTCAAGGTCACTCTGGCTATTTTTTTGAAAAACTTTGTCATGGCTCTAGCGCCTACATTTCTCCCCCAATTTCAATATAACTTCAAACAAATGATCCTTATAAAACTATCTCGAGCGAGTTGGACTTTCAAGGTCATGACCTCAAGGTCAAGGTCACTGTGGTTATTTTTAGAAAAACATTGTCATTGCTCTCGCGCTTACATTTCTTCACCAATTTCAATATAACTTCACACAAATGATCCTTATAAAAATATCTTGAGCGAGTTCCACTTTCAAGGTCATGGCTTCACGGTCAAGGTCACAGTGGCTATTTTTAGAAAAACTTTGTAATCGCTCTAGCTCCTACATTTCTTCACTGATTTCAATATAACTTCACACAAATGTTCCTTATGACAATATCTTGAGCGAGTTGGACTTTCAAGGTCATGACCTCAAGGTCAAGGTCACTGTGGCTATTTTTAGAAAAACATTTTCATCGCTTTAGCGCCTACATTTCTACACCAATTTCAATATAACTTCACACAAATGTTCCTTATTAAATTATCTCCAGCGAGTTCGACTTTCCAACTCATGGCCTCAAGGTCAGGGTCACTGTGGCTATTTTTAGAAAAAACTTTGTCATCGCTCTATCGCCTATATTTCTTCACTGATTTCAATATAACTTCACACAAATGTTCCTTATGACAATATCTCAAGCGGGTTCGACTATCAATGTCAAGGCCTCATGGTCAAGGTCAAGGTCACTGTGGCTATTTTTTAGAAAAACTTTGTCATCGCTCTAGCGTTTACATTTCTTCACCAATTTCAATATAACTTCATACAAATGTTCCTTATGACAATATCTCTAGCGAGTTCCACTTTCAAGGTCAAGGTCACTGTGTCTATTTTTAGAAAAACTTCGTCATCCCTCTAGCGCTTACATTTCTTCATCGATTTCAATATAACTTCACACAAATGTTCCTTATGACAATATCTCACCATTTCGACTTTCAAGGTCAAGGTCACTATGGCTATTTTTAGAAAACTTTTTTATCGCTCTAGTGCCTACATTTCTTCACTGATTTCAATATAACTTCACACAAATGTTGCTTATGACAATACCTCGCACGAGTTTGACTTTCAAGGTCAAGGTCACTGTGGCTATTTTTAGAAAAACTTTGTCATTGCTCTAGCGTTTACATTTTTTTCACCAATTTCAATATTACTTCACACAAATGTTCCTTATAACAATATCTCTAGTGAGTTCCACTTTCAAGGTCAAGGACACTGTGGCTATTTTTAGAAAAACTTTGTCATGGCTCTAGCGCTTACATTTCTTCATCCATTTCAATATAACTTCACACAAATGTTCCTTATGACAATACCTCGAGCGAGTTTGACTTTCAAGGTCAAGGTCACTGTGGCTATTTTTAGAAAAACTTTGTCATTGCTCTAGTGACTACATTTTTTCCAAATTTCAATATAACTTCACACAAATGTTCCTTATGACAATATCTCGAGCTATTTAGACTTTCAAGGTCAAGGTCACTGTGGCTATTTTTAGAAAAACTTTGTCATCGCTCTAGCGCCTACATTTAATGATGGATTGTAATAGAACTTTACACAAATGTTTCTTATGATAATATCTCGACTTACTTCGACTTTCAAGGTCAAAGTCAAGGTCACTGTGGCTATCTTTAGAAAAACTTTGTCATGGCTCTACTGCCTACATTTATTAACAGATTTTAATATAACTTCACACAAAAGATGCTTATGATAATATCTTGAGCAAGATCTACTTTTGTGGTCATGGCCTCAAGTCAAGGTCACTATGGCTATTTTTAGAGAAACGTCATCACTCTAGAATGTGAGTGAGTGTTTCAGTTTTACGTCCCACCAACAGCTAAGGTCATACGGAGACGGGACCTCGGTTTAAAGACTCATCCGAAAGTCTGGAGAAGCCCGGGATCGAACCTGCGACCCCTGGTTTACAAGGCGAGTAGCGTAACCACTCGACCACGGAGGCTTCTGTACTCTAGAATGTACATTTATTGGAGGATTTTTAAAACTTTACACAAATGTTGCATATGATAATACCTCAAGCAAGTTGGACTTTTGCCATTTCAGTTGTCTAGTGCGAGGGGATTTGTATCGCATGCGATGCCTTGTTTTTATTTTGCATGAATGTTCCTTGGGTGGACCTCTTTTAGATTCCTTTTAGAAATTTTGATCCGACAAAAAACATGGCCGCCATGGGCGGGGCTTATTTTCACTATTTAACATATAACGTAATGCTAAAAAATCATTTTCTGCAAAAGTACTTGTGGGATTTCATTGTAATTTGCATGAATTGTCCTTGGGTGGACTGTTGTCAGATTCCTTGAACTAATTTGATCTTACAAAAAAACATGGCCGCCATGGGCGAGGCTTATTTTCACTATATAACATATAGTGTAATGCTGAAAATATTTTCTGCAAAAGTTCTTGTTTTATTTCATAGTTATTTGGCATGCATGTTCCTTGGGTGGACCTCTGTCAGATTCCTTGAAGAAATTTTGATCCGACATAAAACATGGCTGCAGTGGGCGGGGTTTATTTTCACTATATAACATGTAGTGTAATGTTAAAAAAGTCTTTTCTTCAAAACATCAGAAATTTCACATGCCCATCACACTGGTGATACACAAACTCTATTTATACGACTTGATGTTTGAAAATAAATTCAAAATACTGAGGGAGATTGATTAATTAGACCTAATTATACTACAGTGTCAACAGTTCTCCAGATCCCTGAGGGTTAAAATGGCTTAGTTGAAAAGGGAGGCATACCGAATCCGACGGAGGAAAGGAAAAAATAAATAAAGAATGAAATAAAAACATAAATCTGTTCATTTTTAGCTCCACTGGCCAAAGACCGGCGGGTCTTATGTTATATGTTATGGCCCTGTGTCTGTTGTGCGTCTGTGCGGTTGTGCATCCGTGCGTTAACTTTTTTCTTTAAACATTTCCTCCTTAACTACTTGGTCGATTGTAACCAAACTTCACAGGAATGTTTCTCACATAGTCCTCTTCTGAATTCCTTCAAAGAATTTTGTTACATGCAGAAAAAAATGGCATCGAAAGCAAAAAAAAAATATTTAAAAATCTTCTCCTCCAAAACCGCTCAATGGATTTTATTCTTATGTTGCATGAATGTTCCTTGGGTGGACCTCTGTCAGATTCCTTGAAGAAATTCGGATCAGGCAAAAAACATGGCCACCATGGCCATGCCCCACATGACTGCCATGGCCATGCCCCTTGGCTCATTAGCTTTCAAAGACTTATATGGGGAAAAGTTTTAAAAACCTTCTCCTCCAAAACCGCTCAACGTAATGGATTTCATTCTTACTTTGCATGAATGTTCCTTGGGTGGACCTCTGTCAGATTCCTTGAAGCAATTTTGATCAGACAAAAAACATGGCCGCCATGGACACGCCCATTGGCTAATTATCTTCCATAGACTCATAAAGGGATCTTTTTTTTTAATCTTCTCCTCCAAAACCGCTAAATGGATTTCGTTCTTAATTTTCATGAATGTTCCTTGTGTCTACCATTGTCAGATTCATTGAAGAAATTTTGATCAGACAAAAAACATGGCCGCCATGGCCACCACCTTCCTTTGGCTCATTAGCTTCCATAGACCAATAAACGGAAAAACTTCTTCTCTGAAACCATAAAGCCTAAAGCTAAGACATTTACATGTAGTATGTAGCAAAGTTATGTGGTCACCTACTAAGTCCTGCGAACTATGACTCGTGAGTCCAAATTGGCAACGCCCCGGTGCTTAGTAGCTCCCATAGACTAATAATGACAAAATCTTGAAACTTTTCTCCTCTGAAACCATAAGGCCAAGAGCTTAGTATGTAGCAACTTGAAGTATTCATCTGCATAAATCCTGCCAACTATGTCCCTGGGGTCCAAATTGGCCACACCCTGAGGCCCATAAGCTCCCATAGACTTATACTGGGAAAAACTGACAAAAATCTTCTCTGAAACCATCAGTGCCCAGAGCTTAGATATTAAGTATGCAGCAACGTCAAGTGGTCACTCAAATAAATCCTGCCAACAATGCCCCTGGGGTAAAACATTGGTCACGCCCAGAGGCATATTAGTTCCCATAGACTTATAATAGGAAAAACTTAAAAAAAGTCTTCTTCTCTGAAACCATTAGGCCCAGAGCTTTAGATATTTAGAACGGAGCAATGCCAAATGGTCACTCACATAAATCCTGCCAACCATGGCTCTGGGGTCCAAAAAATATAGAATGGACATTCCTTGGGTGGATCACTTGTTTCTTTTTTACCCATTGCATGCGGGAAAACCCTAAATGGGTACCTTGGCAAACAGTGCTGGCCCAGATCAGACCCCACAGAACACCATGTCTGATCAGGGCCTTCACTATTTGCTAACATAGTTTTCCATCAAAAATAGAAAAAATAGGCCTGACACCCCTTATATGACAAATGGACTGGTCCAACATATAGCAATAGAAGAGTCCACTAGTATACCATTGGTTAATGTAATAAATATGACAATTGTCTGAAGTTAGCATGTGGAGCGACAGGCCCTCTTGGGCCTCTTGTTATAAGGATCATTTGTGTGAAGTTATATTGAAATTGGGGGAGAAATGTAGGCGCTAGAGCCATGACAAAGTTTTTCAAAAAATAGCCAGAGTGACCTTGACCTTGATGTCATGACCTTGAAAGTCGATCTTGCTCCAGATATTGTCATAAGGAACGTTCGTGTGAAGTTATATAAAAATCGGTCAAGAAATGTAGGCGCTAGAGCGATGACAAAAGTACGTACGTACGTACGTGGCGCTAGAGCGATGACAAAAGTACGTACGTACGTGGCGCTAGAGCGATGACAAAAGTACGTACGTACGTACGGGACAAATGCTATATCCCCCCTCACAACTATGTTGTGCGAGGGGATAATGAAATCCAACAGGTGGGTTCGGAGGAGAAGATTTATAAAGATTTTTAATTTTTTGTGTGGTTTTGTTGCCATGGAAACCAGAGTTCTGGGTGTAACAAAATTCTTTGAAGGAATTTAGAAGAGGACTAAGTAAGGAACATTCCTGTGAAGTTTGGTTACAACTGGCCCAGTAGTTTAGGAGGAGAAGATGTTTTAGCATTACACTATATGTTAAATTGGGAAAATAAGCCCCACCCATGGCGGCCATGTTTTTTGTCGGATCAAAATTTCTTCAAGGAATCTGAAAGAGGTCCACCCAAGGAACATTCATGCAAAATAAAAATGAAATCCAACAGGTGGTTTTGGAGGAGAAGATTTTTAAAGATTTTTAATTTTTTGTGTTGTTTTGTTGCCATGGCAACCAGAGTTCTGGGTGTAACAAAATTCTTTGAAGGAATTTAGAAGAGGACTAAGTAAGGAACATTCCTGTTAAGTTTGGATACAATGGGCCCAATAGTTTAGGAGGAGAAGATGTTTTAGCATTACACTATATGTTAAATAGGGAAAATAAGCCCCGCCCATGGCGGCCATGTTTTTTGTCGGATCGAAATTTCTTCAAGGAATCTGAAAGAGGTCCACCCAAGGAACAGTCATGCAAAATAAAAATGAAATCCAACAGGTGGTTTTGGAGGAGAAGATTTTTAAAGATTTTTAATTTTTTGTGGTTTTGTTGCCATGGCAACCAGAGTTCTGGGTGTAACAAAATTCTTTGAAGGAATTTAGAAGAGGACTATGTAAGGAACATTCCTGTGAAGTTTGGTTACAATTGGCCAAGTACTTTAGGAGGAGAAGATGTTTAAAGAAAAAGTTAACGCACGGACGCACGACCGCATGGACGCACGACGGACACAGGGCCATGACAATAGCCCCGCTGGCCTTCGGCCAGTGGAGCTAATAAATATGATTATTATAATCATAATAAAAACTGGAAGAAAACATGGTTTTCATAGAAGTTAAAAGTTTTATGTGAAAAGTAGAAGTAAAACAAAGATCAGGAATTGATACAATTAACTTACTCCACCCATAAATAAAAAGTTGATTCTTGATATTCTATTTACATGCTGAAAAGGAAAGTGAAGATTATACAAAGACAAGACATGTTTTATGTACCGGCCCCCGCCAGTCGGGGCTTGAAGAAATAGATGCTTCCACGCTGAGCTGAAACCGACCTGCACACGAATACTGGTAAACCGCTTAGAGGATCTAAGCCTGTCCAGGCAAAGCGGTGCGAGTCGGCCCGTCCATGCTAATAAACCCTATTGGTTTCATTGGATGGCATGACTTGAGATGTCATTTCATCTCAAGGTCGGGTAAAAGTCCCACAAAACTGGAAGCAACGTCTCCAAAATGGCCTTTACAATGTTGACGGAGACGTTCAACCTCAAATCAAACAGACACATGTTTTATGTACAGTGACGTGTCAGAGGATAGATCTGAAGAGAAGATTATATGGAAAGAAGAGACCCTTAATTTGCTTTCTTCTTCTTCTCCAAATCTAGCTTTGACGTGTGTGTGTGTGTGTGTGTGTGTGTGTGTGTGTGTGTGTGTGTGTGTGTGTGTGTGTGTGTTTTTAAGATATTTTATTTTGTGGACATTGCTGAAGGTAAACATTTGTTAATACAATAGATTCTAAAAGAAAAAAAAAGATCAAACATGTGGCAAAAATAGTTTGGTGTAATTTTGGAACCAGGTACCAAATTTTTTATCAAACAAACAAACAAGCCAACAATATTATTACTCGTGTAAAAAGGTGTTGTCTTTGGCCAGCTGTAACAATTGATGTGAGAACTGTTGATTCTTTGAAGATTTTTTCTTTTGTATTCAGACTTGTTTAAAGTTAGGCTAATAATACCAATTGTAATTAATATCATGTGTAGACAGAAGGTTAATATGTTTAGTTGGACAAAAGATCCTAAATTAATTTGTAAACCTAGCTGACAAAAAGCTGCTTATGCAAGTGGCTGATTAATAAATTTATTGGAATGTCCAAACAATAGATCTTAAAACACAAAGGGGTGTATAAAAGTTTGGACAGGTTATTATAGAAACATGTTTGATTGCCTCTGTGTGTGACAGAACTGTTAATAGCTTAGTTGCCTTTAACACCCTATTGCTAAACGGTCCCTGATTTCCATAAGAAGAAAAGAAACAGAAAAAACACAAACACCTACACACAAAAAAGTAGTAAGCTATAACTTTAACACCAATTAAGTAGCAATCATACTAGCCACACTGACCATCAAACAAACAAATGCCGGTACACAGATTCATTCAGTGACATCAAATATGGGTGTTTATGTACAGTATACAGTCAATGATTATTTAGAGGATTGGCCTGCATGTTTTGGCGTTTGCCACTCATTTCATTATTTCACTGTACTACAGCTTCATATACTCTTTAATTAAGCAATTTATATTTTACTTCATATTCTGTTTTTATTTACTTTCCCAGTTTTATAGTGATAGTGGTACGCGATTCAAGCTCGCCCCGCTGGAAAGCTCGAAGTCAGAAAGTTTGGCCCACTATCATCCCTGCATCTTGGTATAGACATACGTCATGAATATGGTAAATTAAAGGTTCTTTTTCATTTGTTTTCCCACTTTTATTTTGATAGTGTTACGCGATTCAAGTTCGCCCCGATTGAAAGCGGGGGAGGTCAGTAACCAATCAAAATTAGAAAGTTTTATCCACTATCATCCCTGCTTCTTGGTTTAAATAATAGATTGGTAGTTTGTACTTTTAATGCATGTAAAAACTGCTTCCCTTATTTCAAATGAATATTTTTGTTTGAGTTCAGTAGCAGTTTTATACTTAAATTGGTATCTGCTTACCCCTGTATACTATTGATTGTTTCATTAAATATTTTCCTGTGTTCATTATGTTAGGAGCAGTGGAGAAAATTATGAGCTGTGTCCTCTATATCCCAACAATGAGGACATAGAGGGTCCATCTCATTATGATATTGGTTATTGTTGTCACGGGAAAGATTGTTGTCACGGGATGTTTGTGAATGGATGGATTTAAGGTGGTTGTGGCCATATGATTATAGTAGACGTTGACACAACGTTATAACTTCTCCCGCTTTCTCGAGGGGGTTCGGGGTTCAAGAGACGACAACTCTGTCTGATGTTTCCATGTTTTTGACTATTATCTGAACCTTCTCTCTCTCTCGACCTCGTTCATCTGAATAAATATTATAAATATCCTAAGTAATTAGGAATAACATATAGATGGTGTCCGTCAGGTGGTCGTGAGACCTACCCTCGCCAGGGACAAAGAAAGACTGACTCGAGGTCGAGAGATCGAAATGGCAAGATATGAATATTCATGAAATAATGACAATTATGATAATTTACAAATGTTCAACATGATAATGAAATAAAGTAAACGCATCCTGAATAAATATTATAAATATCCTAAGTAATTAGGAATAACATATAGATGGTGTCCGTCAGGTGGTCGTGAGACCTACCCTCGCCAGGGACAAAGAAAGACTGACAAAGGCTGAGGTAAGAATGTGCGCATGCGGTGTTAATCAGTGACGTGAAAAGCGCGCGAGACTTACATAAGGACACCGGAATTTGATATACGCTACTCAGGAATGCTTAATGCTTAATGAAATATATGAGTATATGAAGTATGAAAACAACGATCAATAGGGGAAAATAACTGGAAATGACTAGAAAGTCCTAAGCGCAAGCGCTCCTCCAGTTTCCATAATTTCACCCTGTGACATTTACTATAAGTCCATTGTGCCCTAGCCTTAATCGGGTATATGCTCTATCCATTTGCCTACTATTTGAGTACTGGATGATCTTCGTTGGAAGTGTACTGTCAAGTTCCCAAAGCTGAAATGCCCATATTGTGCCCACTGTGATGCCTATTTATTCCTTACTTGACGTTTAATAATTGAATATATTTCGTTTTTGATGGGCTATGTATCTAGAGGTTTACCTGATTTACACCCTAACTTAGATGCCTTTTCTGCTAATTCATTCCCCTCAATATTGCAATGTGATGGGCACCATCCTAACATAATGTTGAGATTTTTATTTATTATTTTATCCACAAGGTCTTCAATTTCTAGGAGGATATCTGGTCTAGAATTACATGTTCCAGAAGTAAAAGTCTGTATCGCACTTCAGGATTCTGTCAATGTTACTGACTTTTGTGGTTGGTTCTCTTCAACCCATTTAAGGGCTTCCCGTATTGCAATTAATACTGCAGTGAAGACTGTGAGATTTCCATTTAATTTATATTGTTAAGTTATCCTTAGCTCTGGTATAATGAAAGCACATCCTGTGAGAGAAATTTCTTCATGTCAACTTCAGTCTGAATAGATTTGCAATACAGAATTGTACTTTTCTCGAATGTGTGTTTTAGCCTTGCACTCAATAACCTTAATGACAGTGTAGCATTTGGTGCGATTGACTTGAGAGCAAATTTACTTCTATAGGTTGGTTCTTGTATTTGGATGTCTGGTATATTGTATTCTTTATTAAGATCCTCCACAGCGTAAGGGATCTTTTTGTTTATTCGCTTTAATTCAGTTTCACAGACAGAATGACAAAAAAGATCGTTAAGTGATAATTTGTTGCCATGTGGAATTGACCTAGCCCAATATTTAAGTATCATCTTTTCTCTTCTGAGGTTTAGTCGTAAGACATTATATTCAACTTCAACAGATACATTTGAGGTTGATTTTGTATGCGTCAGTTACAATTCTTAGAGCTGCAGATTGTATTCGGTTTAACCTGTTCAGCTGAGTTGAACCTGTTGTTGTTGCATAGGCTTTACAACCATAGTCTAGTTTGCTTCTAATTAAGGTTTTGTACAACATCACTAGTGTTTTCTTATCCGCACCATATTTGGTTCCAGAAATGTTGCGCATTAAATTAAGATCTTTTTTGCACCTGTCGAAGAGCGTATCAAAATGAGAGATCCAGTTTAGGTTGTTATCAAAGAATATCCCTAATAATGTGGCCTGTTTTTGTATTCAATGGATTTCTTCCCGAAAATTCAATTTAGGAATGCCTTCAGATGGTAATTTTCTATAGTTAAAGACTACACACTCAGTTTTTTTTCTGCAGTTATCTTTATCCCCATGCCTCTGATGGTGCTAATTGTGTTTGATTTGAGGTTTGACGTCCCCGTCAACACTGTAAAGGTCATTTTGGAGACGTTGCTTCCAATTTTGTGGGACTTTTACCCGACATTTAGATGAAATGACATCTCAAGCCCTGTCGCCCAATGAAACCAATAGGGTTTATTAGCATGGACGATCCGCCTGGCACCGCGGTTCCTTGACAGGCTTAGATCCTCTAGGCGGTTTACCAGTACTAGTGTGCGAGCCGGATTCAGCTCTGCGTGGAAGCATCATGCAGCCCATATATTTCTTCAAGCCCCTATTGGCGGGGGCGTTGAGTTTGTGCTAAAAGATAATTGTTTTCTAAAAAGGAGGTTAGCCTGTTTCTAATCACGGTTTCCTTGATTTTGCAAATTGTTGATGTTAGAGAAAAGTAGAAGTAAAACAAAGATCAGGAATCGATACAATTAACTTACTCCACCCATCAAAGACACCAAAGGGAAAGAAATACAAACATTAAGCGACCAAACCATAATGGAAACCTAAACAAAGGAAGGCTATAAGGACAGTTATTTTCCCACAAAATGGCCATATGGCCATCCAAAATTAAAAGACACAAGTGATACACACAGTAAGTAACAAACAACAACATAAATTGATCGCCACAGAAGAACCGCCTTGGAACGGTCAGTGGAAAGATTTCCACTGGGGGGGGGCTTAAATCGATTTTACGTGGCCACAATCCTCGCCCTTACTTCCGCCGCGATTTAGACAAATAATTTGTTCAGTCCGCATGAAGGCCTCCTAACTCATCAGTGCAACATCTCCGTGAACACAAATAATCAAAGAACCACAGAGGTGAGACAACGGTGAGGACTCGACAGCAAGAAACCACTGAAATGCTGGAGCAAAAGAAAACCAACAGTTAGACTCCGATGGACCCGACCAGAGACAGAGCATCAGACACCAACCAACATTACTTTGAATTAGATCTATCTAATTGAATTAGATCTATCTAATTCTCAATAAGCCTTTACGTTGGTACCGTCATAGAATCTGAGGTCTGACCCACCGGCGTGCAATTAAAGAGGGAAGCAAAGTTGCCAACCGTGATTGGGTTAACTACCATGCATGTAGTCTGTCGTATAATATCCATGTTGTACCCAATCTTTTTATATCGAAATTGGGTGCTAAAGTCTTTGCGGGTATATATTTTTCTGAATGTCACCATTAAATTCGGGTTCCGATAGACCTTGTTGCAGAAGAGATTTAAGTCCAATATTGAATTTTGAAATTAAATCAGAATGGCGTCTATAAAATTTTGAAAAGGCTTTGCGTAGTTTATGGTCTGTAAGATCCTGCCTCAGTCGGTGGTTTATTTAGTTTTAAAAGGGGAATAATGGTCCCTAGCTTCCATTCATCTGGAAGCTTACCTTCTGTCCCGGATTTATTTATAAGATTTGATAACTGTGATTTTGCTTTCTCAGACAGGTTTTTCAGCATATCATAATGTACTGTGTCTACCCCTGGAGTTGTACTCGTTTTCTTGTTAATTGCCCTTTGGAGTTCTTTAATTGAGAAAAGTTCATTATAAGCTTCATTATTAACAGCATCAATGTTTTCTTTCACAGAGTTAATGATTTTTTGGTTCATTTCTAACTCTTCTAGCCCTAAAATTTGGGTTCAGTTGTTCATTGTTGCTTAAGATTTGATAGTGGTCAGCTAGCGTGTTGGCTTAATCTTTATTTTCATGGCTCCTACCATGGGGTTGCTTAAGCACTTCTACTGGTTTAAAATTTGGTTATAACATGCCATATATGTTTACTGTTTACCCCATGATTCTGTTCAGATATGTGTTCTTGCCATTTTGTTGTTCTAGTTCTATCAAGAAAGTTTGTCTTTTCACCCCTTGCTTTTTGTATATTTCTTTGAGTTGAAAATTACCGTATTTCCAATATTCTTTGTATGTCTTATGATTAGCCTTAACAACTTGTGTGCCTTCCGGGTTCAACCAGGGCAGGTGTCGATGATTTTTCTTCTAATTTTGATCTGTTTTTGGTATTGTCTCGTTACAAATAGCTAAAAGTTCAGATATGAAATTTTCGTTCGATTCATATGTGGTCAGTTCATCATAGCTTATTTTGATTTCTTTGTTAGTTCACGAAAAAGAGTCCAGACAGCTTGCGATAATTTCCAGTGGGGTATTGAATGTTGCGTAATACTCTTTTGTTTTTATTAAGTACTATGACAACAGGAAGGTGGTCACTAACTAATGGGTCATCATGTACATAGCACTGATGGCCCTGACAAGTCCTTTTAGTAGCTAAAGTAAGATCAAAGGCAGAAGTGTGCCCTGTTGAATCGTCAATATGAGTTGATTCACCACTGTATAGAATTATCAAATTGTTGTCATCCATAAATAAAAATCAAAAATGAGTTCCTTTAAGAGCAATGAAAACATTCATATGAAAGAAGATGGGTCAGACTACGTAGTTTCGGCTAATAAAGCCTCATCAGTGACCCTGTTTAAAGTTTAATATTTCCCTACTTTTACTGTTTTCAGGACCAGTGCATGTGTCATCCCAGAGGCTGTCCCTTCAGTTAAAATCCCTTACCATTATGAAATGTTTGCTTACATGTCCGCTTAGGTGTTCAAAATCTTGTTTGGATATTAACTTTTTTCCATTAGTATAGATATTAATTATATCAAGCTGAGAATTTGTACCGAAAATTCTTACAATTGCTGCATCTACGTTATCAATTTGTTGCTGGTATTTAATTTGTTCAGAATCTAAGCCCTCCTTCACAAAAATTGCTACCCCAACCCACTTTGGTTGTCCTTGCGTCTATATGATGTTGGTACCTTGCACCCATTTAAGAAGAAAAGATTTTGGTTTGAGTTGTTCCAAGTTTCTTGAATACATATAAATTATGGGAGCTCTTCAAAAGAAAGAAGAAAATTGTAAAAAATCTGCTTTTTTGTGTTGCATGGAAAACCCACAGAGTCTGCGGGCATTCCATTGTACAATGGTTAGTTTCTGCCTTAAACTGCCTGAACTCATTGCAGGTTATTTAGATTCTTTTCGACTGAGTTTGAGCGGTTTTACCTAATGTAGCCCTAACTATCCCTACATTACATTTGATCCGTGTCCATTTAATTTTTTGTTCTTTAAAGTTTTGGCTGGTTTTCTTGCCCTAAACTTACGTTGAGATTGTGGTGTTAAACCATTTTTGAAAGTTGATTTATAAAATCAAGTTTCTTTGTCATTACATTTCTACTTCCGGTACCGGACCGCGTTACTCCACTTCCGCTGTTAGTTCGCTGCATAAAATAGTCTAAAGGAACTCTTGAAAACTAATTTTGCAGACATGGAACGTCTTTTGAAATATTTCATTTTTCAAGACTTTATACGGATTGAATATAACAAATTGGCACAAAAAGAAATATTCTGAACAGAAAACAATACTCTAGGACCATTTTCCTACGCGCTTTCCGATGATATTTATGTTTTACTCTTTCATCCCCGAGTTTCTGAACAGGACTCTTCTACCTTTAAATATATTCTTTTAGTAAGGGATTTCTGATTAGTTCACTGACATGATGGCAATTAAACAGTGTACATGTACATTCTGGCAAGACCTGCTAGCTACGTGCCGTCTTATCAGGATCTACAAGGTTTGCATAGATACAATGTATTTTTACCTCGGCGTCTGCACCGGTCTACAGGGTTGAAAGGGTTAGCTCGCTTCTCCGTGATTATCAGTGACCGACTAAACAACCCATAACTGACCGACATCAAAAACAGTTATTCACCTGCATTCGAGAGCTCTAACTACAAAACATGTGTTGTAAGCTGTGAATTTTACATGAAGTTCCGTACTTTTAGCAAATAGTGAAGACACCGATCAGACGATACATTCTGTGGCCTCTAATCTGTCTTAACTGGTTCCGAAAGTCCCAGTATTGAAAAAATTGGCATTTATGGGTTAATGTATTTATGCGGAATAAACGTATTTTAATTCGCCTTGGATAGTCGAAGTTCGCTAAACGCGGCGTCTGATCAGGGTTATAATGTCTAAATGAAATGGTTTAAAAATGATCTTTTTGTTTTCGTCCAAGTTATTCTTCTTTTTATGTCCCGACGCCCGAAGGAACATAGCTCCAAGCGGCTGCACAACGTATGTGCATCGTCGTATCATCGCAACGTTGATGCGACGTTGCTAAGACGTAATGTGCCCGCTAGGAGAACTTGTCTGTAAGATTATTAGCAGATGGGACAAGCACAGAATAACCGGCCCCGATAGCTCAGTTGGCAGAGTGTCCGCTCCGGGAAACGGGAGGTCACGGGTTCGATCCCGGGTCGCGACATACCAAAGTCGTTAAAAATGGTACAAGCTGCTCCTCGCTTGGCACTCAGATTTACGGGGAAGAGCTAGGACTGGTCGACCTAGTATCAGGATAATGTGACTGGTTGTGGTATCATATAATGTGTCTGTGACATGATACTTCAGTGAGGCAGCACTATAAAAGTGAGCATTGAGCTCCCTGTCGCAACCGGACACAGGCGTGATATGACTGAAAAATTGTTGAAAGCGACGTTAAACCAGAATTCACAAACACACACACACACGCACGCGCGCGCGCGCGCGCGCACAGAATGTACTGAGCTTATTTAGAAACCATGAAGAAATTAGCAGACACGTTTATCTTTCTTTCTACATTTTTTTCTTCGTGGGGGTAGTTGGGTGAGGCACAGGTGATGTGTATCTTGTATAACTGGGGAGTCCAGCTGATACTGACTTACATTTGGGCAAAGTAGAAGTAAACAAAGATCAGGAATTGATACAATTAACTTACTCAATTACTTACTTAAAGCCTGATGTCCTTGCATCAGGTAACGGTAAATGGTGAGTGATGATATTTCTTCAGTTTCTACACTTCCATTCACTCTGTCCCTCACTTTCATCTCATCTGCCCCCGCCCATAGGGGCTTGAAGAAATATATGGGCTGCATGATGCTTCCACGCAAAGCTGAATTCGGCCCGCACACTAGTACTGGTAAACCGCTTAGAGGATCTAAGCCTGTCCAAGAACCACGGTGCGAGGCGGACCGTCTATGCTAATAAACCCTATTGGTTTCACTGGGCGTCAGGGCTTGAGATGTCATTTCATCTCATTGTCGGGTAAAAGTCCCACAAAATTGGAAGCAACGTCTCCAAAATGACCTTTACAGTGTTGACGGGGACGTTAAACCTCAAATCAAACAAATCATCTCATCTGCTGTCTCTTCTCTCCCCCCCACCCCCATCACACACACACACACACACACACACACACACACACACACACACACACACACACTTTCTCTTGGAGAAGGCAAAATGATCCACAAGGGTTGACCTGTCGTTAAACTCAAAACAATCGATGAATCATTTTTCATTTTCTTCGTCGAATTTTTTAACCATCACAAAATGTCTAGATAACTGCTTGATCTACGACTGGCATTGTTATCATAAATAATTGTTTCTAATAAATCAACTTTCCTCAGTACTTTCAGTACTTTGTTTATTTTATTTTCTGCTTTTCTGAGTGGTTCTCCGGCTATTGAAGCCTTGGTGGTTTTAGTAGCAGTTACATCTGCATATGATTTTTCTTGCCTTAAAAGGATTTCAGACAAACAGTGTTAATGCCATCAACACAGCCTTTGGTTTCTGTTTGATAGCCCCCGTTGGACAGAGTTAAATTAATTTTCTGCTCAATCTCATTGGTTAGGTTTTTCGCCTTAGGCTTAGGACCTATTTTTTGTCTCGACTGGGTTTGAAATTTCGAAAGGTTCAGTGGATTGGCTGGTATGTTCAAACAATTCAGGCTGGTCTGTAAGTACACCAATGAAAGTATTGCATTCATTATCGTTTGATATTTTAGCTATTTTGTTCAAGTTTTCTGGATCAAGTATGAACTGGACGATAGTTTGCAGTTGCTGTTTCATGACTAGATTGCCAATTGTCGTATGTCTTTCTTTACGTGGAATCAGCCGCCATAATAAACACAGGCAATGAAATTAGATCTACAAATACTGGCATAGTGTCCAAATTTCTGGCAACAAGCACATCGGATAATGTTATACAGAACTGGATTTACTGATACATTATGAGTGCCACAGTTAATATCTAAAGGAGCAGGTTCTGTACTAAAGTGTAATATTGCTTTTCCAGTTGCCTTACCAAACATGCTGAACAGTTTTTTTAATTCCTACTATTTTACTGGAGCCTGCATGAAGCTAGGCTTTTAGTTGATCTAGATTGAGGTCCAAAGGTATCGTTACAATTCCCTTACTCGTTTTAATTGAGTTAGCCTGGCATTGGTTTCCATTGCTTTGAATTAGTCTGTTTTTCTGCGCTGTTTTGTTCTGGTTACGTTTTTGTAGCCTATGTGACAGATTGTGAATCTCCATGTTAATTGCTGGTAATTTTAAATTCTCAAAATTAAAAGACTTTGCTTTATTAGCCAGTCCTATTCTTATTTTGAAAGATTCACTGATGTCTTTTAAGTATATGTAAGTATCTGCAGCACCTGTAAATTGCTGTCAAAACAGATTTAAAGCTGCCCCATGATACTGCAGTGGGTGTGGCAAAGATCTAATTGTCAAAGTGTCCAATCACATGTCCTAATAGGGGTATTATACACTGACACCAGGCTTTATGTGGCCATGTAAAATCGATTTAAGCACCCCCCCCCCCCGACCCCTAGTGGCATTCGTTTCCGCTGACCGTTCCAAGGCGGTTCTTCTGTCGCGATTTATTTTTGTTATGGTTTGTCTTTAGGTGTTTGTATCACTTGTTTTATTTTATTTTGGATAGCCTATTGGCCATTTTGTCGGAAAGTAACTGTCCTTTTGGCTTTCCGCTGTTGGTTTTTCCATTAGGTCTGTTGTTGCATGTTTGTGTTTTTTTTCTTTGGTGTCTCTGATGGGAGCTATGGGTTGATTGAATCGGTTCCTGATCATTGCCTCTACTTCTATTTATTTCTTATGTGTGAAATTTTTATTTATCTGCAATCTAGACAGTTCTTATCATCAAGCTATTATGAAGGTGTCAAAAATGAATGATGCATAATGACCCAATTTGGAACTTCGTCAATATTTTGGAAGACAAATAAAAAAAGAAAGAAAAAAGTGCAAGGTGCAAAGACTATAATATCAGTATTGACCACTCTGGGAGTATTGACCAGGGTGAATTTAACCGGTTAAAACCGTCCCTGGTTTTGTCCGCCCAACCTTGGTGTATAGATAAATAATTTACACCTTAACAGTGTATGGGTAAAGGTTCTGCTCATTTACTGTATATAGATTAATATTCTACACCTTGACGGTGTATGGAAAAATATTCTACACCTTAACAGTGTAAGGATAAAGGTTCTGCTCATTCACGGTGTACAGATAAATATTCTGCACATTAACGGTGTATAGATAAAGATTCTGCTTATTTACGGTGTACAGATTATTCTTAGTCTACATCTTTACTGTGTATGGATTACTGATCTGCCAATTAAAGGTCAAGAGATAAATAATTTACACATTTACCGTGTATGAGTAAATGTTCTGCTCAAATAAATATTCTACTCTATAATTGTGTATGGATAAACTGTTGTTTTTGTGGGGGGGGGGGGGGTTATTCACGGTGTATATGGATAAATAGAATTGCGAGGAAAACAGTATATGCACCGCATTAAGCGAAAATGCGAATTCAAACACGTGTATTGCCCAAGAATTATTCTGCGCGGTTACCGGTGCACCCGCGCAGACTGATCAAGTTCTTTGTTGTGTTCTATGTGGATGACCCACTGTTTATTCACGTTGTAATAAGCAGGTTGATATTAAGATTCGACTCAAAACTTACCTTTTGACAAAGCCCTAAGCAAAATTGCAATGGCCAGATATACTGTATGGAGTTCCATATCGCTGAAGTTTTGCAGCCTGTAACCAGAAGAGTTTCAACAGTTTTACTCTCAAAATAAATGGACCGACCACGAGGATAAAAGCTGGACTAATTCTCCGATTTTTGTTCTGCATGAAGTTGCATGTACCTGTATGTCTCCACCACATGACTGCGGGATCAGGCCTCCGTAGCCTAGGGGAAAATAACGCGGATTCTTAATCATTAGATCTCCGGGTACTCCGATTTCGCCCTCCATAACGATTGGCTCGAAATAAGTGAAATAATCTTGAAAGGGTCGTAAAACACAAAAACATGTCTGCGAGCAGCAAAGACGCAGGCGAGACTGCGCCTATGCACAGTCTCGCCTGAGTCTCAGCTGCTCGCCTATTGGACAAGGGCGGTTTAGGAAACTTAAAAACTTTGTGTCGGGCGCCCCGTGTGGCCAGCAAATACTCACACCAGCCTGTCCATCTACACAGTTTGGCAAGACTCCGAGTTTTGATAGCCCATAGGCTACAGAAAGATTTGTTTGTTTGTATTGGAGTTTAACGGCTCAGTCAACACTATTTAGGACATTTTGAGCCGGTAAGTTTACCTATACACACTTTTCCTGGGCAGGCTTATACGTGGTTAACCACTACAGTGCACATCTTTTCGCAAGAAAGTGATAACTGCCCTTCTTGGATCTGCGGAAGGGAGAGAATGACGCGCATCCGACTGAGCTACCGAGGCCGATTAAAACAGAAAGATAACGCTACCAGTAGTGACCCTGATCCGCACAGTCTGATCTAATTCTTGACTGGTCGCACATGTATTCTTGTAAGTTTTGTCATAATCCCGCTCAATTCTTCTTCTTCTTTTCTATTTTTTCCTCCTCCACCTCATATTTCTTCTTCTTCTTCTTCTTCTTCAATGCTTTTTTTATTTTCTTCAACTTTTTCCTCCCCCTCCTTCTCTTCTTCGTTTTTTTCTTCGTTTTCTGTGCTCTTTTTATTTTCATCTTCAATTTTCCCCCTCCTCAACCCCTCTTCTTCACTATCACAATCATCTTCTTCTTCTGGCCGGTTAAAAAGTTATTCATGCTGCATGTCACCATTTTACTTCGATGACAATGCGGATGTTTTATCATGTGGTCATACATGGTGGGGCAAACCGGAAATACTCGGAGAATCAACCGACCTACCGACCTTAGAACGGTGGGAAAGACCTCTGTCTCTTAATCATTAGGTTTCTTACGGCTGTGGGTTCGAGCCTAGCAGGGATCACATGTGAGACGCAAAGTTCTACAATTGAATGCCAGGTGTTTTTTAATCCGAGTACTCCAGTTTCGCCCACGTCCTATTAACAATCGGCTCGAAAGTGAAATAATCTTGAATGCATTATAGGGGTATGTTTTCGATTTTTTTTTTTAAATAAGATAGAGGTTTGTCTTGTGTAGTCATTAGAATCGCCTCAATGAGGCGATTCTAATGAGTAAACACAACATACATTTTCAAGATTAAGAAAACTATCCCAAATACATAAATATTGATATTTTCAGTATAATCGCAAAATTTCTTACGGACTCAAAAACAGGATCGAAATAGTTTCACCATGGTAAATTTTCATTGTAACTGGAGCCGCGCTAAGCAAAGGACTCGAATCATCCTGCGACCCCATACAAATAGACATTTTTCACTAGGACGGAGAAAGGACGTAGGAGATGGAAATGGACTTTATCAGCTTGGATCATCTCAACGTTATATGTTCCTATATCTTAAATGCGTATCTAGCTGAATAAAAGTCACTGACGAACTGTTTTATTATTATTATTTCTACGACCCTTTCAAGATTATTTTCCTAATAAAGAGCCGATCGTCATCCTGAGAAGTAACCAACGTAGGACAGAGCATACGACAGTTGTTGTGACTGGCATCTTAAGGGTTAATGTTTAGACCTAACCCCTACAAACAAGTGTCATCAATGACCCTCAAATATGTTCAAAACTCATCAATGAAATAAATGATCTCAGGTAACAAGAAAATATAAACTTGGGGTTTACGAGATTACGTGAGTAAATCTATTTTTTTTTTTTTTTTTTTTTGCTGAAGGTACACGTGAGAACCGCTTGTCGATGCGGTTTAAAAAAGTACTCAAAGTTTGTGTTTTGCGCCAAAATAGGGAAACCATTGAAATTTTGCATCTGAACACGTTCGGGTTTGGGTGTTAAAATTTACGCTATATTTGCATAGATGTATTTCGTAATGGTGACCTGTCCGGTCGTCATAATATGTGCAGAATCTTCGCTGTCAGCACTTTTTCTGTGATTTGTATTTGCTGTTTGTCTTATAAGATCGTAATCATAACGGAGAAAATATGCTTCCTTTCATAGTGAATCAAAGTCAGCCGGCGACCGAAGAATGTTAGTAAAACACAGCAAATAATAATGGTATTATGTAGCATGCTTCACTGGTTTATTGCACGATAGAAAAAGGTTTTTTCCACCGCCGTGTAAAACATGTATACATTCGACTGCTTCAATCCATTTTGGCCCCCGCCCATCGGGGCTTGAAGAAATGGATTGGGCTACATGATGCTGCCACGCAGAGCTGAAATCGTCCGCACACGGGTACTAGTAAACTGCTAAGAGGTTCTTAGCCTTCCCGGGAAAAGAGGTGCGAGTCGGACCTGTGATGCATATAAAGCTATTGGTTCAATTGGGTGGCAGGGCTTGAGATCTCATTTCATCTCAATGTCGGGTAAAAATCCGACAAAATTGGAATCAACGTCTCCAAAGTGACCTTTATAGTGTTGACAAACAAACAAACAAACAAAACTCCATTCCATTCTTTCTATTTTTTCTCTTTTTAGCTCACCAGAGCCGAAGGCTCCGGGGAGTCGTCGTCGGCGTCGTCGTCGTCGTCGTCGTCGTCGTCTGTCCTATGACGTCAACATTTTCAAACGACATCTCCTCTGAAGCCACTGGGCCGATTGGGCCCAAATTTTATCTGTAGAATCCTTGGGCTGGGGGATTGAAAGTTTGTTTTTTTTATGAAAATCGGCCCATTAGTTTGGTTGCTATGGCAACTTGTAGTTTACATAGACTTATAATGGGAAAATAGAAAAATGGCATTTACTGCCAAGCCTCTGCAGATATTTTGACAAAACTTGCATAGAAATGTTCCATAGGCAATCTACTATCTGCCGTATGATTTTAGGCCTTCTGCTCATTTTTATTGGTTGCCAAGGAAACAAAAATGCAAAAAATAGAAAAAAAAACTTAAAAAATCATCTCCTCAGAAACCATATGCTCTAGGAGGCTGAGACTTCATGAAAATATTCACCATATTTGCCTTCACAGGTTTTGTGTTTTTTATGAAATTTGGCCTTTTAGTTTTGTTGCTATGGCAACTTAGAGTTTCCATTGACTTATAATGGGGAAAACTGAAAAATGGCATTTACTGCCAAGTCATTGTAGATATTTTGACAAAACTTACATAGACATCTTCCTTGAGTAAACTTCTCTCAGCCATATGCTTTTATGTCAACCTGGGGGTCCCCTAGGTTGTGCCGGGCAATGCCCCGCCCCTCCACTTGATAAAATGCCTTATATCTCAGAAACCTTACAGATCCCATCCCCTAAACCATATATATTCTTGTTCCTTATGATAAGATGCATTAAGTGACACCAACCTGGGGTCCCCCGGGATGTGCCGGGGACATGCCCGGCCCCCTCTATTTCATAAAATGCCATTTATCTCAGAAACCATTCAGATCCCCACCCCTAAACTATATATATTCTTGTTCCTTATGCTAAGATGCATTAAGTGACACCAACCTGGGGGTCCCCCGGGATGTGCAGGGAACATGCCCCACCCCCTCCATTTCATAAAATGCCATTTATCTCAGAAACCATTGAGATCCCCACCCCTAAACCATATATACTTTTGTTCCTTATGATAAGATGGACACAGTGACACCAACCTGGGGGTCCCACGGGATGTGCCGGGGCCATGCCCCACCCCCTCCCTTCATAAAAGGCCCAATATTCCAGTAACCTTACAGATCCCCACCCCTAAACCATATATATTCTTGTTCCTTATGATTAGCCGCATTCAATGACACCAACTTGGGGGTCCCCCGGGATGTGCGGGGGCCATGCCCAACCCCCTCCACTTCATAAAAGGCTAAATATTCCAGAAACCTTACAGATCCCCACCCCCAAACCATATATATTCTTGTTCCTTTTGATAAGACACATTCAGTGACACCAACCTAGGGGTCACCCAGGGTGTGCCCAGGCCACACTCCACCCATCGACTTCACAAAAGACCATATATCTGAGAAACTGTTCAGAGCCCACCCCTCAACCATATATATTCTTGTTCCTTATGATAAGATGCATTAAGTGACACCAACCTAGGGGTCACCCAGGGTGTGCCCGGACCACATTCCACCCATCGACTTCACAAAAGACCATATATCTGAGAAACTGTTCAGAGCCCACCCCTCAACCATATATATTCTTGTTCCTTATGATAAGATGCATTAAGTGACACCAACCTAGGGGTCACCCAGGGTGTGCCCGGGCCACACTCCACCCATCGACTTCACAAAAGACCATATATCTGAGAAACTGTTCAGAGCCCACCCCTAAACTCTATATATTCTTGTTCCTTATGCTAAGATGCATTAAGTGACACCAACCTGGGGGTCCCCCGGGATGTGCTGGGGACATGCCCCACCCCCTCCATTTCATAAAATGCCATTTATCTCAGAAACCATTGAGATCCCCACCCCTAAACCATATATACTTTTGTCCTTATGATAAGATGGACACACTGACACCAACCTGGGGGTCCCACGGGATGTGCCGGGGCCATGCCCCACCCCCTCCCTTCATAAAAGGCCCAATATCACAGTAACCTTACAGATCCCCACCCCTAAACCGTATATATTCTTGTTCCTTATGATTAGCTGCATTCAATGACACCAACTTGAGGGTCCCCCGGGATGTGCGGGGGCCATGCCCAACTCCCTCCACTTCATAAAAGGCTAAATATTCCAGAAACCTTACAGATCCCCACCCCCAAACCATATATATTCTTGTTCCTTATGATAAGACACATTCAGTGACACCAACCTAGGGGTCACCCAGGGTGTGGCCGGGCCACACTCCACCCATCGACTTCACAAAAGACCATATATCTGAGAAAATGTTCAGAGCCCACCCCTAAACCATATATATTCTTGTTCCTTATGAATTGACGCAAACAGTGACACCAGCACGGGGGGTCCCCCCGGGGTGCCATTGGCCATGCCCCACCCCTTTACTTCATTAAAATCCATATATCTCAGAAACCGTTCAGATCCCACCCCTAAACCATATATATTCTTGTTCCTGATGATAAGACTCCACTTAATAATAGGCCATATATCTCAGAAACCATTCAAATCCCCATCCTATAATCGCATATATTCTTGTTCATTGTTATTAGACACAGTCAACCCTGTCTTGGGGGGTCAGCATGGGCCATTTCTCTCCCTTCCACTTCATAAAAGGGCCTCATATCTCAGAAACCGTTCAGATCCCCACCATTTAACCATATATATTCTTGATCTTTATGATAAGACATATTCAGTGACAACAATCTTTGGCTTTTCTGGGATCTGCCATGCCCGAATCCCTCCATTGCTTAAAAGGCCTTACGTCTCAGGAATACATATCCCCACTGCTAAACCATATATGTCTCGTTCCATTTTATAAGACCCATTTAGTAACACCAATCAGGGCTCCATTGGGCAGTGCCCACCTGAGCTCTGGTGTATGAAATTTGACTCTTTGGTTTGTTTGCTATGGCAAGTTAAGAATTTCCATTGACTTATAATGGGGAAAATTGAAAAATGACATTAATGCCTCTCAAGATATTTTGTCAAAATTTCCTAGAAATGTTCCTTTAGTAATGTTCTTTTTGGCCTATTGCCACAGATGGGAAATGGTCAATTGTCATCTGTTGTCTTCAAGGGACATCAGACCTCTGAAGCCACTAGTCTGATTGGGTCGAAATTTTATCTGTAGCAGCCTTGGCAGCAGGGCTTCCATGGTTAATTAAATTACATTGCTGCCAGTGGGCAGTTGCTCCCTGAGCTCTGGTGAGCATTGTGGCCCATGGGCCTTTTGTTTTTTTTTTCCTCCCTTTTTTATTGATTTTGTTGTTTTATTGTTGAGTCAGCATAAATGAAGCAAGCAAACAATAGGTCAAAGAGACCCAGGTTCATTTTTGTTTGTTTTCGCATCAGCTGAGTTCCATTGTAAAACGTTCAGGCGAGTTCTCTTCAGATTCTGCTTCATTTCAGTTCCCCGGCGAATTCAAGTGAGATAAATTACCTACTTATTAAAGAACAATCTGAAAAAATGAGTCACAGACTAATTCCAGTTGGAAAATAACTTGTTGACAAGAGGAAAGAGTATGGCATCATCCAGAAAGTTCGGGTTTACATTATTTTTTAGAATATTACCTTATCTTATTCCACAGCCCTCTGGAATGTTCCACAGAATTCTGCGAGTGTATAAAATGAACTGGATTTTTATTTATTTATTTTATTTTTTTTTATTTTTTTTTTCAAAAGGATTGTTTGCTTCATCTTTCTGCTACACCTGGCTCGTAACAGAAATTGGGGGCTGCCTGGCTCGTAACAAGATGCGTAACCTTGAGATTCTGCCAAGGTGAATTCGCCCCCGCCCATCGGGGCTTGATGAAATAGATGGGCTGCATGCTGCTTCCACGCAGAGCTGAATCCGACCCACACACGAGTACTGGTAAACCGCTTAGAGGATCTAAGCCTGTCCAGGCAAAACGATGCGAGTCGGACCCGCCTATGCTTATTAACCCTATTCGTTTCATTAGGCGGCAGGGCTTGAGATGTCACTTCATCTCAATGTCGCGTAAAAGTCCCACAAAATTGGAACCAATGTCTCCATAATGACCTTTACTGTGTTGACGGGGACGTAAAACCTCAAATCAAACAAACAAACAAAACTTAGGTGAGTTCCAAAGCAACTTCCTTTCACGTAACTTCCGCTGTTGATGCCACTTTTTCTCAGCTGGATTCACAGGAGACCTCTCAAAATAAAAGTACCCTATACATACCTCGCTCATTTGAGGTCCCCAGAGACTTCGTCCCAGATAAGATGCCTGTAGGTTTTGCTTGCTGTCAGTTTTATCATTAGGCCTCTTACCGCTGTTGATTCGAACCTCGCTAAGGTCAAATGTCTGACGCTAACGGAAGGTCAGGTTGTTTTCCCCCCGAGTACTTCGGTTTTCTTTAAACTTAAACGATCGGCTCGACCTGAGTGAAATAATCTTGTAAGGGACATAAAAATGAAAAAAAGATAGATAAATAAATAAATGTCTTATGTGCATTGCTTTCAGACCTTGCTTATGTGTGTTCCGGAGATACATTCGTCTTACATCGAGACTTCACCTTATGTGAGTTCCCTGGAGAATAGGTCCCGCCCGTCGGAAATAGATTCGGCTGCATGGTGCTTCCGCGCAGACGTGAAACTGACGGCACGTGAATACTGGTAAACCGCTTAGCACACAGCTTCTGCAGACAAAGTGGACTTGAGATGTCATTTCGTCTCAATGTCGGATAAAAGTTCCAAAAAAAAGGAAGTTAAATCTCAAAATGAATGAAATAGTGTTAAAGGGGACACTAAATCTAAATTTAAACAAAAGTTCCATGGAGCCCTCGCCCATGTGACATCACGAAAACACGCCTTTATAAATTTGAACCCATTGAACACCACTTTTATAAAGTAAAGCTGGGGTTTACAGGGGTAAACCTTAATTTTCTTATTTCTGCGCTAAAATATAGGTTGAGGACTCTAACGTGTACCTAGAGGCGGTTCTAACGTGTACCCACAATCTAGCAGAAATGAGCAGAAATAAGAAAATTAAAACAATTTTTCATCGGTGGTAACATTTGCAGTGTATTTAAATAGGCGTGTTTTCGTAATGGAGTTCCCTAGAGACTTCGCCTGAGGTGAGTTCCCCCGCGGACTACGCCTCATAATACCTCCCTGCAGTTCCCGCTTTTTGTCACTTCCCTGGAGACTTCTACTCGATAAGGAGTCTGGATATTCACCTCAGGACTAGTTGGTGAGGCTGAAGTTGAGTCCAGTGGAAACTTTGTCTCTGGTCAGTTCTCTGGAGACTGCGCATTAGGCAAGTATCTGGAGACTTCGTCTCATGTGAATTCAAAGCTGTCAGTTTGGGCAAAATACATTGCTTTCTTCGTATTGCTAGATACGCCTTTTATTACAGATAACTTATACTTAAAGGTATTGTTGAGAACATCCCAGCGTCTAAACTCCGTTCTCGATCTTCGAAGTCCTAATTCGTCTTCGTGAAAAATGTCTAATAGAAGGCAATCTTACTAGCATACATAAAGAAACTTAGGTACAGTGAACATCTATAGCCTATAGTGCACATTAAAAAGTCTGTGTCAGACGGCGCGGAAGCACAGACTGTTCTGAGTCCTTAATGGGCGTTCGCGCACAAAAGACAACTTTATGCTGGTCCGCGTTGAGACTCATTTGTCTTATTCGTGCACATTTACCTAGATTTCGGTAGCTCGTAAATCAGGCGGTTCTAACGAGCAACCGAAATCTATATCTGGCGCATATCTGAGACCAATGCGGACTACATTCATGGTATCCCAATAAACGAAACCTCAGTCAGTGGCTTACCTTTAACTTTAGTCACTGCCGCGGTGATTCAGACAGAAGCACACCTGACGAGTGATCAGGAGGTCGCGGGTTCGTTCCCCGCCAGGTCCGCAGCATTCGGTCTTTCGTTGAGATTGACAATGAACTATTTTTGACAGTCATGCTCTCCCTTCCCCTGACTTATGACTATTTTCAACTGTCATTAAATCCTTGCCACTGATTTTAGAAGGGCTGTTGTCAGTTTCTAAGAAAGAATATTCAATGTACTGATTAAAGTCCAGTTGCCAAACCTCGATTTGGCCTGTGACCGCATAAACTTTTTATTGTTCACTTCTTGATGCCTTCCAGATGAAAAAACCGAGTGAGGCATCATTGAGCATTTTCATATATTCAAGATGGCGGACAAAATTGCAGAAATAATATAAAATCCATTATAGTACGTGTCTGTAAAGCCAATAAATATTTTTATTATGCTAAAATTCATGTTTAAAAATACGATACAATAATGAAAAATGTTCCACTTTGTCACCAGATCAATGGGTTCAAAATAAACTGATGCGTGAATAAGGCGATTATTCACCTTATTTGCATTATTTGCTGGTCCCTAGTCTGAAGGTTATCAGTGTTGAAAAAAACAGGTAACCAGACCCCCTGACCTTGGAGGTCTGGTTACTGGTTCTTCCATTATTGACAATGTGCAAGCTGGGAGCAAAGCCTTTGCAAAACGCTGAAAAACACAGCGCTAAAAACTAGCGGATTATTTCATTTAAGTGACGTTGGAATCACGACACCTTGACTATTGTCTGTTTATTTGACAGATCGTTGCTACGAAGTGATTTCCGGCTTTCGATTGCAGTTAATACTCATAAATATCATTTTGAGTAGACATAGTGCAAAACTAAAAAGAATCCGTCTCTATGACGCCCAGCTGTCTTATGTAAAACGGCGGAACGAGACGAAGGACAGGAGTCCATCAAAGAAATGATTTTACGAATATGTAAAGAACGCAACGATGAGTGGTCAAGGCATGTTCAAGTGCGTGTTCAGTCTGCTGTTAGCGACCTTCATGCAGCCGATACCCGTTATCATGATGATTGTAGAAAATTCTTTACGAGAAGTCGGGCTGATAAGTCAAAGAAGGTTTCTGTTTACATTGAGAATTGACGCCGTAACAAATCAAATCCGACAAAGATCGCGTTTGGACGTTTAACGTATACAAAGAGCATAACGGGTCTGTGCTATCACGTCGACGCCGCGTTGAACGTATAATAGACTGACGTCTTTGAAGGCGACATATGATTTCATGCAGGTTTGGCAAATCGAGGGATGCCCACAAAACTGCGGCAACTCCATTTTTAAAAACTTTTCAGGAGAAGGAAAAACACTTTCCCATTTCTTGAAAATTCATTATATAGGTTTGTATTTTAGCCGTGACTTAAAGTGACATTTGGACATGAAATTGAATAACAGAAAGTAATTCTTCATAACTCTTCTAATAGCACTAGAATTAGTACCCTCTTGACTTACAACTTTTTTGGACACATTTTTACTTATTTTAAAAAGAAAGTAGGCCTACCGCAAAACTGTGGTGTATACCTCAACTTACCACAGTTTTGCAGTAACATTCCATGAAAATCTACTATCATTTTGACTTGCAAAAGTGGTATCCATCACGTGAACTAGTCCGTGAAATAAAGACCCCTCTAAACCTCACTTTATATAGAGAAAACTGGGGTTTACGGGGGTAAACATTATTTTCCTTATTTCTGCTCCAAGACATAGGCTGTGGGTAATCGTTAGAACCGCAACAATGAGGCGGTTCTAACGAGCACCCAAACCCTATGTTTGAGGTATAAATAAGACAAATATTTCAAATTTTCGTCAGAAAAAAACACACCTTTTTTGAGGTTTGCAAAATGCACTATATCACACGGATGTGTTAACGTAATGCTCTCATAGCTACCCAAAATAATGCATGTAATAGAATATTTTGGAGCAAATGCTTTCAAAAACACTAGAAATGTGTCCAAAAGGCGCAGATGCCCCCGCCTGGTAACTCAATTATGAATACTTTAACACACATTCCAAATACCATTTGGGAACCAGACTTAGGCAAATGGACACGGGTAACACAACTTCCCTTTCGGGGGCATAGAATTAGATTGAGGCAACTTGCCAATTGTAAATATAGCAATGAAAACTGGAAAACTGGTTTAGTGACTTATAACAGCTGTTGTGACTTTCTGAAAGCATTTTTTTTTTAAGTTTGAAATTTAGCCGGCCTTGGTAGCTCAGTTGGATGCGCGTCTGACTGGTGATTCGTAGGACGCTGGTTCGATACCTGCTTGGGTCGGCAACATTCTTTCTTGGAGATTGATCATGAGATCTCTTCTATGGTCATTCTCTCCCTTCCGCTGATTCAAGAAGGGCAGTCGTCAGTTTCTGGCGAGAGAATGTGCACTGAACTGGTTAACCGCTTACGTATACGCCTACCCAGGAAAAGTGTGGGTAGGCAAACTGACCGGCACAAAAATAACCTAAATTGTGTTGACTGGGCCGTTGCATTCCAATACAAACAAACAAACAAGTTTGAAATTTAATGAAAAGGGCTATAAAGGTTTTGTCTCAACATAAAATTACAAATTAACTATATTTAAAAGGTGTTCTTTTATTATATATATATATAACAAATAATTAAATAAACTTTAAACAGTGTCATGTGAATGAAATACACACAAACCTTTTTATCATATGACGTCGTTGATAAGCAGTGGATAACGTCGTGTAATAAATTCGTATGACCACACGTGTAATAACACATTGGCGGGATTAAGTAACGTCATGACGACGTCCAGGTCAACAATGCACTTTTTGTGGAAAATTTGTCAAATTTAAAGGCGACGAAATCCAATTTAAAGTGGTCATATGATAAACAGAATCTTACACTTTTGGTCATTTCATATGAAATTTATGAAACTCGCAGAAGGCTCGTTTCATAAATTTCATATGAAACGACCACTCGTGTAAGGTCCTCTATTTATTACACTGTTCATTATAACAGGATTTTAGATACATTGATCCAAAAATGTATAGATTAAACCGAAAAAAATAATGCCCGTACACAGCCAATTTTTGAAAGTTGATTTTTAAATCAACACATTTCTACTTCCGGTACTGGACCGCGTTACTCCACTTCCGCTGTTCGTTCGGTGCATAAAATAGTCCAAAGGAACTCTTGAAAATTGCAGGCATGGAACGTCTTTCAAAATATTTCAGTTTTCGAGACTTTATACGGGTTGAATATAATGTGACTATTTTCCTACGCGCTTTCCGATGATATTTATGTTTTACTCTTTCATCCCTGAGTTTCTAAATAGGACTCTTCTCGCTTTAAATATATTCTTACAGACAGGGATTTCTGATTTGTTCACTGATATGATGACAAACAGTGTACTGGCGAGACGTTCTAGCTACGTGCCGTCTTATCAGGATCTACAAGGTTTGCATAGATACAGTGTATTTCTACCTCGGCGTCTGGTGCAGAGGTTTAAAAGGGTAAGCTTATCAGTGACCAACTAAACAACCCTTTACTGACCTACAATTCGCCTGCTTTCGAGAGCTATAATTACAAAACACGTGTTAAAAGCTGTGAGTTTTAAATCGAGTTCTGTACTTTAGCAAATAGTGAAGACACCGATCAGACGCAACATTCTGTGGCCCCTAATCTATATTAACTGTTTTATATGTGCCAGTATTGAAACAATTGGCATTTATGGGTTAATGTTTTTAGGACCCCGTACAGGTTGGAATAAACGTATTTTAATTCGCCTTGGGTAAACGCGGCGTCAGATCAGGGTTGTAGTGTCTAAATCAAATGATTTAAAAATGTTTTTCTTTTTTCTTTTTTTTTCAAGTTATTCTTCTTTTTACGCCCGAATGAACATAGCTGCACAACATATGTGCATCGTCGTATCAATGCGACGTTGCTAAGACACATGTGCCCGCTAGGAGAACTTCTCTGTAAGATTATTACCAGATATGTACTGAGCTAATTTAGAAATTTATGGTTTGACCATGACACGTTTATCTTTCTTTCTTCCGTTTTTAGCTCACCTGTCACGTAGTGACGAGGTGAGCTTTTGTGATCACATTTTGTCCGTCGTGCGTGCGTCCGTAAACAATTTCAAATAAGTATATCTCTAATACCCCATGGCCAATCTTAATCAAATTTCATGTGAAGCATCATCAGGTAGGGGGAAAGGCTGCATAAGGTTTTTGGGCTGATCAGATTGGAATTCTGATTGCTATGGCAACATTTAGCTCCCATAGACTTATAAAGGGAAAAATCTTCTTCTCTGAAACCACAGGGCGCAGAGCTTAGATATTTAGCTTGGAACAATGTTAAGTGGTCACCTACGTAAATCCTGCCAATCATGCCCCTGGGGTCCAAATTGGCCACACCCCGGGGCCCCTTAGCTCCTATAGACTCATAATGGAAAAAAGCTTCAAAAATCTTCTTCTCTGAAACCACAGGGCCAAGAGCTTAGATCTTTAGCATGTAGCAACGGCATATGGTCACCTACATAATTCCTGCCAATCATGCCCCTGGGGTCCAAATTGGCCACGCCCCGGGGCCCCCTTAGCTCCTATAGACTCATAATGGAAAAAAGTTTCAAAAATATTCTTCTCGAAAACCACAGGACCCAGAGCTCAGATATTTAGCATGTTGCAACGACAAGTGACAAGTGGTCACCAAAATAATTCCTGCCAATCATGCCCCTTGGGTCCAAATGGGCCATGCCCCGGGGCCCCTTCGCTCCCATAGACTCATAATGGAAAAGCTTCAAAAATCTTCTTCTCTGAAACCACAGGGCCCAGAGCTTAGATATCTAGCATGTAGCAACGGCAAGTGGTCACCTACATAATTCCTGCCAATCATGCCCCTTGGTCCAAACGGGCCACGCCCCAGGGCCCCTTAGCTCCTATAGGCTCATCATGGAAAAAAAGCTTCTTAAGCTTCTTCTCTGAAACCACAAGGCCCAGAGCGGAGATATTTAGCATGTAGCAACGGCAAATGGTCACCTACATAAATCCTGCCAATCATGCCCCTGGGGTCCAAATGGGCCACGCCCCGGGGCCACTTAGCTCCTATAGACTCATAACGGAAAAAAGCTTTAAAAATCTTCTTCTCTGAAACCAAAGGGCCCAGAGCTCAGATATTTAGCATGTAGCAACGACAAGTTGTCACCTAAATAATTCCTGCGAATCATGCCCCTGGGGTCCAAATGGGCCACGCCCCAGGGCCCCTTCGCTCACATAGACTCATAATGGAAAAAGCTTCAAAAATCTTCTTCTCTGAAACCACAGGGCCCAGAGCTTTGATATTTAGCATGTTACAACGGCAAGTGGTCACCTACATAATTCCTGCCAATCATGCCCCTGGGGTTCAAATGGGCCACACCCCGGGCCCCTTAGCTCCTATAGGCTCATAATGGAAAAAAGCTTCAAAAAGCTTCTACTCATAAACCACAAGGCCCAGAGCTTAGATATTTAGCATGTAGCAACGGCAAGTGGTCGCCTACATAAATCCTGCCAATCATGCCCCTGGGGCCCAAAAGGGCCACGCCCCGGGGCCCCTTAGCTCCCATAGACTCATAATGGAAAAAAAGTTTCAAAAATCTTCTCTGAAACCACAGGGCCCAGAGCTTAGATATTTAGCATGTAGCAACGGCAAGTGGTCACCTACATAATTCCTGCCAATCATGCTCCTGGGTTTCAAATGGACCACGCCCCGGGGCCCCTTTGCTCCCATAGACTCATAACGGAAAAAAGCTTCAAAAATCTTCTTCTCTGAAACCACAGGGCCCAGAGCTTAGATATTTGGCATGAACAACGGCATGAAGTCACCTACATAATTCCTGCCTATTATGCCCCTGGGTCCAAACGGGCCACGCCCCGGGGCCCCTTAGGTCCTATAGACTCATAATGGAAAAAAAAGCTTCAAAAATCTTCTTCTCTGAAACCACAGGGCTCAAAGCTTAGATATTTAGGATGTAGCAACGGCATGTGGTCACCTACATAATTCCTGCCAATCATGCCCCTGGGGTCCAAACGGGCCACGGCCCGGGGCCCCTTAACTCCCATAGACTCATAATGAAAAAAAAAGATTCAAAAATTTTCTTCTCTGAAACCACAGGGCCCAGAGTTTAGATATTTAGCATGTTGCAATGGCAAGTGGTCACCTACATAAATCCTGCCAATCATGGCCCTGGGGTCCAAATGGGCCACGCCTCGGGGCCCCTTAGCTCCCATACACTCATATTGGAAAAAAGCTTCAAAATCTTCTTCTTTGAAACCACAGGGCCCAGAGCTTAGATATTTAGCATGTGGCAATGACAAGTGGTCACCTACATAAATCCTGCCAATCATGCCCCTTGGGTCCAAATGGGCCACACCCTAGGACCGCCTTAGCTCCCATAGACTCATAATGGAAAATAGCTTAAAAATCTTCTTCTCTGAATCCACAGGGTCCAGAGCTTAGATATTTAGCTTGTAACAATGTCAAGTGGTCACCTACATAAATCCTGCCAATCATGCCCGTGGGGTCCAAATTGGCCACACCCTGGGGCCTTTTAGCTCCGATAGACTTATAATGGAAAAAAGCTTCCAAACTCTTCTTCTCTGAAACCACAGGGCCCAGAGCTTAGATATTTAGCATGAAGCAACGGCAAGTGGTCACCTACATAAATCCTGCCAATTATGGCCCTGGGGTCCAAATGGGCCACGCCCCGGGGCCCCTTAGCCCCCATAGACTCATAATGAAATCAAATTTTCAAAAATCTTCTTCTCTGAAACCACAGGACCCAGAGCTTAGATATTTAGAACGTAGCAACGGCAAGTGGTAACCTACATAATTCCTGCCAATCATGTCCCTGGGGTCCAAATTGGCCACGCCCCGGGGCCCCTTAGCTCCCATAGACATAATGGAAAAAAGCTTCAAAAATCTTCTCTGAAACCACAGGGCCCAGAGCTTAGATATTTAGCATGTAATAAGGGCAAGTGGTCACTTACATAGTTACTGCCAATCATGCCCCTGGGTTACAAATGGGCCACGCCCCGGGACCCCTTCGCTCCTACAGACTCATAATGGAAAAAAGCTTCAAAAATCTTCTTCTCTGAAACCACAGGACCCAGAGCTTAGATATTTAGCATGTAGCAAGGGCAAGTAGTCACCTACATAATTCCTGCCAATCATGCCTCTGGGGTCCAAATTGGCCACGCCCCGGGGCCCCTTAGCTCATATAGACTCATAATGGAAAAAAGCTTCAAAAATCTTCTTCTCTGAAACCACAGGGCCCAGAGCTTAGATATTTAGCATGTAGCAAGGGCAAGTGGTCACCTACAAAATTCCTGCCAATCATGCCCCTGGGTTCCAGATGGGCCACGCCTCGGGGCCCCTTCGCTCCCATAGACTCATAATGGAAAAAAAGCTTCAAAAATTATTTCTCCGAAACCACAGGACCCAGAGCTTAGATATTTAGCATGTAGCAAGGGCAAGTAGTCACCTACATAATTCCTGCCAATCATGCCTCTGGGGTCCAAATTGGCCACGCCCCGGGGCCCCTTAGCTCCCATAGACTCATAATGGAAAAAAGCTTCAAAAACCTTCTTCTCTGAAACCACAGGGCCCAGAGCTTAGATATTTAGCATGTAGCAAGGGCAAGTGGTCACCTACATAATTCCTGCCAATCATGCCCCTGGGTTCCAGATGGGCCACGCCTTGGGGCCCCTTCGCTCCCATAGACTCATAATGGAAAAAAAACCTTCAAAAAGCTTCTTCTCTGAAACCACAGGACCCAGAGCTTAAATATTTAGCATGTAGCAAGGGCAAGTAGTCACCTACATAATTCCTGCCAATCATGCCCCTGGGTTCTAAATGGGCCATGCCCCGGCGCCCCTTCGCTCCCATAGACTCATAATGGGAAAAAGCTTCAAAAATCTTCTTCTCTGAAACCACAGGGCCCAGATCTTAGATATTTAGCATGTAGCAACGGCAAGTCGGCCCTACATAATTTCTGCCAATCATGCCCCTGGGGTCCAAACGGGCGAGGCCCCGTGGCCCCTTAGCTCTTATAGACTCATAATGGAAAAAAAAGCTTCAAAAATCTTCTTCTCTGAAACCACAGGGCCAAGAGCTGAGATAATAAGGCCCCTGGGTTCCAAATGGGCCACGCCCCGGGGCCCCTTCGCTCCCATAGACTCATAATGGAAAAACCTTCAAAAATCTTCTTCTCTGAAACCACAGGGCACAGAGCTTATATATTTAGCATGTAGTAACGGCAAGTGGTCACCTACATAATTCCTGCCAATCATGCCCCTGGGTTCTCAATGGGCCGCGCCCCTGGCCCCTTCGCTCCCATCGACTCATAATGGAAAAAAGCTTTCAAAATTGCTCAACCCGTTGTGCTTGGATGAACAAGATGGCTAAAATTATAAAAAAAAAAACCTCCTTCTGTCAACCAAAATTGCTCAAACCCTCTACTCTACCATATATTATCTTCAATTCCATTTGAGCAATATGGATCAGGTGAGCGATCCAGGGCCATCATGGCCCTCTTGTTTCTTCGTTGGGGTAGTTGAGTGAGGCAATGGCGATGTGTAGCTTGTGTCACGCGGGAGTCCAGCTGATATTGACTTACAGTTGGGCAACACCTGCTGTCCTTGCAGCAGGTAACGGTAGAGTGGAGGGAGTGTTGTTATTTCTTCTGTTTCTACACTTCCATTCATTTTCCTCTTTCTCGTCTGTCCCTCACTTTAATCTCCTCTACAACGGTCCCCGCCCATCGGGGCTTGAAGAAATATACGGGCTGCATGATGCTTCCACGCAGGGCTGAGACCGACCCGCACACGAGTACTGGTAAACTGCTTAGAGGATCTACGCCTGCCCAGGCAAAGCGGTGCGAGTCGGCCCGTCCATGCTTATAAAGCCTATTTGTTTGTTTGTTTGTTTGATTTGAGGTTTAACGTCCCCGTCAACACTGTAAAGGTCATTTTGGAGACGTTGCTTCCAATTTTGTGGGACTTTTACCCGACATTAAGATGAAATGATATCTCAAGCCCTGTCGCCCAATGAAACCAATAGGGTTTATTAGCATGGACGGTCCGCCTCGCACTGCGGTTCCTGGACAGGCTTAGATCCTCTAAGCGGTTAACCAGTACTAGTGTGCGGGCCGGATTCAGCTCTGCGTGGAAGCATCGTGCAGCCAATATATTTCTTCAAGCCCCTATGGGCGGGGTTGGTTATAAACCCTATTGGCTTCATTGGGCGACAGGGCTTGAGAAGTCATTTCATCTCAGTGTCGGATAGAAGTCCCACAGAATTGGAAGCAACGTCTCCAAAATGACCTTTACAGTGTCGACGGTGACGTTAAACCTCAAATCAAACAAACAAATCATCTCCTCTACTGTCTCTTCTATCTCTTTTTCCCCTTTCTCTTGAAGAAGACAAACATGATCCACTAGGGTTAACCTGTCGTTAAACACAAAACAATCGATGAATCATTTTTTTCTTTGTTGAATTTTTTAACCCTCTGGGATCATGACAAATCAGAATCAGAATTGTTACTGGTGACACGTCCAATGACATTCATACACCAGGACCTGTGATATGGGAAGTTAGTCTCTACATTGTTTTCAACATAATATCTAGATAACTGCTTGATCTACGACTTTCAGTACTTTGATTCTTTAATTTATACATTTTTGTTTTGAGGCAATATGGTTGTATATATAACATAATTTCTTCTTTTTGAGCCCCAACAGCAGTGTAATTACGTGGTCTGGTGTACCACGTGTGAAATGTGAAAGTCATTAACCCTTATCCTGTTGAGTAAATTGATTTAGCCACACACATAATCATTTCTGGTCATCAACCAAACAAAACACTTAATATTGTAATGGCTTAATCACAAACAGAATGACAGTGATGATCCTGATCAGATGGTGTAACTTTAACCTTCAACAAAACTTAATATTATAATGTTATTAATCAAATAATTTCGTATTTGCACCTGTAACTTGGCCAATACGAAATTACTTGATTAATGACAATTTTATTAATTTACGCAATTAAAAACACGATTTATGATTTTTTAATATTGGTTGACCTGGTGTAATACAGGATAATCAATTAATAATACATAATAATTTATAATCATTCTGTACACGAGATAAAGCTTCTGAATCATTTATGCACCAAACACAACCCCTGTAAATGGTATCTCATTTTTTCTCAGTAAATACAGGCAAGTCTTATGATGATAAAACTAACAAAATGAACTGCAAGAATTCAGTTGCTGTAAGACACGCATATTTTGTCTCATAATAATACCACACCAGTATGCTAAAATGACATATTTTTTTTCTCTAGAGCATTTTCAGATCGGATAGAAGTCACTAAAAATTTATAATCACAAAACAAAGTTAAATAAATAAACAGAATAAAAATGTTTGAAATGTATTATTTGTGTATAAAATCTATTGTATAAATATAGATTTCGGGTGCTCTTTAGCACCTCCTATTTGAGGCAGCCTTAAAAGAGTACCCACAGTCTATCAAGGGGGGAAGTAATGAAAATCCATGTAAACCCTTCTTTTTATCTATATAAAGTGGGGTTTACAGGGTTGTTCATTGCAATGTGGTCGTGTTAACCTGATGGCTTAAATTTTCTCACGGGACAGGAACATGCATTACGATAACACCCGGCCACATAGTGCATTTTTTCAACATATCCAAAATGGCAATCTTTCTGATGAAAATCCGTGATATTTTTCTTATAAATACTGCAAATATAGGTTGTAAGTACTCGTTAGAACCGCCTCATTGAGGCGGTTCTAACGAGTACCCCAACCTATGTCTTAGAGCAAGAATAAAAAAAAAATGTATACCCCCGTAAACCCCAGTTTTCTCTATATAAAGTGGGATATAGGGGGATCTTCACGGACTTGTTCACGTGATGTAAAAATGATGATGCACAGAAAGAATGATGCCCCGCTGACACAAATGTAGGAGATCAAGGTACTTCTCTCTTGGTATTTTAATGCCATCATTGCGTAACCTCTTAAGGGCAATGTTTTTGGGATTTTGCAAATTTTTATTCCTCAGTCTTGAAAATAATTCTACAGTATTACAAGGGTCAACATAATCTGTCTTATAAGAAAAGGCATTTGGCTTGTGATGTTTTAACCCTTATCTTGCTGAATATTCATTTAAGCCACACCCATTTCTGTCTGTCAGTCAATCAAATTACTTTTACTTTATGTAATTTATTGCTACAAATTCATAAACTGAATGCCAAACAATGTTGATCCTGCTTAGATGGCTTCAGAAGCCATCTGATCTGGATCTACACTGTTTGCAAAGATAGGGGTTATCGTGAACAGCAGGATAAGGGGTAAGACTATTGTTTTGAAACTATTCCGAGCCACCTTTTCACCTACAGTTTTTGCTTCAAAGTTTTGTTGTTGTTTTTTTATATAAAGCAGCAAGATCTTTAAATCCAAAAAATCATTCAAACCTTTTACTATGTATGGCATTTTCACTAGCTGCCCTTATAATCGCAGACCACTGTGCTGTTGTATTGATGCGAAGATGTTTTACAGTTGATTCTATCGCTGCATCCACGCTATAATTTTCATATTGTGTATGGTACTTTGCAATATGCTAGTTGTACCCATATCATATATGATAAAATTGTATGTACTGAGACGGCTTTTATAGTTCAGTGAACATTCAAAGGAATGTAGGGTTTTAAGAACCAGCTCCAAATCGAAACAAGCTGTACAAAAAGAGCTGTAAACTTTTGCTGTCTTTTTAACTTCTTCTTTATTTGCTCGAGCCATTTTAGCCCACCTGAGCACGAAGTGCTCAAGGTTCGTGCTCAAGGTGAGCTATTATGAACGTTTTTTTGTCCGTCGCCCGTCCGTCTGTCTGTCCGCCAACATTTTTTTTCCAAATGAGATCTCCTCACAATACACAGTGCCAAATCTAAAATAATTTCACAGGAATATTCCTTGGGTGACCCTCTACCTAATTTACTAAAATTGTTTCGCTCCGCTGAACAAAATGGCCCCCAGAGCTAAACATAGAAAAACCTTTAAACAACATCTCATCTTAGGCTAATGGTCCGATTTCAAAATAATTTCACAGAAATATTCCTTGAGTGATTCTCTACCGAAATTGCTAAAATAGTCCTGCTCCGCTGAACAAAATGGCCACCATAGCTAAAAATAGAAAAACCTTAGAAAACCCTTTAAACGAAATCTCCTCCTAGGCTAATGGTCCGATTTCAAAATAATTTCACAGGAATATTCCTCAGGTTACCCTCTACCAAAATTGTAAAATGGTTCCGCTACGCTGAAAAAGTGGCCGCCAGAGCTAAAAATAGAAAAACCTTTTAACGACATATCCTCCTAGGCTAATGGTCCAATTTCAAAATAATTTCACAGGAATCTCTCTTGGATAAACCTCTACCAAAATTACTAAACGAGTTCCGCTCCGTGATCAAAATGGCCGCAAGTGCTAAAAATAGAAAAACCTTTAAACGACATCTCCTCCTAGGCTAATGGTCCGATTTCAAAATAATTTCACAGGAATATTCCTTGGGTGACCCTCTACCGAAATTGCTAAAACGGCTCTGCTCCGCTGAACAAAATGATCACCAGAGTGTTGCGAGATGGTATAGGAAACCTCTCTGGTGCTTATTCACATCTAAATTATTTTAGTAGATATATGGTAGGGCGGTGCGAGTGAAATATTTTAGGTGAAATATGGTAGGCAAATGTGATGCTCCATGAACAAGTCATGCACATATCATACGATGTATGCATGAGTGGTTTATAGAGATCTGTTTTTACAATACAGGGGGATGCTATAAGGCTGAGTTCTATAAAATTTGCCTAAAAATCGCCAACCGCCAAATTGTGCCATATATGATTTTCATTCCCGTCACGTGTTGTGTGGGTGCGTCACGTGTTGTGTGGGTGTTCGTTTTGACAGGAGTCATGGCATTGATTTATAGGGTCGTTTCATCAATTTTTCCCATGGGAAATATACTATTTGAACGCAAATCCATTATCTACTCGATTTTTGCTATCTAGCTTCATTTGTGGCCGGTATCTCCACCTCGCCACGATTTAAGCAAGGTAATATGAGTAGGCATGATTTTCTGGTAGTATTCATAGATATATAAACCCTGAGAAAAGCGAACACTTTAGCAGCAGGTCAAGTTGTAACGTGTACCTACAACATTGTGTCGGGAAATAGAAAGTATATTGAAAGGTATGTTAAATCTATGTTTAGTATTATTTTTGTATGAACATGCTTGTAGGTTTTGGAGGGGTTTACTTCTAGTATACCCAACTTTCTGAAGCATATTCTGAATTCACTGTTGAAGACTGTAGTGACTAGGCTACTAGGTTTACCAGCTGGACGTCGCAGGATTAATCCCAGGCTTCTCCAGTAGTAGAATGAGTCTTTCTAAGTGAGGTCCTGTCTCATTCTGACCCTAGATGTTGGTGAGACGTAAAGTTTGGACACCCGCTCATTCTAGATTCATTTAGGCTTTTAGACCCCTTTTGTAGAATGTAATTAATAAACGTCGGGTCACTTGTTTGACCCATGACTTTTGTCTAGCTGTGGTTAGAAAACCGGGGTTCCGTCCCAATATGATATTAGGTGTAGAGGTGACGTAAACTTAAAGACGGGTTTAACCATATCTTCATCATCAGGGCAAACTCTTACAAGAGCCTGTCGGGTTATCCGTGATGATGAACCGTAATGAATTTTATTTTACAAGCGTGTTCACGTTGAGTAGAAATAATTTTGTTCAAGAAGAATTATAAGTTCATTTTGTAATGATGCCGTTTTTGTCTGATAACTCAGTTTGTGCATGTATGTACATTAAGGAACGTGATGATGATAAGTGGGAGTATTTGGTCGCCACACGTCATAACGGCCTGAGCGGCGGGGATGACGTCAGCTGCGTCATCGGCGTCGCGAGGACGGTTGTGACGGGATGCCTACCAAATACAGAGAGGATTTACGGCAAACAGTGTTTGCCCTTATGAGACACTAACAAATGTTGTGGATTATAGATGAAAATCTTCTGTTTGTAGTTTCTATCTGTTATTAATGTAATGAATTTGTGAATAGCTATATTTGTGAGCCGTGTCGCGGAGAAGGATATGAAATAGAGATTGTTATGTTTCCTGTAATTGGCGGCTGACCAGGTAGCGCAAAGGCGTGGTCTGTTCAATTGCCTCTTACTTGTGATAATGTAGTGAGCACAAATTTGATGAGTATTATGCTCAGTAGTAGTGAGCATTAATTGATTTCTGTAGTGCTCAGTAAGGAAACATGAACTTTGAGTATTATTGTGTCAAGCGCTGGGTGCTGATAATTTGATGCACAGTCAAGTTGAGTTCTGCTGTACGGTTATTTGTCGCATGCACTAATCAGCCTGTATGTCTGGTCGGCGCATGCGCAATAACGGTATATGCATGAACATATTCTTACTTCTCCGGGAGGGGGATCATGATATAGCATGTATGTTTTGTGACTTGTGTCTTAGTCCAGTTATCGTAATTTGCAGGCACAACAATGCGTGACCTGCTGCTCCCTGCTTCATAGCAGCAGGTACTGGTACGACGCTGGGGGTTAGGGTCCAGCAAGGGCGGACAGACCGCCGTAATCAGCGCATACCAGAATCAGAATCATTGTTCATTGTCAACAAATGTAAGACCATGGAAGAGGTCAACTAAATAACCTGCAGGTGATTCGGACGATCGCTAAACCTGTGATCGGCAAACCTGTGATCGCTAAACCTGTGATCGGCAACTATGTCGATAGACTAGTTTGCAGTTTGCACTAGTTCGCGAGAGGAAGTTTCACGCGAGAGGGGGATTCACCCTAAGTTATAAACTGGCCAGATGTTTCTTTTTTTTTTTTTTTGTTTTTGTTGTTGTTTTTGTTGTTTGCTTCTGTAGGTATTCACGTCACCCGTTCCGAGCACAGAACATTGTTTTGCCTTCGGAGCGGACGTCGTGAGTTGGCTACAGAAGCAACAATTTGTGATGTTTTGTGTTAATAAGTGTTAAATGTAGATACTGTAAATAATTCATGTCATTCATCTAATATCTTTCTTGTGCCTTACCCCACAGCTGCCCGTACACCTGTCAGAGATCACGCTCGGTTGTCTTGTCAGCATGGGGGTTTGCGGGACGCCGTAAACCCACATGTAACATTTGGTGTCAGAAGTGGGATTTGATCTCTGGCTGGTGTTCCCGGCTGTGGAACAGCACATTGATACTCTGAATCATCAATTTAAAAAAAAATGTATTGACAGCCACATTTAGAAATTAACTTGAATCTTCCTTCCTGCGTTGATGAAGTGCGAAACCCATGTATTCAACTAAAATGGATACTGACAAGTTTATAAATTCTGAGCAGGAAGGCAAGGCAAACCCCAGTTTTTCTTGGTAACGAAAAATTTAAGTAGACCCCACTTAATTGTGTTACCTGTTATTCTACTAAGTTAAACTGGAGTTACTAATTGATCTTACCCACACATGGTTCTGACGTAGTGACGTAAACAATTTACTGACGTTGACATAACGGTAGCGTTAATATTTACGCAGTGGCTTGAGGTTGGGTATGACGTAATAGAAACATTAATGGTGACTTGTTATGATCGGAGTTTTGTAATGTGATGAAACTTCGGATTGTAGCATTTTACTGTAAAAGTCGTCAGTTTATGACGTCATATTAGACTACCAGTACGCAACGTCATACTTTGCTGAAAGCATTTGACATTTCAAATCGCGTGTGACTTAATCACTAACGTTTTAGTTAGATTAACGCGTATAACACATATCTTAACGTTTTAGTTAAGCCCATTCAATCATCACTGATCATAACTGATCAGTTTATAGTGGTTTTGATAGTAACGTGAGATTTACGTTATCAATAATGGAGCGTTTAATGCAAATGGGAAAGGACTTAGGTTATAAGGGGAAGGGGTTACAAGGTTTTGTTAAGGAGCAGCAAGATATTGAGCGGGCAGAAAGGCAAGAGCAAAGGGATTTAGAAAGGTTAAGGTCTGAGGAAAGGAAAAGGAAAGGGTACATGAACTAGCTAAGTTAGAAGAAAAGGAAAAAGAAAGGCCACATGAACTAGCTATGTTGAATGTTAATAAGGAACTTGAAATGGCACGCATTAAGAGTGAAAGGGAGGCAAAAGAGATTAGTGAGACCCATTTAGAACAAATAAAACATGGGTTTGAGCTTCAGCACCAAGAATTAAGGAACCAATTAGAAATGCAGAGAACGAAGCTCGAGCTAGAATTTGAAAAGCAAAAAGCTGAGAAGGTGGCTCATGCCCGGGATCCTAAGTTACCTTATTTTGAAGAGGGTAAAGATAAAATGGATAGTTATTTATCTAGGTTTGAGAAATATGCTACGGCTAATAAATGGGATAAGAGTGTTTGGGCCGCGTATTTAAGTGCATTGCTCAAGGGGCGCGCACTTGATGTATATGACCGGTTGTCAAATGAGGATGCGGCCGATTATGAAAAGTTAAAGGATGCTTTATTAAAGAATTTTGACATGACAGAGCGCGGATTTAGGAAGCAGTTTCGTTATAGTAGGCCCGAGAAATCAGAAACGTTCATACAGTTCAGTAGTAGACTGAGAAGTTATTTAGAAAAATGGCTTAATATGGCAAAGATAGAAAAATCTTTTCCGGCTGTCTGTGATCTCATGGCAAGGGATCAGTTCCTGGAGTCATGTAATAGAGACCTGTATGTACATCTGAAGCCAAAACAGTTTGGTAATTTAGATGAAATGGCTAGGGAGGCAGATTTGTTTGCAGAAGCGCGCGGGGGCGTATATAGTTGCATTAATAAGGGGCAACGCGATAATAAAGGCGCAGCGCAGGGTAAACAGGACAAAGTTGACTCGAACAAACCGAGTGGTAGACCGGATATCAAGTGTAGCATATGCGGTAAGGGGCATTTAACAATTAAATGTTTTAAGAACCCCGACAGGAAACAATTGTATAGCGCAGAGGTAGGAGCAACTGGAGTTAGGGATAGCGGTGTTAAGGAAAATTTTAACACGCGCGTAGAGACTCAAGTTTCTCAGGTTAAGAATGAGAATATGCATAATGTAGGTCGTGGTTATACACGTGGTCGTGGTAATTTTAGAGGGTCTTTTCGCGGACGCAGTAAGAATAATAGCACACCACGTGGCGCAGCACACCAAGTTAGTTTTTGTCAAACGGAAGTAACTAGGAAAGGTGATGAGATTGGAAGTATTTTTGAAAATAAGGTTGGTGATCCTTTGATTTCGGATAGGGAGGAGTGTAGTAAGGAAACTAGGGAAGGTGTCTGTTACTTCTTAAAGGCAAGGTTACCGACGGCACAAGGATTGGTTAATAATAAAAAGGTGGTTGTATTAAGAGATACTGGGTGTACAGGCTGTGTGGTTCGGAGAAGTTTGGTTTCGGATAGTCAGTTAATAGGGAAGGAATCAAATGTTACGTTGATTGATGAATCCACACAAAGGTATCCTTTGGCAATGATTGACATTGATTGTCCTTTTTTCACTGGGAAAACTGAAGCTTTGTGTATGGATGATACGTTGTACGATTTGGTTATCGGTAACATTGATGGATCAAAACTTCCTGATATGTCTCATTTCTCAGCTGCGGCTGTAACTAGGTCTCAAACTAGGCAGGATGAGAAGCCTTACAGAAAACTTAAGGTTCCCGATCAGATCATTAACGATGATAAGGAGGCTTTCAAGCAAGCTCAAGTTGATGATCCAACTTTGGAAAACATCAGGAAAAGGGTTGTATCTGGGAACAAGACTGTGAGTCGTGGTTTAAACCGAGGTGAAACTAGGTTTATTGAGAAAAAGGGTTTGGCATATAGGGAGTTCACAAAGGGTAACAAAGTCTCTTTCCAACTTGTGGTCCCTCAAAGTTTTGAAACTGGCTCATGAAACGCTTATGTCTGGACATATGGGTATTAGGAAGACATTGGATAGAGTTGTAACTGAGTTTTACTGGCCCGGTATTTGCGGTGATGTCGCTAGATTTTGTAAATCTTGTGATATTTGTCAGAGAACTATTCAGAAAGGTTGGGTCACTAAAGTACCTCTAGGAAAAATGCCATTGATTGATACGCCATTTAAGAGGGTGGCAGTGGACATAGTTGGTCCAATTGAGCCTCGATCTGATAGGAAATCTCGGTATATTTTAACCATGATAGATTATGCGACAAGGTATCCAGAGGCGATAGCTTTACCGAGTATTGAGACGGAACGTGTCGCGGAAGCGCTTATTGAAATGTTTAGTAGGGTTGGCATTCCTGATGAAATGTTGACTGATTGTGGATCACAGTTTACTGCTGGGGTAATGAAGGAAGTCAGCAGACTTCTTTCTCTTCAACAGTTAACGTGTAGTCCGAGACACCCAATTTGCAACGGCTTGATAGAGCGTTTCCACGCTACGTTAAAGCAGATGTTACGTCGCATGTGTGCTGAACGTCCAAAAGATTGGGATAAATATCTTCCAGCTTTATTATTTGCGGTAAGGGAAGTCCCACAAGAGTCTTTAGGATACTCCCCTTTTGAGTTGTTATATGGACGTAACGTCAGAGGTCCAATGGCAATATTAAGAGAATTATGGGCTGAAGAGGTACGCGATGAGCAAGTTCTTTCGACGTATAAATACGTTATTGAGCTTAGGGAACGGTTAGAGCAGACATGCAAATTAGCGCGTGATAATTTAAAGAAGGTTCAGATTAAGCAGAAAGCTTATTATGATAAAGGCGCGAGGTCGCGTAAATTTGACGTCGGCGATAAAGTGCTGTTGTTACTACCGACAGACAGTAATAAATTATTGCTTCAATGGAAAGGTCCTTATGAAGTGGTTGAGGTAGTGAACAGAATGGATTATAAGATTGACGTCAATGGAAATGTTAACACACATCACGCTAACATACTGAAGCAATATGTGGAACGTCAAAATGTGACGTCACATTGCTTGCTTTCTGTAGAGTCCATTCCGTCAACTGAAAATGATGACGTTGACGAATTCTCATTGGAAGATTGCGCTTTTCCTACTGCAAAGCAACCAGAGACGTTTAAGGACGTCAATATTTCAGAAATGTTAACGCAGCATCAGCGTAAAGAAATAGAGACGTTGATAAAAGAATACCCGGACGTACTGTCCAGTGTACCAGGACGAACTGACCAAATAGAACACGACATAAAGTTGCTGACGTCGGAACCAGTGAGGTCAAAAGGTTATGCCATACCATATAAAGTACGGGATGTAATGGAAAGAGAAATTCAAGATATGTTAGATTTAGGAGTTATTGAGCCAGCAATATCTCCATATTCATCCCCTGTAGTACTTGTCCCTAAAAAAGATGGTTCGGTGCGGTTCTGCATCGACTTCCGTAAACTTAATAAAGTGACGGAGTTCGATGCAGAACCAATGCCAAATATGGAGGAGGTTATAAATAGAATGTCGGGGCACAAATACTTTAGCAAATTAGATTTGTCAAAAGGTTATTGGCAGGTAAAAATGACGTCTAAGTCAAAACCCCTAACTACGTTCGAAACCCCCAAAGGCTTGTTTCAATTCAAAACTATGCCCTTCGGTTTGGTAAACTCAGGAGCAACATTTTGCAGGTTGATTAGAATGATTCTGTCCGAACTTTCTAACGTTGATAGCTTCGTTGATGATATGTGGATCTTTACCGAAACTTGGAAAGACCACTTGACGTCATTACGTGAAGTTTTGGATAGACTTAGGACAGCCAAGTGGACGGCAAACCCTTCCAAGTGTATGATTGGGTATAGCAGTATCGAATGTCTTGGTCACAGTGTAGCTGCTCAGTCAGTTAGACCGCAAGAAGACAAGATACAAGCTATAAAGGATGCTCCTCGACCTTCTACTAAGAGACAAATAAAATCATTTCTTTGGTTGGCTGGTTTCTACCGCCGTTTCATTCCAAATTTCTCATCTATTGCTGCCCCTTTGACAGATTTAACTAAGAAAAGTAGACCTAACAAGATCACAGACTGGCAGGACCATCATGAAAAGGCTTTCCAGACCCTGAAGAATAGACTCACGTCTAGTCCTATTCTTCGTCTTCCTATCTTTCATGATGGGAATCCGTTCATACTCCGGACGGACGCTTCTGATGTTGGTATAGGAGCCGTTTTGCTCCAAGAATTTGAAGGGGAAGGACGACTTCCCATTGCTTATGCCAGCAAGAAACTTTTGCCTCGTGAGAAAAACTATTCTGTGATAGAGAAGGAATGTTTGGCTATTATCTGGGGTGTTGAGAAAGTTCGCAAGTATCTTTACGGAGTAGAATTCTTGCTTGAGACAGACCACAAGCCCTTGTCTTATATGCAAACAGCAAAAGTTCTCAATCCTCGAATTATGCGTTGGGCAATGAAACTACAGCCGTATAGATTTCGGATTGTTGCAATTCGGGGCCAAGAAAATTTGGGGGCAGACTACCTTAGTAGGTAATTCTTCGCACGGTTGTTGTGTAAATAGCTGTCTTGTTTAGATAGGTTCATCCTATTCCATCTCTGTACACAAAGAAAAAACATTTCTGATTGTTTTTTCTCCAAAAGGGGAAACCTTTGTTGCGAGATGGAATAGAAAACCTCTCTGGTGCTTATGCACATCTAAATTATTTTAGTAGATATATGGTAGGGCGGTGCGAGTGAAATATTTTAGGTGAAATATGGTAGGCAAATGTGATGCTCCATGAACAAGTCATGCACATATCATACGATGTATGCATGAGTGGTTTATAGAGATCTGTTTTTACAATACAGGGGGCCGCTATAAGGCTGAGTTCTATAAAATTTGCCTAAAAATCGCCAACCGCCAAATTGTGCCATATATGATTTTCATTCCCGTCACGTGTTGTGTGGGTGTTCGTTTTGACAGGAGTCATGGCATTGATTTATAGGGTCGTTTCATTAATTTTTCCTATGGGAAATATACTATTTGAACGCAAATCCATTATCTACTCGATTTTTGCTATCTAGCTTCATTTGTGGCCGGTATCTCCACCTCGCCACGATTTAAGCAAGGTAATATAGTTAGGCATGATTTTCTGGTAGTATTCATAGATATATAAACCCTGAGAAAAGCGAACACTTTAGCAGCAGGTCAAGTTGTAACGTGTACCTACAACATTGTGTCGGGAAATAGAAAGTATATTGAAAGGTATGTTAAATCTATGTTTAGTATTATTTGTGTATGAACATGCTTGTAGGTTTTGGAGGGGTTTACTTCTATCAACCCAACTTTCTGAAGCCTATTCTGAATTCACTGTTGAAGCCTGTAGTGACTAGGCTACTAGCTTTACCAGCTGGACGTTGCAGGATTAATCCCAGGCTTCTCCAGTAGTAGAATGAGTCTTTCTAAGTGAGGTCCTGTCTCATTCTGACCCTAGATGTTGGTGAGACGTAAAGTATGGACACCCGCTCATTCTAGATTCATTTAGGCTTTTAGACCCCTTTTGTAGAATGTAATTAATAAACGTCGGATCACTTGTTTGACCCATGACTTTTGTCTAGCTGTGGTTAGAAAACCGGGGTTCCGTCCCAATATGATATTAGGTGTAGAGGTGACGTAAACTTAAAGACGGGTTTAACTATATCTTCATCATCAGGGCAAACTCTTACAAGAGCCTGTCGGGTTATCCGTGATGATGAACCGTAATGAATTTTATTTTACAAGCGTGTTCACGTTGAGTAGAAATAATTTTGTTCAAGAAGAATTATAAGTTCATTTTGTAATGATGCCGTTTTTGTCTGATAACTCAGTTTGTGCATGTATGTACATATAAGGAACGTGATGATGATAAGTGGGAGTATTTGGTCGCCACACGTCATAACGGCCTGAGCGGCGGGGATGACGTCAGCTGCGTCATCGGCGTCGCGAGGACGGTTGTGACGGGGTGCCTACCAAATACAGAGAGAATTTACGGCAAACAGTGTTGGCCCTTATGAGACACTAACAAATGTTGTGGATTATAGATGAAAATCTTCTGTTTGTAGTTTCTATCTGTTATTAATGTAATGAATTTGTGAATAGCTATATTTTGTGAGCCGTGTCGCGGAGAAGGATATGAAATAGAGATTGTTATGTTTCCTGTAATTGGCGGCTGACCAGGTAGCGCAAAGTCGTGGTCTGTTCAATTGCCTCTTACTTGTGATAATGTAGTGAGCACAAATTTGATGAGTATTATGCTCAGTAGTAGTGAGCATTAATTGATTTCTGTAGTGCTCAGTAAGGAAACATGAACTTTGAGTATTATTGTGTCAAGCGCTGGGTGCTGATAATTTGATGCACAGTCAAGTTGAGTTCTGCTGTACGGTTATTTGTCGCATGCACTAATCAGCCTGTATGTCTGGTCGGCGCATGCGCAATAACGGTATATGCATGAACATATTCTTACTTCTCCGGGAGGGGGATCATGATATAGCATGTATGTTTTGTGACTTGTGTCTTAGTCCAGTTATCGTAATTTGCAGGCACAACAATGCGTGACCTGCTGCTCCCTGCTTCATAGCAGCAGGTACTGGTACGACGCTGGGGGTTAGGGTCCAGCAAGGGCGGACAGACCGCCGTAATCAGCGCATACCAGAATCAGAATCAGAATCATTGTTCATTGTCAACAAATGTGAGACCATGGAAGAGGTCAACTAAATAACCTGCAGGTGATTCGGACGATCGCTAAACCTGTGATCGGCAAACCTGTGATCGCTAAACCTGTGATCGGCAACTATGTCGATAGACTAGTTTGCAGTTTGCACTAGTTCGCGAGAGGAAGTTTCACGCGAGAGGGGGGTTCACCATAAGTTATAAACTGGCCAGTTGTTTCTTTTTTTTTTGTTTTTGTTGTTGTTTTTGTTGTTTGTTTCTGTAGGTATTCACGTCACCCGTTCCGAGCACAGAACATTGTTTTGCCTTCGGAGCGGACGTCGTGAGTTGGCTACAGAAGCAACAATTTGTGATGTTTTGTGTTAATAAGTGTTAAATGTAGATACTGTAAATAATTCATGTCATTCATCTAATATCTTTCTTGTGCCTTACCCCACAGCTGCCCGTACACCTGTCAGAGATCACGCTCGGTTGTCTTGTCAGCATGGGGGTTTGCGGGACGCCGTAAACCCACATGTAACACAGAGCTAAATATAGTAAAACCTTAGAAAAAGCCTTTATACGACATCTCCTCCTAGGCTAATGGTCCGATTTCAAAATAATTTCACAGGAATGTTCCTTGGATGACCTTCAGTCCCCGCCCATCGGGGCTTGAAGAAATAGATGGGCTGCATCATGCTTCCAGGCAGAGCTGAAACCGACCAGCACACGAGTACTGGTAAACCTGTTAGAGGATTTAACCCTGCCCATCTCCTCCTAGGCTAATGGTGAGATTTCAAGATAAATTCACAGGAATGCTCCTTGGGTAATTCTCTAACAAAACTTCTGAAATGGTTGTATTCCACTGAACAAAATGGCCAGCAGAGCCAAAAGTAGAGACGCAATTTCAAACCCAATTCATAAAAATGCTTTTCTTCTATTTTTTTACCAAAATTTGATTATAACGGTATGGCTCATCTTAGGTCTGTTCAATTGAAACATCTCATCTCAAAGTAGTATTATTATACTGATGTCTGAGGGGTAGTTGGGTGAGGCAAAGGTGATGTATTTTTTGCGTCACTTATGCGTCCAACTGATATCGGCCTACAGTAGGGCAATGCCCGCTGTCCTTGCAGCAGGTAAGGGTAGAGGGGGAGTGTTGATGCTTCTTCTGTTTTAACACTTCCAATCGTTTTTGTCTTTCTCCTTTATCACTCACTTTCTCCCTTTCTCTGGGAGATGACACAAAATGACCACGAGGGTTGACATTTCATTGCTTAAATTGCTGAAATGGGTTTGCTCTGCTGAACAAAATGTCCATATGACTGCAGAGGTAAAGAAAGAAAAATCATTTAAGAAAATCTCTAATGTCTCAGTTTTAAAATAACTTCAACAGAAAATTTCCTTAAGTGACCCCTCTACCAAAAGTGCTTAAGTGGTTCTGCTCCTCCAAACAAATTGGCTGTCGGAGCTAATTATAGAAAAATATGTAAACGACCATGTAAGTACATCATAACTCAGGTGAGCAAAATTTCTAAAATGGTTCCGCTCTGCTGAACTAAATCGCAACCAGAGCTAAAAAAAAAAAAAAGAAAAAAAAAAACACTTTAAACGACATCTCCTCCTAGGCTAATGGTCCGATTTCAAGATAATTTCACAGGACTGTTCCTTCGATGACCTACCAGAATTGCTAAAATGCTTCCGCTCCACTGAATAAAATTGCCAATAGCGCTCAAAATAGAAAAACATTTAATCGACATCTCCTCCTAGGCTAATGGTACGATTTCAAAATAATTTCACAGGAATGTTCCTTGGGTGACTCTCTACCAGAATTGCTAAAATGGTTCCATCGGCTGAACAAACTGGCTTACAGTAGGGCAAGGCCCGCTGTCCTTGCAGCAGGTAAGGGTAAAGAGCAGTGTTGTTGTTTCTTCCGTTTTGACACTTCCAATCGTTTTTGTCTTTGTCCACAATCACTCACTTTCTCCCTTTCTCTGGAGATGACACGAAATGACCCACAAGGGTTGGCTTGTCATTATACTCAAAACAATCAACCATGTACTAAAGATTGCTTAAATTGCTGAAATAGGTTTGCTCTGCTGAACAAAATGTCCATATGACTGCACAGGTAAAGACAGAAAAATTCTTCAAAAAAATCTCCAATGTCTCAGTTTTAAACTAACTTCGACAGAAAAGTTCCTTAAGTGACCCCTCTACCAAAAGTGCTTAAGTGGTTCTGCTCCTCCAAACAAATTGGCTGTCAGAGCTAAATATAGAAAAAACCTGTAAACGACAATTGTTAGTACATCATAACTCAGGTGATCGAATTAGGTCCATCATTTTGTTGTTGTTTTTTGTTTTTGATATGTTTGTCAAAGACGTTTTGTTTTGTTACTTTTTCTGGTGCTGAATAATTGTGGTAAAGTAGATGTAAAACAAAGATCAGGAATTGATACAATTAACCTACTCCATCCATAAAAGACACCAAAGGGAAAGAAATACAAACATTAAGCGACCAGACCATAATGGAAACCTAAACAAAGGAAGGCCATATGGACAGTTACTTTCCCACAAAATGGCCATATGGCCATCCAAAATTAAAAGACACAAGTGATACACACAGTAAGTAACAAACAACAACATAAATAAATCGCCACAGAAGAGCCGCCTTGGAACGGTCAGTGGAAGATTTCCACTGGGGGGCTTAAATCGATTTTACGTGGCCACAATCCTCGCCCTTACTTCCGTCGCGATTTAGACAAATAATTTGTTCAGTCCGCATGAAGGCCTCCCACAATAATCACACTGATCCTTGAGATGCCTGTACAGTTTTAATGAAACCGGCTTTGTTCCATCAATCTGACATAATGCCAAATACAGCTGATACATTTTTGAAATATTTAGACCTGCTAGCAGGTACTGCTTGCTACTATCTTTCCTGCAGTAATGTGATTCAACAGTTTTGAAAGAGTCAATATGAGCATTTTACTTTTATTGTTTGATCTTCTGTCATTTTATTTGGGTGGTTTGTATGTTTCCCTCTATTGTCATTGGATGCAATGCCAATGCAGCACAACTTTAGATGGACGGTTTCTACTGTTCTATCAGAAATAGATAGTGTATCTAAAAAGGGTTTTGCACACGCTTGCTGTCCTGCCCGGCTCCGGTTTTGGTAGCACCCAAATAATAGATGAATTAGGTCTGTTTGAAACTCCTGAACACTTATGACTGGCCTTTTCTTTTTACAGCATATTTTTCTATAAAATGTCTTCGCTTAGATATGTCTCCCAGTTGCCAGAAAGCATGAAATAAACGTAACCTGTCATTCTCAGAAAACTTGGTATGACACTTATACCTACATTTTCACCACACCCTTTTTTCATCATCTTGGCTTGCCTGCATTTACCTTGATTTCACGATAAGTCCGTGAAACGAAGACCCCTCTAAACCCCACTTTATGTAGAGAAAAGAGGGGTTGACGCTGGAATACATTATCTGCCTTATTTTTGCTCAAAAACATAGATTGTTGGTACTCGTTAGAACCGTCTCATTGAGGCGGTTGTAACGAGAACCCACAATCTATGTTGAAAGCAGAAATAAGAAAGAAGTTATCATTTTACCCAAAATTTGGCACTTCTGATACCATGATGGAAGCCATTATTTCACACGGACATGTTTTCCTAATGCGGAGAAATGTAACTCTCACCCCTGTTTAGTCTCCTTTTCGAAATATTTCGCTTCCATTTTTTCATCATGTTTTCTCTTACTGTCCCTTACAAGAATGTCTTGATTTTCAGAAGAATCAATGTAAGTACCAAGCATGCTTGGAGAAATACCATTAGATTAAACATATTTTGCATAAACATACAAAGGGATTCGACACAAGTTATGACCACATTAGATAGTCCTTTCCCTAAACATTACAACAAATCATTTCAATGGTACAATGGTGGATGCAATTTAATATGCGATTTATACGGCATGTGCTATATTGTCGAAGTTGTATCATGAGCTCTTATTTTCTTAGCTGTGGATATTAAGAAATTTTAATTGATTAAAGTTACAAATGTTTGATGTGCTTGGTGTTTTCCATTAGAAACAGTGTGAATCCAGATCAAACTGCTCCTTGAGGTGCTGTCTGATCCGGTTGTCAGCTCGCTGACTATGTCGACATCTCAAAGAAATACCATTACCCTTTTTGTTATGCTCCTTGCACTCGGATGACCTTCCAATGCTTAGACACGTATCTGCTCTCTCTGTAAGAACATTACTTTTCAAAGACCTATGCATGTTTCGGTACCTAGAAAATGGGATATCATCATCACCACCATCATCATCATCTGGATTGTAAACTTTATCCATATCACCATCATCAGGTTCAGAATAGGCATCACTAGCATCATTGTTTTCACTTTCAAAACCGTTTACAATTTTCTTTGCAAGCAGTTGATTGTAGTTTTCTGCACCTTTTACACTTTCATTAATTTGACTTTTTTACCTTCCCTTCTGACTTGAGAAACTTCTCTCTGTATACATCTGTATTACCAAAATATTTTACCTGTCCATGTGGTCCCTGACACTTGTCTTTGTTGACATCTACATAACAAAGACCTTTAACCTGCCCCTCTGGCTCTAACCACTCCTTCCTGTCTGCATCTACATGACCATGACCTCTTTCGAGCCCCTCAGATTCCTGACACGCCTCTCTGTTTACATCTTCATAGCAATGAACTTTTACCTGCCTTTCTGATTCCTTATACTCCTTACATCCTACAGCTATGAAGCCATCACCTTTAACCTGTCCATCTAACTCCATTCGCTCCTCTGTGTCTGCATCTTTTGTTTGTTTGATTGATTTGAGGTTTAACGTCCCGGCAACACTGTAAAGGTCATTTTGGAGACGTTGCTTCCAATTTTGTGGGACTTTTACCCGACATTGAGATGAAATGACATCTCAAGCCCTGTCGCCCAATGAAACCAATAGGGTTTATTAGCATGGACGGTCCGCCTCGCACCGCGGTTCCTGGACAGGCTTAGATCCTCTAAGCGGTTTACCAGTACTAGTGTGCGGGCCGGATTCAGCTCTGCGTGGAAGCATCATGCAGCCCATATATTTCTTCAAGCCCCTATAGGCGGGGGCTACATAACCATGACATTTTACCTGCCCCTCTGACTTCATACACTCCTCGCTGTCTACATATAAATAACTATGACCTGTAACCTGCTCCCCTGTGTCCATACCCTCTTTCTATCTGCAACTGCATAACATTGACTGTTTACCTGCCCCTCTGACTCCTGATAGTTTTCATTGTTTATATATTCATAACCTTAACCTTTTCCCTGCTCTCCAGAGTCCTGATACTCCTCACTTCCTACATCTACATTACCATATTCTTTTGTTTCCCTGCTCTCCAGAGTCCTGATACTCCTCACTTCCTACATCTACATTACCATATTCTTTTGTTTCCCTGCTCTACAGAGTCCTGATACTCCTCACTTCCTACATCTACGTTACCATATTCTTTTGTTTCCCTGCTCTCCAGAGTCCTGATACTCCTCACTTCCTACATCTACATAACCATATTCTTTTGTCTGCCCTTCTTTTTCCTGAAACCTCTCTTCTCCTACAACTACATAATCATGACTTTTTACCTGCCCCTCTGTTACCAGATACCCCTCTCTTCCTACAACTACATTACCATGACCTTTTACTCGCCCCATAATTCCATATACTCCTCTATGTCTGCATCTACATAACCATGGCCTTTTACCTGGCCCTCTGACTTTAAACACTCCTTTCTGTCTTCATCTACTCGACCTTGACCTATTACCTGCCCCTCTGACTTTTGATACTCCTCTATAATTACAGCTTCATAACCGTGAGCTTTTACCTGCTCTTCTGAGTCTGATACATCTCCCTACATTGAAATAGCTGTGACCTTTTACCTGCCCTCTTACTCCATACACTCCTCTGTGTCTGCATCTACACGGCCATGATCTTTTACCTGTCCCTCTGACTCCATAACCTTCACTTTGTCCACATCTATATAACCATTACCTTTTTCCTCCCCATCAGACTTCTGGCACAACCCTCTGCTTTTATCTTCATAACATTCAGTTGTATCGTGTCCCACTGCCTCCTCATACTCCACACTGTCTACATCTATATAACCTGGGCCTTTTATCTGCTCCCCTGACTCCTGACATTCGTCGCTGTTTACATTTGCATAACCATTACCTTTTAAGTTTCTCACTGTCATATGATACTTCTCTCTGTCAAAAAGTATATAACCTTGACTTTTTACCTGCCCCTCAGACTCGTTATACTCCTCTGTGCTTACATCTACATAACAATTATCATTTACCTCGTCCTCTGACTCTCTATTTACATCGTCATAACTTTGGTCATTAACCTGCCCCTCGGACTATTGATACTTTTCATTGTCTACACATACAAAATCGTGACCTTTTATTTGTCTCTCTCCTGATATTCCTCTCTTGCTACATCTACATAGCCTTGGCCTTTTACCTGCTTTGATTGGTAACATTTCATGTCGGAATTTATGCAATCTTGACTTCTTACCTGGGCCTCTGACTCTGAATACTCACACCTGTCTCGAAAATCATTAATGCCATCTTCCCCTCTTTCCAGCCCCTCTGACCCTTTACAGTTTCTCTGTTTTAATGCCATGTTTACTTTTACCAATTTCTTGCCTAGCTGACACACACTTTCTGTCCCTATCATTCATTACACCAATACTTCTATCATTTGTTTGTTCAATGGAGTGTTCAGCCTCTTTCACCCTTTCACCCTGCCTTGACTGACAACCTACTTCTACACCTGTATTTAATTCATTAGTTTTGAAAGAATGACAAAAACCTTCATCCACAAACATATTAACAGTAAACAACCCCACCCCACCCCCACTGTGAAAATAGAGCAATTATCATGGCTGTACAATACATGGTCATGATCATTATTGTCACAATAAGTTTCAAACATGGATGTGTTAATTTGATTGCAAAATGGGACACTGTCATTTAAGCTATCAATGATTGGATCAGCTTCAGAGCTATGGAGTACTTCACTTTCAGAATCTATATTTGTCACATCCGATACATCAGAACACTGTTACATCAGAACACTGAACGTTTTTGCCTATTTCATCTTTCAAATACAGTTTACAAGTACATCCCCCATCAGACATCCCTTCAAATCCAGAGAACTCACTATCACTTGACAATTGCTCAACTTCTGGCTTCCAAGGTGATACTCTTACTAATTCGTAAGGGCCAGCTCCAGTTTCTTTCAGTATAGCAGCTGAATCCTAATTAAGTGACACAGTTCTTCAATATTTTAGTGCTCAGTCAAAACTGTAGTTCCTTCAGCTGTCTGCATACCACTATCATTTTTGCTATGTGGATCAAAGAAGTAGTATTTATCTTCACTTTTAATAGCTGCACTTGAGTAACATGGCTGTCCTGTACCCATAGTGAAAATCAGCCAAACTTTTGACACCTTTTTTGTCAGTTTTTCGAAAGCAAGTTGTAGCTTACAATATGGTTCATCAGCCTCCCCATGCAATCGACCACTATAGGACCTAGAAATGTTGATCAGAGAACCACTGTTAGATATCTGCAGTTAAGATGTTATTAGATGATACAGTAAATTCCCATATTAAGACCACCTTTGGGACTGTTCAAAAGTGGTCTTTAAAACCACTTTTGAACAGTCCCAAAGGTGGTCTCCGACCAGAGGACATTGATTGCAGGAAATTTGAAGAAAGAATAACTGCACCCTCCTAAATAAGCTTTTAAAAGCAGAATTAGTCTTAATTTCAGGTGGTCTTAATAGCGGAATTTTACTGTATATACAAATCATCACCAGCTTTCAAAACATCATCTAGTCTATCGGATTCCATAACTTGGGTGGAACATGATAAGAATGTAAACTGCTTTGGCTGCATTTGCCGCCCACTTATCTTGAACTTTGATGGCCTTGATGGGTAGAAGCCCGTATCATTTTCTTAATACATGTAGCTGAAAAAAAAACTAATGTTAGCCCAAAACCCCAACTGATTGGCAAACTGCTCGCTGCTGGCTGTATGCTAATTTAACTTCAGGTTTATCCGTGTTTGTCATCTCTCAGAAAAGAGAGTAGTGGATAGGAATGAGAGAGAAAAGTAGAGAGGAGAATGGCACCTGGGCATCATCCTCACAGGTCAGTGAACCATGAAGTGGAGGTCAAGGTCAAATATGGGTGCTTGCATTTAAGTTGCCATCAGAGGAAGTAAGTTTAACAAAGCATCATTAATGGCATTGTAAAACATCGCGTTCTACAATTGATAGTCATTTTTTTCAGACACTCCTGTTGTCTGTCTTCCTTTTATGAGAGATCGGCTCGAAATATTCCTGAAATATTCATGAAAGGGTTAACACCCCTCTCCCTCCAAATACCATTTATGTCGCATAATTCTTCAAAAATAGACTGAACATCAGGGTAAAAACTAACAAAGAACACGTAGTAGCTGTCTTTTTCGACTTGGAGAAAGCATATGATACAACATGGCGTTATGGAATATTGAAAGATCTACATAACATTGGCTTAAGAGGAAAACTTCCCAGTTTTATTGAAAGCTTTTTAGGGGAGCGCATGTTTCAGGTGCGTGTGGGGTCTACCGTGTCAGATTTCTATGATCAAGAACAGGGTGTCCCACAGGGTAGTATTCTTTCAACTACGCTATTTAACATCAAAATAAACAATATTGTACAATGTTTGGACTACAAAACTGATTGTTCATTGTATGTTGATGATTTTTGTATATGTTACCGTTCAAAAAATATGAAAACAATTGAACGAAAGTTACAACAAAATTTAAAAAGAATAGAAGAATGGACTGATAAAAATGGTTTCAAGTTCTCCAAGTCGAAAACGCAGTGTGTTCATTTTTTTAAACTACGGAAGAAACACGAACATCCTTCCCTGTTTTTATACGGATCACAAATTCCTGTTGTTGAAGAAGCCAAATTTCTTGGGGTCATATTTGATCAAAAGTTATCTTTTATTCCCCATATTAAATATCTTAAAGCGAAATGCTTAAAAGCTTTGAATCTTTTGAAAGTTTTAGCTCATACAAGTTGGGGAGCAGATCGGTATACTTTATTACATCTTTACCGGTCTTTAATAAGATCTAAATTAGATTATGGGTCTGTTGTTTATGGTTCTGCCAGAAAGTCCTATTTAAAATCCTTGGATACTATCCATCACCAAGGCCTTCGTCTGGCCATGGGAGCCTTCCGTACTTCTCCCGTATTAAGCCTTTATGTAGAAGCAGGTGAACCATCTTTAACCTCGCGCAGAGAGAAACTTTCTCTTCAGTATGCTATTAGACTTGCTGCAAATCCATCTAACCCGGCATCCAAAATTTCATTTCGACCTCAATTTGTAGATAGGTATGAAACTAAACCCACAGCAATTAAACCTTTTGGATTACGTATTTTACCACTGCTGGAAAATTCAGGTATCGACCTTAAAAATATTCAAAAACATGAAACCGCCGAAGTTCCATCTTGGTGTATTAAACAACCTTCTATTCTGTTCGACTTACATGATGGCAAAAAATCCGAATCAAATCCGATACTTCTCAAACAAAACTTTCAGGTACTGCAATCACGTTACGATGATTACCAGCAAGTCTATACTGATGGTTCCAAAGAAGGAGATAAAGTTGGTTGTGCGTATGTTTCTAAAGATACGCACAAAACCATGCGCCTTCCAGATGGTTCATCTATTTTTACAGCTGAAGCCAAAGCAATAGACCTAGCTTTAGATTTTATCAGTTCTTCAACAATTCAAAAAGCAATTATATTTTCTGATTCACTTTCTGTGCTTAAGGCTTTAGACCATTCATCATCTAAAAATCCTCAAATTCAAAAATTGATCGAAAAACATCATGAAATTTCTAAAACACACCAAATCTTGTTTTGTTGGCTTCCGAGCCATATTGGCATTGTCGACAATGAATATGCTGACAAGAAAGCAAAGGAATCGCTCAATCTTGATCCATCTGTTTTTAAAATTCCTTTTAATAATTTTAAACCATTTATCAATAGATACATCTTGTCGGAATGGCAAGGCGAATGGGACCGTGCAATAAATAACAAACTCCATGCCATTAAACCTGTCGTTAGTACAAAATGCTCTCCTCCACAGTTTTCCAGAAAAGAGGACGTAGTATTAACACGACTGCGCATCGGCCATACTAGAGTTACTCATTCTTATATTTTTAATGGTGATGATCAGCCTTCTTGTGTAGGTTGTGATCAGCCATTCACTGTGAAACATATCTTAATTGACTGTGTTGACTTTTCACCCTCACGTATTTTATATTTCAAAGCTGACACTTTGCAACAACTGTTTCGAGATGTACCTGTTGATAACATTATTTCATTCTTAAAAGAAATTGGTCTTTTTCATAAGATTTAACTGTTTCAGATTTTTATACATTATCATTCTGACTTGTTACTTTTAATATCATCATAATTATTCATGCCGTTTAACCATTAACCGACTGACGCTTATGACCCACCAAGAGGGTTGACGCGTCGTTAAACACGAAATCATCATCATCATCAGGGTAAAAACTAGGGTACAAAGTCACTGAGTCATGAAAAGTAGGTCAAGATCAATTATGGGTGCTTGCATGCAGAGATAATAATACCTTGGAGCTGTCAGCAGAAAAACCCTTGGGGACATTACAAGTAATAATCAGTCTAAAATAGATGTGGAGGCAATGATCGGGAATCGATACAATTAACAGACACCAAAGGGAAAGAAACACAAACATGAAGCAACAGACCCCAACGGAAACACCAGCTGCGGAAAGCCAGAAGGACAGTTACTTTCCCACAAAATGGCCAAAAGGCTATCCCAAATAAAACAAGTATAGCTTTTACAAAAAGCTAGGTCTACGCTTAGCACATATTAAATGTGAATCCCAGAAAAGTGTTTTATACAATTAACTGTCTTTGGCAATATTCTAATTGACATCCTGTCGACTGAAGTATAATGTCTAAAAATGTTGTAATAATGTCAAAAAGGAGTTTTTCATCTGTAAAAATGAACATGTATGCTTGTGACATCTTTCAAATTGAATGCTTGAAAACTGTTGGAGAAGTTAGGACTTTATAGAAGACTAACTGAAGATTAAACCTAATAGTTTGCTAACGGCGAGGTATGTTTTTTAGCTCACCAGAGCCAAAGGCTGCTGAGTACATGTAGCTTATAGGATTAGCAGTGGTCCGTCGAGGTCGAGAGTTTGTAGATGTATATTTTTGTATTAGACTGTACAGTATGGCAGCAAATATAGGCTTGTACAAATGTAATAGCAATTCTGTGCCAGAGCTCTGCCCGCCGGCCTCTTTTTGTGTGAAAGCTTACACTTGTTATGGGCTGCTTTTTTCTTCTTGTGAAAGCTTATACTTGTGGTGTTGCATAAGAATGGAAAGGTCAACCTGCACTGTGGGTAACTAATGGCTGTATTTCCGTGTTAAACTCAATCTCTATAATGTCTACGCCCATGGGCGTAGACAATAATATAAGCGACACAAACACCATAAGACAAACCATAACAAAAATAAACCGCGACAGAACGGTCAGCGGAAACGAATTCCGCTGGTGGTGGTGGTGGGGGTGGGGGGGGGGCTTTAAATCGATTTTACATGGCCACAATCCTTGCCCTTACTTCCGTCGCGATTAATACAAATACTTTGGTCAGTCCGCATGAAGGCCTCGCAACATCTCCGTGAACACTAAAATCAAACAACCACGGTGAGTATTCGACGGAAAGAAACCACTGTAATGCCGGAGCAAGTGAAAACCAACAGTTAGACTCCGATGGGCCCAATAGAGACAGAGTATCACCCTGGCATTGATGTTTATATTCTTGCTCAGACTAAGACCTATTAATTTTAGTAAGCCATTGTCATTTCAATAAACCTGATCTGAATATGAACAATAGTTAAGGGTAGAATTGAAATAACGCAACTGATATCTAGCAACTTGAAATACAACCCTTGTAAAATGTGGAATCTAAGACCTGTATTATTTATTCCCGCAAAACTGTTATAACTCATGTTACACAGAGTGATGCACAGGGGAGTTAACTGAATTAGGCAGTTGAAGCAGTTACATCATTTTTGTGACATAACAATCTTTAAAGTGACATCACAGATTTTTTATAAAAACAGATCTGAACTGTAGAGCTACAGAAGAAGAAAAGCATTTTTGGCAGGAAAAAGTGGTAAGTACTATCGTTTTAATTCTGAAATTAAATTCTTATCGGTATTTCTTTCCCTTTGGTGTCTCTGATGGAAGCTGTGGGTTAATTATATCGATTCTTGATCATTGCCGCCACTTCTATTTTGAAGACTATCCAAACAGTGTCTTAACTGGTTTAATATACCAAGAAGCTCTAATAAAATTAGTGTTTTCAATATCACACTGGTAAAGGCAAGCGTGCAGGGTAAGGAACAAACACACTGGATAAGGAAATTTTTCCGCCCAGGATAAGGAAGAAAATGGCGGATTCGGCATCGCATGTGCAGGTTTGTTGTTGTTCTAGATCACGTGTTCTGGTTACTAATCAATACGGTTGCTCACATTAGCTTCACGGAAGACACAAATTATTCACAAATTTATCGTCGATGGTCCGAATTCGACAGTAACAGCCAATTAAACAGAGAACCGGACACAGTGGAGCTACTCAACCACGAAATCTCATTATTTTACATGAAACGCTCTTCTGGGAAGATGGCATGCACTTTTTCGTTGGCTGTAGACATGCACATGATAAATCGGACTGTGGCAAATACGTTTTAAGGAAAATTTGAAATAGGAAGACCCACAGTGAGAAATCCTGGTTCCATATTCAATACAACGCCCACGGGCAAGGAAATGGGTACAACGCATATGATAAGACACAAAACTTTCCGGGGAAAATGGTAGTTGTATGGTCGTAGCACTAGTAAATTTTCAGCTCAGATTAGGTTTTCCGATATTAATAATTAGTCCAATATAGTTAAAAGCACCAAATTGCGACCTTTTGGAAACGTTCAAAGTAGAAGTAAAACAAAGATCAGGAATCGATACAATTAACTTACTCCACCCACCAAAGACACCAAAGGGAAAGAAACACAAACACGAAGCGACGAGACCACAACGGAAACCTAAACAAAGGAAGGCCATAAGGACAGCTACTTTCCCACAAAATGGTCATATGGCCATCCAAAACAAAAAGACACAAGTGATACACACAGTAAGCAACAAACAACATACATAAACCGCCACAGAAGAACCGCCTTGGAACGGTCAGTGGAAAGATTTCCATTTGAGGGGGGGCTTAAATCAATTTTACGTGGCCACAATTCTCGCCCTTACTTCTGTCGCGATTTAGACAAATAATTTGTTCAGTCCGCATGAAGGCCTATTAACTCATCAGTGCAACATCTCCGTGAACACAAATAATCAAAGAACCACAGAGGTGAGACAACGGTGAGGACTCGACAGCAAGAAACCACTGAAATGCTGGAGCAAAAGAAAACCAACAGTTAGACTCCAAAGTCTGTGTGCCTTGTCTTGGCATGTGCATTGCTCTGGTTCTAGCAATATAATCATCCCCTACGGGGGATAGATGGATTGGGTTCATCGCGATCATGAATTAGAGAAATGATATATAAGTCCATGTAGTATTTCTGGTAGAAAGTTGTAAGTTTGTTCTTTTGGCTGAAAATAAGGTAGATAACTTCGCCAAATTCGTAAGGCATACCTATTGCATGGTCATTAAAGGGCCTGATATGGTTTGGCTCCTTTTGGTCCCTACTCAAATCTTCTTCAGTGTGCATCGTTTCACTTGCTCACAGGCTTTAATAGTTAATGGAAACATACAGAAACAAATTGTTTCGTCTTCATGTATGTCTAGAATAACTTGACTTTTGATGTGTCTGTATTGAGTTCATAAATTATGACAAAAATAGTAAGAAAAGTGTGATGAAAGTACACCCCTTCGAAAGAAAAAGACATTAGAAAGTGACTTTGAAAGCACCTGATTATAGGTTTCAATTGGCCCATTAATATATCAGGTAGCACTGCTTACCATTTGTACACCCACTTGCATTATCATGGAGATATACAAAAAATGAAAAATTACAGGATCAAAATGAAACAGGTACCAGATTATTCCTTGGGTTCTAACTGAGAAAATGAGGAGTTACAACATATATTTATATTTACTATACGAATTTATGGCATTTTTATACTGAAATTTCTGAGAATGACCAAAAATTAAGTTATTAAAAAGTAAACACAGAGTCCACCTTTCCTTTTTTGTATTTTCACCACATGTTAACAAAAGATAACTTTACAGTCAAACCTGTCTTAGTGGCCATCTCTATTAAACAAGCAACCTGTCTTAAGCAAGCAGGCATTCAGTTCCCGAAAAAGGAAAATGCATTAAAATTCACCTGTGTAAAGCAAGCACCTGCCTTATGCAAGCACTTTTTGAATATCTCAGAGGTGCTTGCTTAATTTAATACAGGTTGGACTGTATCTGTATACAAAATATAAAATATGCACAAGCAAGGCTAGGCTGGTATATTTTGAAAGCCACAAAGGTGGCAAAATTTTCAATTTTGGTCAAAATCTAAAAAATATACCTTATTTGTGAATGACCAAACATTTTTATGCCCCCAACTTCGAAGAAGTTGACTGGGCATATTGGTTCTGTCTTGTCTGTCTGTCTGTCCGTCACGCTTTCACCCTGTAGGTAACTCAAGAATCGTTTGAGCTAGGATCTCGAAATTTCATATTTGGAATGTGCATGAAAAATAAGCGGACACGTATTTTATTTTTTTCCGGACTTGTCTTTGCAGACTTACGCCCCTTTTCGGACTTATGCATTGAGGTTATGGGGAAACCTTGTGAGCAAGATATCTGGAGAACCACTTGAGTTAGGCTCATGATATTTAGTAAACAGTTTGGGTATAATGTGTAGATGACCTAATTAACTTTTGACGAAATTCCGAAAAAAATTTAACCGAGTAACGCCCCTTTTCGGACTTATGCATTGCGGCAATGGGGAAACATTGTGAACAAAATATCTGAAGAACCGCTTGAGCTAGGCTCGTGATATTTAGTAGAGAGTTTGGGTCTAATATGTAGATGACCTGATTAACTTTTGATGAAATTCCGAAAATATTTAATGGAGTAACGCCCCTTTTCGGACTTTTGCATTGTGGCAATGGGGAAACCTTGTGAGCAAAATATCTGGAGAACTGCTTCAGCTAGGCTCATGATATTTAGTAGACAGTTTGGGTCTAAGGTATAGTGAGTGAGTGTTTCACTTTTACGTCCCACCAACAGCTAAGGTCATACGGAGACGGGACCTCGATTTAAAGACGCATCCAAAAGTCTGGAGAAGCCCGGGATCGAACCTGCGACCCCTGGTTTACAAGGCGAGTAGCGTAACCACTCGACATCGAAGGCTTCTGGGTCTAAGGTATAGATGACCTGACTAACTTTAGATGAAATTCCATAAAAATATTTAATGGAGTTCCGCTTTTTTTCGGACTTACGGATTGTGGCTATGGGGAAACTTTGTGAATTAAATATCTGGAGAACCGCTTGAGCTAGGCTCATGATATTTGGCATACAATTTGGGTTTAATGTGTAGATGACCTGATTAACTTTTGACGAAATTCCAAAAATATTTAATGGAGTTATGCCCCTTTTTGGACTTATGCATTGTGGCTATAGGGAAACCTTGTGAACAAAATATCTGGAGAACCGCTTGAGCTAGGCTCATGATATTTGGTATACAGCTTAGGTCTAATGTGTAGATGGCCTAATTAACTTCTGTTTAAAATCTGTAAATATTTGACAGGTTTATTTTAATCCAAATGATCATGAGGTACTGTTTACTGTCCCATTTAGGGTCAAGCATATGGTTGGGGGCATAGTGTTTCACAAACACAATTTCTAGTTATCGATTTGTTTTTCTTTGAAGTTGTATCTTTTCATTAAACTTAATTTTGCTATCACCATAAAACATTTATGAAACAAATATTTAGTGTGTGTGTGTGTGTGTGTGTGTGTGTGTGTGTGTGTGTGTGTGTGTGTGTGTGTGTGTGTGTGTGTGTGTGTGTGTGTGTGTGTGAGATATAATGGGAAATATTACCAGGCCCTTTGTACGCAGTTCGTCGTCGGATATAAGACAAATATTAAAGTATGTACATGTATTGGTAACTGATATTTTATGCCGGCCTCGGTAGCTCAGTCGGATACGCGTTTGACTGGTGATCAAGAGGACGCGGGTTCGATACCTGCAGGGGTCGGCAACATTCTTTCGTGAAGATTGATCATGAAACCTTTGCCACGGTCATTCTCTACCTTCCGCTGATTCAAGAAGGGCAGTTGTCAATTTCTGGCGAAAGAATGTGCACTGTACTGGTTAACCGCTTACGTATACGCTTGCCCAGGAAAAATGTGGATAGCTAAACTGACCGGCCAAAAATGACCTAAAATAGTGTTGACTGGGCCGTTGAACTCCAATATAAGAAATAATAAAATTTATCCCAAATTATCTTCGGAACACGTCCTAACAAGGGTTTGTTATACAAAATCCTAAAAATATGTTGTGGGTCCATAAAATACACAAACAAACAGAACCAACAATTTAAGTGTGAAAAAGGTAATTAAGACAGCAAGGAAACATGACCAGTCAACAAAACACCCAAATGCTAATTTATCTTGTCTTCCGACAATTAACAACAACATCATAAAATGTATCCATTTGTATGTAGTTATCAATTATTATGTCTTAGATACTAACGATTTTGGCCAGTCGGAATATCACAGACTTAAAGATATAGTTTACAATAAGATAAAATTTCTAATTGGTTAAAATCTTCTTTAAAATGTTCCTTCCACAAGCATTACTGAAAACAAACCCAAAACAATAAATTGTAAATTTGAACTGGACATTATATTAACCTGGCCAAATTTTCCTACCCAAAATTTTTGCTGGTCAAATTGTCCTAGGTCAAATCTTCCGGGCCAAATCGTCTCCTAGATTCATAGTGTGTGTGTTGGGGGGGGGGGGGGGGGTATTGCTAGAACCAGAGCAATGCACATGCCAAGACAAGACACATAACTTTGAACGTTTCCTAAAGGTCACAATTGGTGCTTTAAACTGTGTAGGACTAAGTATTAATATCGGAAAATCTAATCTGAGATGAAAATGTACTAGTGCTACGACCGTACAACTACCATTTTTCCCGGAAAAATTTGAATCTTATCATATGCGTTGTACCCATTTCCTTGCCCGTGGGCGTTGTATTGAAAATGGAACCAGGATTTCTCACCGTGGGCCTTCCAATTTCAAATTATCCTTAAATCGTATTTGCATCAGTCCGATTTATCATGTGTATGTCTAAAACCAACAAAAAAGTGCATTCCATCTTCCCAGAAGAGCGTTTCATGTAAAATAATGAGATTTCGTGGTTGAGTAGCTCCACTGTGTCCGGTTCTCCGTCTGAATGGCTGTAACTATCGAATTCGGACCATCGAAGATAAATTTGCGAATAATACGTGTCTTCCGTGAAGCTAATGTAGCAACTAAATTGATAAGTAATCATAACACGAGATCTAGAAAAACAACAAACCTGCACATGTGATGCCGATTCCGCCATTTTCTTCCTTATCCTGAGCGGAAAAATTTCCTTACCCAGTGTGTTTGTTCCTTACCCTGCGCGCTTGCCTTTACCAGTGTGAATATGAAACTAGAAAAAATGCATTTATTTATATTTTATTCAGAACATGAGTTAGAACCTTTTACCATCAAAATCTGCACTTCATGAATTCGCTGGCGTAAAAGGGACTTAACCAAACAATTGTAACAAAGTCGAGCAATTTTGGTTCCAAAATGTTGCTTTCGATTAAATTAAGAAAACGCATTCTCAGACCTTAGAAATAACGAAGTTATAGACGTTTGAACTTCATGAATTGTCTGCAAAACTGTTGTAACTTGACTGGTTTAATATACCAAGAATCTCCAATAAAATTAGTGTTTTCAATATGAAACAAGAGAAAATGCATTTATTTATATTTTATTCAGAACATGAGTTAGAACCTTTTACCAACAAAATCTGCACTTCATGAATTCGCTGGCGAACAAGGGACTTAACCAAACAGTTGTAACAAAGTCGAGCAATTTTGGTTCCAAAGTATTGCTTTCGATTAAATTAAGAAAACGCATTCTCAAACCTTAGAGATAACGAAGTTATGGACGTTTGAACTTCATGAATTGTCTGCAAAACTGTTGTAACTTGACTTGCCACTGTTTTGCGGACAATCAATTATATAACTGGGTTACAATATGTTTCATTAAAACAAATATTCTGCAGATTACAGTTACAGTAATTTTACAGGAAACGTATTCCATGTATATGAATTAAATCGTACAAAAAAGTCAGTTTGTCAAAAAAAAATGTAGTAAGCAGCCCTCGAAATGCACTCTTATTCCGTAATAGAGCGGCAGAGTTAACCAATTTTGTACTGGAAACCACAAAACTGGAAACCACAGAACATGGCGCCTGATCAGGGCCTACACTGTTTGCGAAAAGTTCAGCCATTTTCCAAATAAATTTTGAAGAAAACACAACCTGATACCCCTTTATTTTCAAATGGACTCCTGTTATATTATAAGGAGGAAGATTCCATTTGGTCCAAAAAGGGTTAATGACGAAGAGGATGACGTATCGTGCGATAAAATTACAAAGCAGATCATTAAAGAGTTAAAGGTATTAGTGCCAGACAAACAGACATATAGAACTCGGATTGATGAGGAAACAGTTTCCGAAACCACAGCTCTTTCATTTATGAAGTTGCTTTCATTGATATCTAGAAACTAAATTCTTGCACACCAGACAAGGAAATCCGTGAATTTACCCTGGGATAGAAATTTATGTTCTGACCCTGGTGTTGCGACCCAAAATCGAATCTAATCGCGTGTTTGATAAATGCACTGGTTGATTTCGGCCTCGTATGCGCCGTCGTTAAGGTTGACGTCACAGCACGTTACGTGACGTCACTAAACATGGCGGACGTCGGTACTCGAAGTGACTGCAGCATTAAAAATCCGCGCTAAGAAATGGAAGGTATGCAAGAAAAAGAGTCCTATATGGGTGTGAGGGGCGGATAGAAAAATCCGTCCCTCGGGATCACTGTCCAGCATCACTCGGCAAGCCTCGTGATGCCGGACAGTGACCCTTAAGACGGATTTTTCCATCCACCCCTCACACCCATATAAGATTCTTATATTCTACTCTTACCGCAGCCATATATGGAAAAAAAAACTCTGTAACAAATCGGTCAACACCACTTCAGATAGCTTTTGGCGTACTTGTAAATGACCGGCCCCCACCCATCGGGACTTGAAGAAATAGATGGGCTGCATGATGCTTCCACGCAGAGCTGAAACCGACCGCACACGAGTAATGGAAAACCGCTGAGAGGATCTAAGCCTGCCCAGGCAAAGCGTTGCGAGTCGGGCCGTCCATGCTTATAAACCGTATTGGTTTCATTGAGTGACAGGACTTGAGATGTCATTTATCTCAATGTCGGGTAAAAGTCCCACAAAATTGGAAGCAACGTCTCAAAAATTACATATACAGTGTTGACGGGGACGTTAAACCTCAAATAAAACAAACTTGTAAATAAGAAAACCCCCAGAATCATTCTAAGATTTTGGGATTACGTGCTCTTATTAAGAGGCCCCCAAATTTAAATCATCGGCTTCGTAATCAGCATCATTAGACAGGACAAAATGTCTGATATGGAATTCCGAGGCTGGTCATATACAAGATATACAAGAGGTTGCTGACAATTTTGACGCCGATATTTCGTCACAAAATGGGCTTCAAAATGATTAGTTACAGAATGATCACAAAATGATGTGTAAGGAGGCGGTCATGCGGACTGAACAAATTATTTGTCCAAATCGCGACGGAAGAAAGGGCGAGGATTGCGGCCGCGTAAAATCGATTTAAGCTCCCCAAGTGAAATACTGTTCACTGACAGTTCCAGGGCGGTTCTTCTTTCGTTCTGTCGCGGTTCATTTTTGTTGTTCGTTTTTGAATGTGTGTACCGCTTTTATCTTTTGGTTTGGATAGCCAATTGGCTATTTTGTGGGAAAGTAAATATCCTTTTGGCTTTCCGCTAAAGATGTTTCCATAAGGGTCTATTTTTTCATGTTTTTGTTTCTTTGCCTCAGATTGGAGGTGTGGTTTATTGTATCGATTCCTGGTCATTGCCTTCACTTCTATTTTTCTAAGAACCGAATCATAACAAGTACAAATCGAAGACCACTTGTCATTATTATGAACGCATTGAGAGTTTTTTTTCCTGTATTAAGTTACCAATTTCGTAAAATCATTCTTAGATATAAAAAAGATTGGGTACAACATATTATAACAATATTATACGACAGACTGCATGCAATTTTGACAACGTTTGCTTCCCTCTTTAATTGCACGCCATTGGGCCAGGTCTCAGATTCTATGACGGTTCAAGCGTAAAGTGAGAATTAGAGAGAATTTAATTGTATGTAGTGTTGGTTGGTCCCTGATGCTCTGTCTCTCTGTTCGGGCCCATCGGAGTCTAAGAGTTGGTTTTCTCTTGCTCCAGCATTTCAGTGGTTTCTTGCTGTCGAGTTCTTACCGTTGTTTCATTTCTGTGGTTGTTTGAATTTTGTGTCCTCGGAGATGTTGCACTGATGAGTTAGGAGACCTTCACGCGAACTAAACAACTTATTTTTCTAAATCGCGACGGAAGTGAGAGCGAGGATTGCGGCGCGCATAATCGATTTAAGCCACCCAGTGGAATTCGTTTCACTGAGCGTTCCAAGGCGGTTTTTCTGTCGCGGTTTATTTTTGTTATGGTTTGTCTTTGTGTGTGTGTGTGTGTGTGTGTCGCTTATATTTTTGTTTTGGATAGCAAATTGGCCATTTTGTTGGAAAATAGCTGGCCTTTTGGCTTTCCGCTATTGGTGTTTCCATTAGGGTCAAGTTATTTCATGTTTGTGTTTCTTTCCCTTCGGTGTCTCTGATGGGAGCTATGGGTTAGTTGCATCGATTCCATTTCTATTTCGATCAACACATGCTCTTGCATTGATACTAGCTCAACTCCAGCCCAATACCCCGGATGTTACAGAAACCATTCCTCGAATCAAAACAAGCTGAAGTGCCGTCTAACTTTTCTTCAGACATTAAAACAGAGTACTATTTGTCTAAATCGCGACGGAAGTAAGGGCGAGATTGTGACCACGTAAAATCGATTTAAGCCCCCCAGTGGAATTCGTTTCACTGACCGTTCCAAGGCGGTTCTTCTGTCGCAGTTTAATTTTGTTATGGTTTGTCTTTGGGTGTTTGTGTCGCTTATACAGTACACCCGCCGCAAATCTTTGCACTCTTTGACGTCACGTTTTACTACGTGTGCGTGCCATGGCACTGTTTGCCATTTAACATACCACAATGCCTTTCGTCTTTTTTTGCTTATTGCAAAACACCTTGATTGTTTTGAATTGCGGTATAAACTAAAATACGTGATTAGAGTCTTAAATAATTATGAAGCTGCGATTAAGATACTTACCATATACTTACTATGTATTGAAATCGGTAATCCACTGGTGGAGTTTTGCAAATTAGTTAGATATTAGTTAAATTAGTTCAGTAACATTACACGTACAACGTCGCGTTTACTAATAGCGGTATATTGGCATTTTTGTTAAAACTCGTGAATAATTTGCGTTTTAAATGTCATACGATAAAAAGAATCTTGCATTCGTGGTTATGTATTATTAAATTTATCCGACTCGTTTAGGAAAAGGGATAAAATGCTCGGCACAGCCTCGCTTTTTATCCTTTTCCTCAACTCGTTTAATAAATTCAATACAACATCAACACTCATGTCATCGCTCGTAAAAAAATACAAAGCGCAGAAGCTTTACGTTGCTGTTGTCAGTGTTTCATGTACTATCAAGCAAGATAACAGTTTAAAAAAGCCGCGCTTTTCTTAAAATTTCAGGGTCAGAGTATTGTGTAGAGAGGGTTACCCGTAGAATCGATTTTAACTGGACTCAAGTGTTGGTTTGGCAAACAGTTGAGTCCCAGAAAGCGGCGTCTGATCAGGGCATTCGTTGTTTGCTTAAAGTAAAGAAACAGCTTGATTATATGACGTCGCGTCTGAGAATGTAATAACACCATGTAATAAATTCGATAATCCACTAGTGGATTACATATGCAAATTAGTTAGATACGTCCCGTAACGTTACATGTACGACGTCCTTAACGACGTCGCGTTTACTAATGGTGGAATATTGACATTTTTGTTAAACAATCGTGAATAAAATTCATTTTAAATGTCATTCTTTTGAGAAAAAAAATCAAATGTCCGAACTTTTGTGCCAGTCGAATAATAAAAATACACAAAAGTCGACGTCATCATGACGTAGGTTGTTGCCACTGTGCAGAGCAACGTCAAAGTCATATTTCAGCCAACATTCTGAAGGCTATTTTGAACTGTACACGATGTTTTGAGACTGGTAATGTAGACGACAGATGAATAGTAATAGAACCAATCTATTTCTGAGGGATCTGCAAATTCTCCATATTGACCCAGACAATGCTGGACACATAAGGGAGGCTTCTTACTACAGACGACTTACATGAATACATAAGTTTATTACTACAATGTCTACAAAGTTTCAGAAATCAAAGCCCAACAGTTCTTGAGAAATCTTTGGCGGAACAAAATTACACACACACACGCACGCACGCGCGCAAACAAACGGATAAAGACAACATGGCATACTGGTAAATGCCGGTTTTGAATGGCAGTGGGCGGATGATATGCCGTTAGAGCATGTGCAGTGGTATCGCATGCGCAGTGGTCATTTCGGGAGCCCTCATTATTCCAAAATATCAAAAAGGAAAAATGAATTAGTGATATCACAAAATCGATTTAGTGATATCACAAATTCATATCTATTTAGTGATATCACTACTTCTAGATGAATTTGCGATATCACGATTTAGTGATATCACAAAATAGAAATTGTGATATCACAAAATAGAAATTTTGATATCACTAAAAAAAAATAGTGATATCACAAAAAGATGTCATTTTTGTGATATCACTAAATCGATTTTGTGATATCACAAATTTAGTCTTACTTTTTGATATCACAAAATCGATTTTGTGATATCATAAAATCGATTTAGTGATATCACAAAATCGATTATGTGATATCACAAAATCGATTTTGTGATATAAAAAATAGAGGATTTATAGTAAAACGGCACCTCATACGTCTCAACCTCGAAAATAATTTTTAAAGCTAAAATAAACTATTTATTTCCAGAAATTTTTATTCCAGCGTCCATGTTGTTTGGCGCAGTGACGTCAGAAACTTTGTACTATTTGACGTCACGTTATCCTACCTGTGCGCGCCATGGCACTGAATGTCGTTTAACATGCCACGCTGTCAGCTGTCTTATTTGCTTAAATTTGCTTACTTGTTGCGAAACTCCTTGATTGTTTTGAGTTGCGGTATAAACTAAATACATGATTAGTGTCTTTAATAATAAAATATAATCGGTTCGCCGCGACAATTTCATAGGGGCTTGTTTAAGCTCGCCCCTATAAAATTGTCTTAGGCTCACCGATTATACATGTATTTTATTAGTAAAGACACTAACCATGTATTTACTTTTTATCGCATTAATATCAATGGGAACTTTTGGAAGCTTTCATCCTCAAAAAGAAATAATTACGAAGGAATGTTCCATGCATGGGTGACACTGTGACAAAATTGCTCAAAATCCTTTCGCTTCATTGAGCATGGTTATCACCAGAACAAAAAATTATTCAACCCTTAAAATGTCTTCTACTCCTAAATATTTGAAATAATTTCACAGAAATGTTTCTTTGGTCAGTGTCAACCGTCCACTCCACCTTATATTACGTACCATTGTATCCTCTGGCTTAATACCAGTTCCAAAGAAAGGGAATAAAACGTCTCCTTCAAATTATCGCCCTATAGCGTTACTAAGTAATATCAGCAAGATACAAGAACGGATAGCCTTCAAAAACTTGTATAACTATTTACATGAAAACGATTTCCTATATAAGTATCGGTCAGGATTTCTCCCTCAGCACTCCACAGTCTTTCAACTAGTAGACATATACCACAATATTTGCCAATGCTTTGATAATCATCAGTTTTCATGTATGGTGTTCTGTGACGTTTCCAAGGCATTTGACAGGGTGTGGCATAAAGGCCTGATATTTAAACTTAGACAATATGGCATTAGGGGCGAATTTCTTAACTGGCTGACCGATTACCTCCAGGGTAGACAACAGAAAGTAATAATCAAAGGTTGTACTTCGGACTTTAAAAGTGTCACAGCCGGTGTCCCACAAGGCTCTGTGTTAGGTCCATTGCTATTTTTAGTGTATGTCAATGGCATTGCTGATTCTCTCCTAAGCCTAACTCGACTTTTTGCTGCTGACAGTTCCCTGTTCTACTCTGCGTCATCTCTTGATGATATCCAAGGCATAATAAACCGTGACTTAAGAGTTCTTACAGAATGGGCAAAACGATGGCTTGTTACGTTCAATCCCATTAAAACAGAAGCGATTCTCTTTATCCTTAGAAATCCAGACTTTATGCCACTTCTTGAATTCGACGGTACAAATATAAAGTTTGTAGAACATCATAAGCACCTGGGCTTAACCTTTTCTCATAATGGCCAATGGACCGAGCACATACGTAACATTCAAGTTTCCGCAGCAAAACTTCTGGGCATCATGCGTAAGTTGAAATTTTCGTTCAGTCGAAGGGCACTAAACCAGATCTATCTCTCTTATTTATTACCTATACTGGAGTATGGATCGGTCGTCTGGGATGGCTGCACTTTACAGAACTCTGATATTCTTGACAAAGTCCAAAATGAGGCAGCCCGAATAGTAACAGGTTTAACAAGGTCAGTCTCTTTGGACAGATTATACAGAGAATGTGGATGGCTTCGATTATCTGTAAGACGACAACAACAAAAATTAAGCTTTATGTTCAAAGTCAACCATGGTCTAGTTCCGATGTATATCACTGACTTAATACCACCTTTGGTGAGGGACGTTTCAAACTACCCTTTAAGAAATATGAACGATTACTCAGTTCCATATGCACGCACTGAAATTTTCAAAAAGTCTTGTATCCCATCAGCAGTATCTTGCTGGAACACTGCTGATAACAGTCTTAAAATTTGAACACCTTTTCGTCTTTTAAGTATCATTTAAAACGCTCAAACGAAAACTATTATACAGTACCTAAATATTATTTTTCTGGTGAAAGACGTTTGGCAGTTCTGCATGCAAGAATCCGCAATTATTGCAGTAATCTGAATGCTGACCTGTATAACAACTTCTTATGCCCAGATCCTACTTGTAGCTGTGTAGTTGAAATGGAAAATGCAGAACACTTTTTCTTTCATTGCAACAAATATATTAACCAACGTTTGGCTTTATTTAACTCTCTACGAACTTTCCAGCCTCTTAGTGTTGAACTATTGATGTTTGGAAATCCTAACCTTAACACTGAAGGCAATAATTTCATATTTGCACCCGTTCAACGTTTTATCAAAAGTTCTGACCGATTTACATAAATAGTATCGATTTATACGAATCTGTTTAGTATAAGTGTACCAACCCCCAGCAAGCGTCCTTGTCATGTTTTTTCATCCTTACCAATGTTCATCATATTATCCACCTACTATCCGTTTATTATTATGCTCATATGTCTTGATAATGACGTGATCGCTATTATTTGCTTAATGCTCTGTTTGTGTGCTGTAGGGGAAGGGCCGTAACTAATGTTGAGATAACTTGTGACCCGACCCCTTGCTTGCAAATATAAGCAATAAATATGTTTAATCTAATCTACCATTTTATTTCTACAATAAAGATCATGTGAGCGATCCACGACCATTATGGCCCTCTTCTCTCTATTTAAAGTGGGGTTTAGGGGTGTTCATTTCACGGACTTATGCACGTGACTGAAGTTACGGATCAATAGTTTTCTTTTTTTTTTCCCTTTGTGTGAGGGGAATATGGCGATTTGTTCGGAATTATTGCCCGAAAGTAGTTCTTTTGTGAACCAGACTGCTATCGAAAGATATTATATCGCATTAATATTCATAAGCTATTCTAGAATTCTGATTGGTCGAGAGCATGCCACGCGCAGGGTAATGAATTATTATATTCCGTTGCGATATTCCCCTCTAACGTCACTGCTCAAAAGTACAAAGAATCTCTAGAAGTCACGCGAAGGGCCATAAGTTATCATTTTCCCCTGCAATATCTGCATGTTTGAAAGTGAGTCAGAATTTGGAAGCAGCGAAGGTTCAGGCGAGCCTGCGCATCCGCGCAGTCTCGCAAGAACCTTCGCTGCTCGCTCATACAAGCAGTGAATCAAGAGGAACCTTCAGACAGAAAGCCATATCTCTGTTCCCTCTGAATGGCTGGGCATGCGCAGTTAAAATTTGTCATGACGGAATGCTCGAAGACACAAATTCGCTTGGCGGGGCTCATTTGCTGTCATTGTGTGATGGGAATATGACGATTTGTTCAACCGCGACAGGTAATGATTACACCCGGGCTTAACCCGAGCAAGTAATGCTCGGGTGAAGCCCGAAGGCAATATTACCCTCAATGTCCACGAAATATCGGCAGCCATCTTGTCGTACGTATGAACTCAAGACGAATATAGGCTGTGAAAAGTGCATAAAGCGCATTCTAATGCACTTTCGAATGAAACGCGACGTCTAATTGGATAACGTCAATAAATTGCGACAGTATATTCTGCGTTGTTATACTGCAAGGAAATTTCTATGATTTTGATGGACAGCGCAAGGGCAAATATTTTCCATATACCCCGTGAGCAAAAATATATACCCCTCTCGCGCTTGCCTTCGCTGAATTGCGATGTCTTGGATTTACTGCAGTTGATAAAAATATAAGCAAAATCATTTTTATACGCCATAATAGAAATTTTTGATTGTTTTTCAATCATTCGGTACTTTATTTCATTGTTTTCTGTTATAAAACTTACATTACAACATGACGTAAACATTTTCCTACTGGGCACCGCGATCAACGAAGTGCGTACAGAAGGGCGCGTTTGATGACGTCACATATAAACATCTACTTTCTACGACGTCCGCTACAAAAGAAAACATTGGCACGATGTTAGAAATGTCATAATATAGCTTTGCAGTAGGCCCCTTTAATGAATTCGTTATTTTGATTCTTGGCGGGGAACATGGGCTTATATCCCGCCTGAAAGCGACATTTGCCCGGCTCGGGAAAACATCGCCCTCAGGCGGTGAATATGATCCCATGACCCCCGTCAAGAATCAAGATAACATAATATACTGTCGGAAACCCGACATCATCACGTAAAGTCGCTTTTCATTGGCTAGCATTTGGTTTTACGCACCTCACAGCGGTTGCCGCTCTTTGCAAAATAGTACAAATTTTAACAAGAATGGTTGAATGGGGATAACTGTAATGAAAATTGTCATTTGGGGTGGTAAATCGACGGATTTACGATCGCAAATTACGTTTTACGGCTCCGCTAACGCGTCGCGAAAACACGCCTTTCTAATATACTAGCCCAAAGTGCTAACGCAACAAGACTTTTTGTTGTATCTTTTTTATTAGAAAAAGCTATGATCTTGACCCTTTGTAATTTTTGTTTCTGCACAATGACGTTTAAGACAGCACAAATGTTATAGTTGGTTGTTATTCGTTGAGCACGGTGTCCAGGGTACAAAACCTTATTTTGGTGCTGAACGTGCAGCACGAGTTGGGTTTTTTAAACCCGGTTCTACCTGCATAGAGCCACACGATCGCCCCATAGATAAGACAAACAACATTGTTTCAATGGCGAGACTAAGCACAGAAGAGCGCGGACAAGCCATCAGGATGCTCAGAGCTGGTCGCAGCCAAACTACGGTATCCCGTATACTGCGCTGCGCAAGGTCGTCAAAATCCCGACGCTGGCTGAAATTTCAACAGACCGGTAAGTCAATTTCAGCAATATTTAGACTGTTGCTTTGTGTTTTTACGTTTTGATAACCTTTTTGTGCCATATTCGACCCCTACCACCTCTCCACCCACAACGCTTGGCACAACGATTTTTTTCCATTTCCGGTCATGTCAAAGACCGGCCTAGTTCCCAGAAGCCATGTGACGACTCGAGCCCAAGGTAATCGACTGAGAACCCAACACCTTCGCGACAGATATCGACCAGCGCGACAACGATTGGGAGCCATGGTCGACCTATCAGTTATCAGACTGTTATCAATCG